>CM045771.1:30290796-30890796 GCA_025200525.1 Camellia lanceoleosa
TTGTCCAATTGATCTCGGGATGGCTTGGGCTCTCACTAATCAATTCACCAATCAATTGGAAGGATTACCCAATGTCAATACTCATTTTCTAACAATTTCAACAAAATATACAAAATGCATAAGTATACCACTATTTCCTGAAACTTTTCATGTTACTGGCAGAAAGAGTATTTTATGTTAGATACCAACATAAATACTAGCATAATCTACAAATCAATTTATTCCATCACCAAATCAATTGATGTAATGAACAAGTCATCCATGAAATACATATTCTAATTCAAAAGAGTGAGACATAAAAATCACGTATTCCTAATTCACCAAGTGAAACCAAAACTCCATGATACAACAATAGTAATGACTTATAATGCATCAAAAACATAATGCCAGTAAAAATCTTTAAATGTAGTACCAACATAATGCAACAACTAAAAAATCCCAAACTGCAAGTTAATATAACAATAGATTGGATAACAATTGGCATTGGGCATTATAATCAATTACACAATTGATTGGCCGTATCCTATACAAAATCACCATGGACATTATAAACAATTACACAATTGATTGGCCGCATCTTATACAAAATAATAGTGGGCATTGGAATCAAATGACCATTTGATTGGCCATCACCAATCAATTGGTCAATTGATTGGATGGGCTTGACCACCGCAATGTTTGAAATTGATTATTAAAGAATATCTCCAACCTTTCAATTCTTTTATCATATTTAAATTTGATGATTAAAGAGCTAAAAAGTGAGCTCCAACCAAGGGAGAGGCAAAATTAAAGCAAATAAAAGGTTAACAAAATCCATCACCAAATTTCAAACAATCATATTTTACTCAAATATAATTTGAAGAGCTAAAATAAGAGCTTTGTTGGTGATGGCAAATTGGGGATCATGGCAAAAACAGAGAGGTCAATTTGAGAGAGCTAAAATAAGTGAGAAGTGAGATTAAAATAAAATAAAAAAAAAAGACAGCGAACTTGACTAGCTCAATACAACTGTCAAATTAGAGGCAAGACTGATCAGTATCCACATGCCCATGAAGCAAAAACCTTATTGACAAAAAATTTTAAATGGGCACATAAAAAGCATATTTACACAAAACTTTAACTGGATACTATCTTTCAACAAAATGTGAAAATTTAGCCAAAATTTTGAAAAAAAACATTTTGCAGTGACAATTATAACCACTAATCACCAAAAATTTTCCAACCTTTTCATTACATCAAACCCCAATGATCGTCACATATAATATAGATTCTCAAAACCCAAATAAAAAAAACCCTAGATTCCACATCATGGTGCATATGAAAATACAATGAAACAATAGCAGAAGGGAAAAAAATTAGTTTGCTGCAGAAATGGAGAAAAAAAAAGAAAAAAAAAGATAACTTACGTGAGTTCTTATAGGGAAGGGGAAATGGAGGCCGATGGGTAACAGAGGAGGAGGATGAGAGGGAGATAACCGTGAGAGAGGGGCAGGAGGAAAGAGAGGCTCTGCTCTGCACACATAAGTGAGAGGATTATGAAAGTTGTAATTTTGGTTTTGTTCAAAAATTTGGGCGGGATTTTCAATTTTAGGGCAAAAATTTTGGTTAAAAATTAATTTTGTTGAGTTATCAAAATCTGCCAATTTTTTAAAAAATTATAAGTTACAAAACTTACTGTAAAACAATATTTTTTAATTTATATACTTTTTTTTAGATGGACTTAATTTATATACTTTTAAAAAATAGTTATTAGGAAGTCTAAACAATATTTGATATCACTTACGTGAGTTCTTAAAAAGGTTATTTTTAGGAAGTTGGTAAAAGTTGACTTTTGACTTTTTATCAAGTTTTTTGACTTTTTTGAAAGTGATTTGGGAAGTTGATAAAAAGTTGGCTTTTACTTTTTAGTTTAACTAACCTATCACGTCTTCTGCGTGGGATAATTATAAGATTTATATTTGTTTTGATTTTTTAATATATAAATTATGTTTTTTAACATTTTTATAAAAATAATTTCTTAATCTTATCACTAACCATAGTATATGGGAGAAGTTGAAAAGGATGTTGTAGTACTATACACGGTTTGTATCTATAATTATTTGTTTGAGGGATTTAAAATCTTTGATCAAGGATTTTGACTAAATCAATAAATGCGGTATGTGGAAAGACATGTAAATTGAAAAAAGTTAATAAATCTTTGATCAGAAAATTTTGACCAAATCAATAAATCTTGTTTTTTTTAATAAAATTTAGAAAATTGATTATGATTATTTAGAGACATTGAACAAATTACAATCACATTTTTCTTTTTGTGAGTTAACTTCAATCATATTAAAAAATCAAATTATAAACAAAAGGAGATAACTTCAATCATACAAATCACAATTTTTTTAATGCTATCTAACTACAATGACATTTTTCTCATAATAAAAAAAATAATTGAAAAAAATAACCATTAAAATAGTAAATAAAAAAGATTATTTAGAACCATTGAACAAACTACAATCACATTTTTCTTTTTGTGAGTGTTTATGCTTATGTAACTTCAATCATATTAAAAAATAAAATTATAAATAAAAGGAGATAACTTCAATCATACAAATTACAATTTTTTTAATGCTATCTAATCATCATCAATAATTAAAAAAACACAATAATTTATTTTTCAAAAAACATAGTGAGTCAAAAACATCAATTACAATTTTTTTTAGGGTCAAAATACAATCTAATTATCATCAATAATTGGTACATTATATGACCTTAATGAGTACAATCCATTTTGTTTTTCAAAAAACATAGTGAGTTAAAAATCAAATGACAAATTAAGTAAATTGATAGTTTAAAAAAACACAATAATTTTTTTTTCAAAAAACATAGTGAGTTAAAAAAATCAATTATAATATTTTTTTCAAAATACAATCTAATCATTATCAATAATTGGTACTTTAAAAATCAAATCAAATCACAAATATTTTTATGCTATCTAACTACAATCATATTTTTTTATAAATAATTGTAAAGAAAAACCATTAAAATAATAAATAAAAGATTAAATCACATTTAAAAAAAAAAAAGAACCATTGAACAAACTACAATCACATCACATTTTTTTCATAATAAAATAAATAAATAAATGAAAAAAAGAATCATTTACTAACTACAATCACATTAAAAAAAAAAAAAACCATTAAACTAACTACAATAACATTTTTTTTGTTTGTGAGTGTTTATGTTTATCTAACTTCAATCATATTAAAAATAAAATTAAAATAGTAAATAAAAATATTAAATAACATTAAAAAAACCATTCAACTAACTACAACAATCATATTAAAAAAAAAAATTATTGAACAAACTACAATCACATCACATTAAAATCACATTTTTTCTTTGTGAGTGTTTATGTTTATTTAACTTCAATCATATTAAAAATAAAATTAAAATAGTAAATAAAAAGATTAAATAACATTAAAAAAAATCATTGAACTAACTACAACAATCATATTAAAAAAAGAACCATTGAACAAACTACAATCACATCACATTTTTTCCATAATAAAATAAATAAATGAAAAAAAAAGAACTATTAAACTAACTACAATCACATTAAAAAAAAAAAAAAAGAATCATTCAACTAATTATAATCACATTTTTCTGTTTATGAGAGTTTATATTTATCTAACTTCAATCATATTAAAAAAATCAAATTATAATTTTTATTCACTAGACAAATCACAAATATTTTTATGCGCTATCTAACTATAATATTAAAACAGCAAACAAAAGAAAAAGTCAAAAAAGAGAAAACAAAAAGAAGACTTACTGTTTGCATACGTGGTCACTGAAGTTAAAAGTGTAGAAGTGAGAAGTCAAGCAGGAGAAAACAAAAAGGAGACTCACTGTTTGCAATAGGTATGTGAAAAGTTAAAAAGAGTGTGAATTGGAGAAGTTAAAAAGACTTGAAAGAATTTAATAAGTGCTAAGTTTTTTTTTCAAAAAAAATCAAAAAGATTAAGAAATTAAGGTTCACATATTGGAACTCCCACAAAACTTGTGGGTTAGAGATAGATATAAATAAATAGATAGATATAGATATAGATATTTATATTTATATTTATATTTGTTTTAATATACAAATTATTTGTTTTAGAAAAGGTACTGCAGTAATTATGAGAGAAGTCAAAAAGTCTTTTGGGTTAAGAAAAGTTAATAAATGCTGAGGTTAATTTTTAAAAAAAAAAAAAAACAAAAAATTACAAAATTAGGATTGGCATATTGGAGCTCTCACAGGCCTTGGAAGTTAGAAACCCCTTTTTGCTTAATATATAGTATAGATATTTATTTATGGTGTCAAATCAAATTAAAATGACCAAAATACCCTTACCCAACATAAGAGATTTATTTTTTATTTTTTTTTCATAGGCCCTAATTTATAATTTTAGGTCTGCTTTTTTGCAACCACGTTTTGGACCAAAATGGCACAAAGTTACTTAATTTTTGTGTTCTTCAAAAAATTTAAGACAACTTATATGAAATTTGTATTTAACTTGTGAATATTTGCAAGAGCATTTATATGAGTTCGTGAAAATTTATCGCTTTTTGTGTTGTTTAAACTTTGATGAGATAATTTACACAAAGTTGTGTTAACTCACGTGATTTTTTGAAATCACTTGTGCGTAGTTTTAAAAACTTCATCGATTTTTGTGTTCTCTAAATTTTGACGAGATGACTTACTTGAATTTGTGTTAACTTATGCAATTTTTGGGATCACTTGCTTGAGTTCTTGAAAACTTATGAGATTTTGTGTTTTGAACTTTGATGAGATAACTTACTCAAATTTGTTTTAACTTATGTAGTTTTTTAAGATCACTTACGTGAGTTTTTGAAAACTTCACGAGATTTTGTGTTATTCAAAAAAAAAATTTTGAGACAACTTATGGGAAAATTGTATTTAACTTACGGATTTTTATGAGAGCACTTACGTGAGTTCATAAAACTTACTCATTTTGTATTGTTTAAACTTTAATGAGAAAACTTACTCGAATATGTGTTAATTTATGCAATTTTTTGAGATAACTTAAATTCTTGAAAATTTGAGATTTTGTGTTCTTAAAAATAAATTTGAAACAACTTACAGTGAAATTTGTGTTTAACTTCCCCATTTTGTGAGAGTACTTACGTGAGCTCGTGAAAACTCATGTGTTTTTGTTTTGTTCAAAACTTTAATGAGATAACTTACTCAAATTTGTGTTAACTTACGTGATTTTGTAAAAACTTACGAGATTTTATGTTCTTCAAAAATTTTATAAACAACTTATGAGAAATTTGTGTTAACTTACGCACTTTTGTGAGAGCACTTATGTATTCGTGAAAATTATGCATTTCTGTATTGTTCAAATTTTAATGAGATAAGTTACTCGAATTTGTGTTAACTTACATGTTTTTGGAAAATTGACCTACTTAGCAGGTCAACAATGTTGACATTGAATAAAAGAACGTATAACCAAAACAAATATATATATATATATATAGAATAAAATAAAATACAAGTACATATGCCTTGCATACCATATGCAAGGCATACCTAAGAATTCCCCACCAGTGTATTGAATTTTTACTCAAGAGACCAAACCAAAATTTTGCCTCAAAAGATAAAATTATATAAAAATAATAATTGTTATTTTTTGTTTTAATTTCTTTCACCAAATTAATTTTTAATTATTTTTTTAAAAAAATTGAAAATAAGTTTTTAAAAACCAAACCTAACATGGCCTAAGTAAATAAAGGAGGCAGTTCCTCTTTAGTCCAGGCACTCTTTGGGTCCGTAGAGCCTATTCCAAGTCTCATTTTGATGATCCGAACCGTTCATTTTTCTAGTTATTTCGTGTATTTCATTTTCAAAAAAAAATTAGATCAATTCGATAATCGTAATTTATTCAATTTATCACATTTATCATAAAAAAGATGGTTGATTCATTTTTAAAAACACAATTATCGTCTATTTTTTTGTAACAAACACAATAAATTGAATAGATTGCAATTATCCGATCAACTTAATTTTTTGTGAATGAAACATACAATTCGATAAAATGAACAGTTTGAATCATCAAAACGGGTCGACAATGAGATCTAGGAGCCCAAACAATACTCTTCAATCTAAATTATGGACGGAAAGGAATCCTCCATAAATAAAATATCCGATCATTCAATATTGAAGTCATCAACTCTAACTATATATAGAACAAATCATAAAATATATAAATAGGGTTTTCTCCTAAGAAACTTTAGAACTGTGTCATGTGTCACTTTTACCCTCTTAGAATTTTGTCAAGTATCATTTCTATAATTAAAGAAATATATTTATGTCCTTTAAGGCCTTGTTTAAGAACAAGCTATTTTAGTAATTTTTTTATTTTTTTACTAATATATGAGATAAAAAATTAATATATTTAGAATGACTTTTTAGCTTTTTTTACGAAAAAATGTGCAAAAAATAAGGAGAAAAAAAAATCATTCACTTTTTTGTATAGTTTGTTGGCTTTTTAATTTTTTTTAATGACTTTTTAACTTTTAAGCTAAAATTGAATGATGTCAAACAAGGCCTAACTTTTAAGAATTTCATTTTCCTCTTGCATTTTTCTCTCATCTCTATCTTTTCTCTTTTATTCCTCTACGACTTTCTTATTTTTTCTACGAATGCATTATTTTATATTTATATTTTTTAGAGGTACTTACGCAGGTCCTAATAAGTATTGTCTAGTAGGTTCTATGATAATTAATGGCGTTTTCATCAAACACTATTAAAAAAAGTTACTAATTGTTAATTTTCAAATGACAATTTGAAAATTTTGTCACAAAAAATATCACTAATTATAAGTTTTAGCATAGTTTAAAAATCATCACAAAAGCATTACTAATTTTTAACTTTCAACGACGGTTTAAAAATTTATTAAAAAAAGCGTCACTAATTGTAAGTTTTAGCGATAATTTATACAAAATGTATCAAAAAAAGTCACTAATTGTCAATTTTTAGTGACATGCGAAAAAATCGTCACAAAAAATTATTTTTAGCGACAATTTTACTATAATTTGTTTTCAATAGGATTTGATGGAATTAAAGTCTAATTATTAGGGCTTGTTGATATTATACCATATTTTTTAATTTCTACTCTATATATTTATGTTTATTAATTTTAATAGAATGTAGAAGAAAATTATGATTTTGAAATACTAGTATGGTAAAGCAAATGTAACGGTTATGATAATATTTAAAATAAAATAAATAAGAAAAAAGAGGGGGAATTTGTAGGTGTAATCTGGTCTAGTCTCCCATGTCGTCTCATGGGCTCTGTTAAAATTCGGGCGGGGCAAGCCACGGGCCAAAAAATTAGGCCCAAGCCCAGGGGTATTTGAGCCTTGGGGTAGCCCGAGCCTCGTGCTGGCCCGGTGAGCTTGGGCCGGCCTGACCATTTTTTTTTTGTTTTTTTAAATTTTTTCTACTAAAATTTTATTATTTTCCACTAGAAAAGACACTGGATCTTGGCGCGGGCCGTGCCTTGAGTGGGCTTTAAACGGGCCGATGGGCTGCTGGCAATGGCCGGCCTTCAAAATGATGGCCCGTGCCCAAGGGCTCGGGCTAGGCTCGAGGCCTGTCCATCTCTGCCACGAGCTATTTTTACACTCCTAGGAAATTGATAATCTGCATAAAGAAATTAGGAGTACATGAATACGCCTAGGAAATGATGTGAATATATATGACCTTCCAAGACCAGTAAACATGTAGATTTAATTAAAAAAAAAGTCTCTTTTTCACGAAATCCTTTCAAAGAGAGAGGAGGATTGTGTTGATGTCTTCTTATGCAACATATCCTTTCAAACGTTATGATAGAACTATTAAATATACAATTGAATTTTTTGAGGTACCATAAGAAGACATCAACACAATTCAAACCATATATGTTGCACGAATTTCTTCCAAAATGGGGATGCCATGGCACCCCTTGGTGCAAACATATAATTCTACTCCGACTATAGCTAAATTTTTGCAATCTTTTTGTCTCTACATCTTTTATGATGGGACTCACATATAATACTTTAATTTAGCATTGGTCAAATTACACCTTTTGATTTTTGTAATTTCAATTTACTTGATTTTATTTCTGAATTTTTGATTTTGTCCCAATTTGATTCAATATTAAAATTGTTAGCACTTTTTTTATGAAAAACATGCACATAAATATGTTTTTAGGGGGCAAATTCATAAGCACGATCAACTCAAGGAGTTAAGCTCAACCAACTCAATAATAATTTTTTGTTAAAAATCCTAACAATATTATCAATTGGACCAAAGTGACACAAAATCTAAAATTAAAGGTCAAAACTGAATCAATTGAAAGTGTAGAGACTAAAATGACATGTAACGCCCCGAAATAAAACAATATGCCAACTAAGACAATAAGTAAAGGACAATAAGAATCAGAGTATAAAGTCTTTCTATTACATGAGATCCAGTTATACAAGCATGGAGTGCATCTCCTTTTTTCTCCCAAGCATAGAGTGCATCCCCTTTCTCCTCTCACACATCATATATATACAATGTATTAAAACACAATCATATTCAATGACAACCGATAAGAGATTAGTTTCAATTTACCTAATCCTCATGCATTTTCTATAACAATCATAACTATCCTCCACCGATAGCCCAAAACAGTAATTTCTAAACAAATATACAATCTCCGCAACAGATAAATTATCAAAATTTCCATAGGTGAGAGGTAATACATGTTCAACTCCACCATTCATATAAGCATCCATCCAATTTCGCATTCTCAATGCTAATTTCATTTATTATACAAAATATCCATTTGAGACATTTTAGGGCAAAATTTCATTTTCTTTCAAAACCCAACCCGAGTATCAAAATCAACATATTTATCACCACACAACCTCACATCTAGTCATAAGGGATCCGAGCGACTTTTTTACGTATTGGTCATTGGCTACCTAACACACAACCTCGCCCTAACTCGGGCTTAGGATCAAGTGAGTTGTTAACAACCTCGATGGAGTTTGGTTTGGTTTGGTTTACAACCTCACATCTAGTCCCATAACCACTTTTACACACATACATTCAAAACCTCTTTTGATTTTGAACCCAAAACCCTAGCTTTGTTTAAAATCACCTCAAATTCCAATATTTCTTACATATCAACAAATAACTAAGTTAAAACTCATAGAAGAGTGTAGAAAGTACCTACTTCAAAGTTAGAAGACGAGCAAATCAAAGAAGAAACTTCAAAGATGCCAAAACCGAAGTTTTGTTTGGATCAAAATGGAGCTTTTGAGATGTCAGACCTTTTTTTCCAAAGGCACTAGGGTAGAGAAACCAACAGATCTATGTGAAAATGTAGAAAGAAAGTAGATTTTAAAGAGAGAGTGTCACAACTTTAGGGTTTTGAGAGAAAATGTTTGAAAAAGTGATGTATACAGTGCCGTGAACTAATATACACACAATCGGCCGAAAGAAGAAGTAATGCTCAAGCGCATAATGCACACTCCTAGTATTTTTGTAGACACAAAACCAATGCTCGAGAGCAAGAAAGAACGCTGAGCCGAGATCGCCGAGCGCAGAAAGCACCGTTCAAGCGTAGAATACAATCTTCCAATAGTTTTGCAAACCTGTAAAAGTACTGAGAGTTTATAAAGCCCGCTCGAGTGCAAGAAGTGCCACTCGAGTGGAGGAGCAAAATTCTGGACAACAAAAGTTTGGAAACCAAGCAACCAACATGCCCCAAACACAACCACAACAATCCAATAGCCAAATTTAAGGAAATACAAGGGAAACAAGATATAAACAACAATATGAAACCATGACACCCGAGTCTAGAATACAACGAGGGTCGGGTCAAAACCAGAATCACTATAATCTCCCCCCTTAAGGAATTTTGTCACCGAAATTCCAAATCAAGTTTTGAAATTATGATTAAACCAAACACAATAACGATAATTAATCAATTCCATTACCATGACCCATCCCCCGATCATCCATTCTCATCAACTCGATACACAAGTTCTAACATTGAAAGTACAATTCACATTTTCCCAAAGCATTTACAATGTTTATATTAAATTCGTGTTTCCAAAACATATACAACATCTATAATGTGTCCATATTCTCAAAACATATACAATGTTTTCACATTTCATCAACATAATCAAAATTTCAATACATGTTCAAAAATCAACAAATAAGTTCGATACTTCTCACGGACTTCCAACTCACGCTTTCCAAGTTGCTTCCTCAACCCCGTGATGTTTCCACAATACTTTAACCATGAAATTGTCTTGCCTCGCAAGACTTGGTCCTGTGTATCCAAGACTCTCATCGGTCTCTCCTCATATGAGGCTCCTCTTCTACTTCTCAGTCGGTCCAATCTAACACGTGCGATGGATCCAGCTCATACTTTCGAAGCATGCTAATATGAAACACATCATAAACCCCGGATAGTTGTGGTGGGAAGACTAGACGATAAGCTACCACTCCAATCCGCCCAAATATCTCGAAAGGCCCAATGAACTGAGGGGACAACTTCTCACTCTTCCCAAACCTTATCAAACCCCTCCTGTGTGATATCTTCAAAAAGACATGGTCTTCCACCTCAAAGACAAGGGTCTCCTCCTACAATCGGCATAACTTTCCTAGAGACTCGGGCAGTGACTAACCTTTTTACGGATAAGTGTAACTTTTTCCGTCATTTTTGAACTAACTTGGGATCCAATATAGGTGTATCACCCACCTCGCCCAACACACAGGGGATCTATACGGTCGGCCATACAAGGCCTTAAAACGTGCCATACCAATACTCGACTGGAAACTATTGTTATAGGCAAACTCCACTAAGGGCAAATGTCTCTCCCACGAACCCTCAAAGTCAAGGACACAACCTCGAAGCATATCCTTTAAAATTTGAATGGTGTGCTCTGACTGCTCGTCAGTTTGAGGATGATACACAGTGCTAAAGGTCAATCTCGTGGCACTTTGTAGGCTCTACCACAATCGAGCCATGAAACGCGGATCTTTATCCGAAACAATCGTCACAGGGACTCCGTGCAACCTCACTATGTCCCTAATGTAAAGGTTGGCAAGATAATCTACCGAGTCACTCGCATGCATAGGTATAAAGTGCACTGACTTTTTCAACTGGTTAACTACCATCCAAATTGCATCACTACCCCGTTAAGTCCTTGGAAGGCCCACAACAAAATCCATCATGACATGCTCTCACTTCCACTCAGCTAAACAAACCCGCTAGCCTTTAATGTTCGGCCTTCACTTGTTGACAAGTAAGGCACTTTGACACAAACACGGCCACATGCTTCTTCATTCCCCTCCACCAAAACTGGCGACAAAGGTTGTGATACATCTTTGTGCATCCCCGATGCACCGCAAGACATGAATAGTGAAACTCTCGAAGTACTTCTTCTCAAAGAAGACTCGACATGAAGAGACGGTCAAGGTATCTAACATTCAATCAAGTACATGTTCGCTTGTTTTACCTTTCCACTGAAATCTTCTCCCGAGGGATTCTACCTCAAGGTCACCCTTCTGTGCTTCTATTACTTGGTTCACACGGGTAGGTTGTGCAGCTACCGGAAACAAGGCTGTAGACTCAACAGACTCGCTAAGATGCAAGCCAAACTCCCTAATAGCACCCAACATCTCCCATTCCCGGATGGCAATACAAGCTACACTGCTAATGGATTTCCTACTCAAGGCGTCGGCCACAACATTGGCCTTTCTCGGATAATAATATAACTCAAGGTCATAGTCCTCTATGAACTCCATCCACTTCCTCTGCCTCAGATTCAAGTTTTTCTGTGTAAACAAATACTTCAGACTCTTGTGATCAGAAAATACTTCAAACTTCTTACCATACAAATAATGCCTCCAAATCTTCAAGGTAAATATTACTGCCCCTAACTCTAGATCATGAGTAGGGTAGTTCCTCTTATGTGTCTTCAATTGCCGTGAGCCATAAGCTACAACATTTCCCTCCTGTATCAATATACAACCCAAACCTTTTCGTGAAGCATCACGATACACCGAATAACCTAAACCCTTCTCGAATAATCAATACCGAAGGGTAAGTCTAACTTAAGCTCTTGGAACGACTTCTCATATAAGAATAGTTAGAGGAACCATTGAGATGATATACAAGCTACAATACAATAAAAGAGAAGAGAGCAATCATGTATGCATGCTTACACAGAATACCTATACCTGCATACTTGTAATGTGAAAACTGAATTGCCAAAGGAAAAAGTTTTCAATCAAAAAATCCACATCTCACAGATACAAACAATCCATCACCAAAATCGACAGAAGATAGTAAAGAACCTTAATTGGCAGATGATTTAGAGGCCCAAAAACATAATTATAATCCAATGACGAAAGTTATATCATACTTACATGTTAGAGTTCAACGCATATTCTTAGGACGGTTAATCGATTCAACTCGACTTCATCAAGTTCGGTGTTTGTGTAAGTCTTTTTCCCATTAAAATGCAAGAGAAATTTTAGAAATAATTAGCTAATGAAAAAGATATACTAGTATCACGAATATAATATACGTCTAAGCTACTAAATTGGTGGGGTTTTTAGTGGGCAACTCCAGATTCTATTGAGGGTGTGCTCCAATGGTGGTCTGGAGTGAAGCTAAGTAAATTGGAAATGAAAATTTGGAGAGCAGTACTTGTTATCTTGCTATGGTCAGTGTGGGAACTCAGGAATGATTGTGTATTTAATAATGGGCCGCCTTCTTGTGTTGAGTTGGGTGAAGTAGTGAAGGTTAAGATGGCTTTATGGGCTAACTTATTTTTAGGTTGGTTGTCTTAGTCTGGCCAGGACCTGCTATTAAACCTTGGTCAAGTTAGGCAATGTATTGGAGGTGGTAGTAGAGGCAGGGGATGTGCATAGAAGATGCTGCTGCTTAACTAATTTGTTGATTGGGTTGGAGATTTAGGAAAGGGGAAAAGCAAATATGGAAAGAAACTCTTATGCAGTCATTTCGTCTACTTGGAAATTTAGTAATAATTGTGTATTCAATAACAAGCATACAGACACTGAAAAGCTGTGTGATCTCATTAAAGTGAGATTGGCTATTTGGTATCTTTGTATGTACTGGTCTATATGTAAAAGTGATTAATATAAAAAACAGATTTATGAGAGTATATGTAGACACCCCATTTTTGACCGTCCTCAAGACTTGGGTGTTATCATTTGAACACTCGATGATCATCCATGCTCGTGTTCGCTTTTGAGTTCCGGAAGGTCTCGGCTGCGCGTCTTGCCTTAGGATCTCTCAACTTGTTTGTTTTGTGCTTGGTTGTGGACCAAGGACTTGTGGTTTTTCTTCTGAGGGAAGAGGGTGGCTTGTTGGCCATCCTTGCAACATCGGCCAAGGCCTTGTGCCATCGGCTTTGTTTTCTTGCTATCGGCCATAAGTATTGGCCAATCGGTACTCTTTTTGGTCGATCGACACTCTTTTTGGTCGATCAATCATAATTTCTGGCCGAGACCTTTCCACCGCTTGCAGATATTTTTCGCCACCGTGACACTAGTGAGCATAATTCTCATCCTCTATACACGTATAGAAGGATTAGATCAAGACTCAAGCTTGTTGAACAAACTTGAGAATTGAAATTCTATAAGAAGGGAGGCCCCTCTCCCTTTCCAGAGGTTCTGAAAATTGATATGTAAGATATATATCTCTCTATATATATTTTACCTCTCTCTCTCTCTATTTGCTCTTGTTTGTGCTCAAAAGTGTAAAATCTTCACACTATTGCACACAAACACCTACTAGAACACCATCCTTTGGTTGCTGAGGTCCTTGGGAGTTGGTTTTAGAGTTTTTGGAGTGGTTTAAGCTTAGAAAAGGTGCTGGAGTTGTGTTCTTGAAGGTGTTCTTTAAGGGTGAGAAACTAACCTTTTAATCCCTTATTTTGGCTTAAGCTTTTAGACCTACTTGCATGCTGATTTAAGCTTAACTTTCTACTGAAAAAAGTTCTGATTTTTCATGCTTGTGATGTTTGTTTAAGGTCAATTTTGTGTTAGGGGTAGTCTACCCCCTCTTAGGCCTTGTTTGGCCTTGTTTTGAACCATCCTTTTACGCTATTGGGACCACCTTGTTTGGGCCTTCTCGCCACTGAAATCCAGAGGATTTTTAGTGATGGAATAGTGGTTTTGAGGTCCCAAATAGGAGAGGGTCATCCCCTCTCCTTGTGTTTTGTATGCTAGTACAAATGGCTCATAATAGTAGCATGATTGCTTAGCTTGTTTTGGCTCCATTTCAGCAAGTATTTGGTGTTATTTTACCATGTTATACCTCTGTCTAAAGTTGGTTTGATGACCTCTTGCATGCACCATACACTTGTAGAGCAATTTGCATGCTAGCATAACATGCATCTTGTGTTTGGACCATCATTCTTGCATGTTTTGGCTCAACTCAAAGAAGCTTTTAGCCTTGTTTTACCATGCTCTAGCTCTGATTTGTATTGTCTTGGTCATGCATGCGTTGCTTTGTATAGCCATGGTTCAATCTAGCTTGTTAGCTTTGGGTGTCAAGTCACTAGCATGCATTGCTTAGATCATTTTCATGATTTGGCATCATTTCATATGTGATTTTAGTCCATATAGTGTGGTCATGCACCCACATTTGTCACCCTTTCCATGCATTGGGAGGTTTGTGTTTTAAGCCTTGAACATGAGCCATTATGCATGTCTTATTGCTTGAGCTTTTGGGATGCCATCTCAATGGGTTTTGCTTATTTTGACATGCCATAACTCGATTTTTATTGGTTAAGTCATGCCATGTTTGGTTTTAATAGGTGTAGTGTAATATCCCTTTGTAGCCTTGCATGCTTCATGCTTTTGGTCTTTGTTCTAACTTGTGTTGGCTAGGTTCAAGCATGCTTTTGGTCTTGTATTGACCTACCTTGGGACTATTTGGTTGCCCTTGGCCTTTGGGGCATGCTTTGTATGGTCATGGTGTAAGTCCTTTGCTAGTTTCAAGCTTTGAGCTTTCTTGTATGCCATACTTGCATTGTTTGGGTGGTTTGGCATCATTCCATGCATGATTTCAGAGGCCTATAGTATTGTCATATATCCATGCTTTTCCTCATTGCTCATGTGTGAGAGTTGTTATCTTCATGCCTTGTTTATGAACCAAAGTGTATGCATGCTTGCATGTGCTTTTGTACTTCATTTCCATAGCATTTTGGCCATCGATTTGGGCATGGTTGAGGTCTGTCCATTTTAGTTTAAGTCCATTGTTTGCATGTTGTTGCATGCTTGTTGCATTGCATGTTGTTGCATGCTTGTTATATGACCTCATATTTGCATGCTTGTGTTGCTTTGTTAAGTTAATCATGCATGCATTACATTGGTTTAATATGCTTGTCTTTGCATGTTGTTGTATGCTAGTTGCATTGCATGACATTGTTGTTGGCATACTTGTTGCATTAGCATTGCTTGCATGCTTAGGTTGCATTGCATTGAGTTGGCATGCCATTAGTTTTGATAAGTCAATCATGTTGCATTACATACGCTTGCATGCTTGCCGCATTACATTGTGTGTACATGCCTTGCCTCTTGATCAAACATGATAGAGTTTAAGGTCCCTTATGTGTTTTTGTGCATTCATTCACATTGAATTGTGCGACTCGGCCTCTTTGGCCATCATGCATCGAATGCGTGATTGATGGCTTAAGAGTCGAGCACTACACTCCTTTGAGTTCCAAACATGATAAGGTGTAGTTGCACAACATTTTCTTGCAAATGTATTGCCATGCCTCTGCTTTGTACTCTCTGCACAAAAGGAGCAGTTAGCAGAAGAGATGGCCGGCTAATCGGCTAACAATTTTGGCCGATGGACTCAAAAGTGGTCAATGACCCTTATCCCTTGGCCGATGGCTATACCATTTGGCCGATGACCTCTTAGCATGTCCAAGAGGTGAATCAAGTGTGTTGGAGATTTGTACAATTTTTAGAGGTGCGTAAGTGCAAACAGAGGCAACATGAGGCATGGCAATGGATTTTGAGCGAAGCCGAATTGAGCATGCATCTCTTCCTCACCAATGAGGCCATTTCAAGATTCATGATTAGTTCGTATAATTTAATCATTTAATTGGTTTTGTAATATTCATTTAGCTTAGTGTAGCAATTTGTTTCAATTTGGATTGTAATAATTAATTAGCTTGTTAGTTAATTAGTTTTAGTGTTGTAATAATTAGTCTAATTAGATTATTAGATTAGTTAGAATAGCTTAGCATAGCTAACTTGTATTATTCATTCGGACCCTCCGTCGAGAGGGCTTAATTTTGTAATAAGCGTGCGTGTGTGTGATGCATGTCTTCCAACCCCCATTTCTTTCTCTGTTTTACTTAACTGCTTACGATGGTTAGTTTTGGGGCATATTTCAATTAGCATCCTTATGCTTGCATGCGTGCATCCATTCATCTGTTTTGCGTGCACCGGGCTTGGCGCATCATACTAACTGCATTGTATTTCAATTCCAATTTGAATACATGATTATCAAATTGCATTTGACATGCCATCTTAGAATAGCCAAGCCTATTTTAGTTGCATTTTTGTATGTGTTGCATTAGTCATCTTAACATGAACTAGGATCATACATGATTTCTAACTAGTTCTTTGTTTTGGCTCGGAGTACACTATGAGTGTTTATGCTTTAGCATCATCGCACAAGTCTGAGTGTTAACATGATAGCATGCTTGCCATGAGGCTAACTGCTTAAGTGTTTAAACTGCATGAATGCCTGCGGATGAAGGTTGGATTGCTTGAATTGGAGCAATTCATCGAAATGCGAGTTTTAATCCCACTTGACAGTGGCAAAATCATATTTTTTTAAAGCCCACTTGAGGGTGGCAAATCCACATCTTAGCCTACTTACGAGTAGTACCTTCAAACTATTTTCAAACAAACAAACATGAGATGTTTTGTTCCAACTTAGGCGAGCTAGTCTATACTTGTATGCAGTGCGCATCACATAGTAAGCTAGCTAATAAACCGGAATAAGAACACATGTGTTTTCCAAAACAAAATATCATGTTAGTAAAGGCCGATCTTTGATCGGGCGAGCGGGGGTGCTCATTGCATGACCTTCCCCTCTCGTACCCAAGTTCCCGAGCCGAGGCAACTTTGGTGATGACGGACACGTGGCCTTAGGCACGAGTCAGGGTTTCCTAAATTTCCCAAAACAAAAACATTTAGGTGGCGACTCTGTATCTGGCAAAGCAGTCCATGTTTGGCACTTCTTTATAAAAATCAGTTTTCCAAAACGATTTGCCGGATTTGGACTCTTTGGTGATTTATCGGTCTTGCATTGCACTTTGCGAGATTAGATTCAGAACCGTGACATTGAGTCCGAACTGTAGTAGCTAATGAACAAAACGGATTTCGCGCCATTTTGCGCGGAGCCGGGAGTTCTCGGCACGCCTACGCTTTCGCGACTCACTGGGATTTAGAGAACTTGACTCGAACTCACGATATCTTGTTTTGATTACACTTGTGTGTTTCTTTGCATTGCATGTGCGTTGGTGCGCCTAGGACACCGTGTTTGCCGTATGCTATTCCTGAATGGTTTGCTGGAGGCCTACTTTGAGAAGCGTGCCATAAGGCTGACCGGTTGCGAGCTCTGCCACGACGGGAACACAAACCCCGATTTTTACCGGGGCACCCTTTTTGACCATTCGACCTAGTGCATATCGGAAACTGTATTGACTATTCCAAGTTAGGACAGGTTGCTTACCCGATTATAGGTTGTTTGAAACCGCTGTGTGCGTAGTGAAACCCTAGCTCTTGACAAAATAGGACAGGGAAACCCTACCTCTCCATAGGGGTGTTTTGGCTCTTACTTGCCTATTATGTGCTTTTAGAGTTGGCCTCTACAGGAATGCACGTATCAGTCTGCAAGTCTGGGTATCAGCTTGTAGGCATCAATGATTTGGGGAATCGCTTTTACATGGGTATCGAATTCAGATTTGGGGCGTTGATTTGGGAACAATGATCGCTGGTTGAGAACAGCTTCTTTCAAATTGTGTTTGCCAACCGTGTGTTGTCTTTATTTAAATTGTTATGCTGTTTGTTTTTCTGCTTATTGTTTTCTTATTATGCTTTATTTATCTTTTTGCAAGGTAGTTTAGCACCATTGCATCCGACCAGGCAGATATTCCCTGAGCACTCAAGGTTATAGGTCGTAGACTTAATCAATCCAGGGATCTGATAGACGGACAAGCAGTGATCCTTTCTTTACCCCCGGTTACCAGACGGAAGTCAGTAAGGCGCAGATGTATCAAGACAAATGTCGCCAGATTAGTGGTCCACCCCACCAAAGGAACAAGCCGAGGTCTCGCTTACCACAGGATAGATATACCCTATTATTCAAAGATAATATGGCAGAATAGAGGAGATGATGCATCGCCTCCAGAGAGTATGAAAGCCATGCAGCAGATGACCCGTCACAAGCGAATTTGTCACGCCAGTCGAGGTTATGGCCCAACAAGCAGAGTTGATTGCTAGACTTCAAAGAACAACAACCACCAAGAAGTCGGAGCATCTGCCAGACCAACCTCCTCTCCTACCAAGAGTTCCAATACTTGGGGAGACAGCTAATGTCCAGGAAAATACGGACGTGCCAACTGGGCCAGTTCCGCCTCCAATCCTACCCCAGTTATCCAAAGCACAGACCAACTTGGGGGATACACCGTTCGAGTTCGAGGTGGATCCGATAGCACTAAAAGTGAGCAAGCTTGAAAAGATGTTCAAGAAGTCTCAAGGTGTAAAGTCCATCCCGGATATTGAGGATGGGTATACTGACTCGGCCGTGACTCTACCAGACCGGTTTAAAATGCCGCACATAGACCATTTCGATGGGTCTGGAGATCCTATGGTGCATTTGCGGCTCTTTTCAGATATCTTAAGGCCGATGGGGCTCTCCAGGTTGTAGAAGCTTTCCCTGTTTGGCCAGACCCTGTCGGTGTAGCGGCCATTTGGTATGCAAAACTGGAGGACTCCGTCAAGAGGAACTGGGAGGAGATGGCTGAGGCCTTTGTAGCTCAATACTCCTACAATACGTAGATCGAGATCACAACTCGTGATCTCGAGACAACTAGGCAAGAGCCGAAGAAGAGCTTCTCCGATTTTGTGACCCGCTGGAGGGCTAAGGCCTCGATGATGACCATTAAGCCGGTTGACAAAGCTTATATTCGGTTGGTTATGCGCAACCTCCAACCCAAGCTCATGCAGAAGATGATCGCCCTCTCCCTTCCCACCTTTGCAGATCTATATGAGATTGGGGTGCAGATCGAGGACACCATGAAACAGGGCCTCATTGATCATGAGAGAGAGCAACCCAAGAGGGTATTCAACCGCAGTAGGAATGCAAGCACAAGCAGTGCTGCAGCTGCCAGAGCTTCAGATGTGGGTATTGTCACCACCACCACCCTAAAAACCCTTACAGCTACACCATTTGCCGGTGCATCCGTAAGTAGCTTACAAACAACCAAGTTTCCACCCCGAGGCCAGATAACCTTTACCCTGCTGTATATGTCTCTGTCTAAAGCTTTGGGGGTTTTGATCAAGAAAGGGCACCTGAAGCCCCTAGAGCCGCGACCATTGCCAGAAAAACTTCCCCCCTCCCATAACCCAACTGGCATCGCGCATTTCACCAACAAAGATGGTCATGACACCGTCCAGTGCCATAGATTGCGTCACGAGATTTAGGATCTCGTCAACAATAGGGTGATCGTGCCTTCGAAGAAACCGAATGTCACAACCAACCCTCTCCCACCACATAACCAAGCTCCATCTCCCAAACGCATCAATCTGATCCAAACTAGGGTTTGTCATACGACCCTAGCATATATATCACCCTTTTCCACCTACCCAAGCCGGGGGTGTTCATTCCTAACAGCATTGACTTGTGTATATTAGACATCTCCCAAACCTAACCTGAAATGGTGGTGATGACTATCGAAGATAGAATTGGGTCGATTGAGGAAGTAGATGAGAATGATTATACAGAGCCTGAGAGGTCTGCGAGCTTCATGTACAACCCGAGCAGTTACATTACATTAGCAGGCCAGGCTAGGTCGAATGTGGAATTTCCAGTGGGGGCAGAGATTTGTGTAGTACGGGAGGATGGACTTAATCAGGGGCTGGATGACCTAGTGGAATTGGAAGAAGACATTGCTAACCTTCAGTTTTTCAACGAACAGGATCCGGGAGACGTGACTGTCAACTGGTTTGGTTTGGAAGGGTCAGCAAAAGCTACCGGGTGGCTCGACGACGAGCCGGATGTTGTTAAGCAACCTTAGCCAGAACAGGGTCCGTCAGGAACAAGGACATCAACTGTGGCCGGAATGGTCGAAGAACAAAGTGCACCGCCGGAGAGCACCGATGTTAAGAATTTTGCTCGAACACGGGCGCTTTGGGTACGGAAGATATCAACAAAGAAGTCACTAAAGCGCTTTGAGCAGAAAGGATCAAGATTCGAGAGGGCCAGAAGGCCAAAGCTCATGGGATGTAACGTGTGCACATAAGAACGGAACGTGCTGGGGGCCCAAGGATGGAAGGTGCTGTGGGCATAGGAATAGTTGTAACGGAGCCGAACAGGTGTTTGTCGGCTGCCGATGGCATGTAGTGGGAAGATGATGACCTATGCCTTGCCCACACAGACGAAGACTGTGGACAAAGCCAGTTGGATGATACCTGGTACATTGGTGAAGTAGACCACATGACCAGGAGCGGGCGGTATTTCAAGCCCCCGTACTTAGACTAACCAAAGGCGTCCGGAAAGGACAAGGAGGGAGAAGCGTAAAGAAAAGTCGTCAAGAGGAGGTCAGGTCAAACAAATTAAGAAGATACAAGCAGACATCTCCATCTGGGACCGCTTATGGCCTCAAGAGTTCATAGACAAGTCAGTTTTTTCGCAATGGATAAGGCCAAACTTTCAATAGACACCACGCCTGAGCAGCTGGTAGGATTGGTTTTTCAGGGAGGAGCTTCCCCGACGTTAACCTTCACCAACAAGGAACTGCCACCTGAGGGCGCAAATCACAACAAACCTCTCTACATCTCTGTCGAGTGTAGAGACAAACGGATACCAGTGGTTCTTGTCGACACGGGATTCGCCATTAACGTGTGCCCGTCGAGGACGGCATATGCAATCGGGTTGAAGCACGCAGACTTTGTGCCAACTGCCCAGGTGATAAAGGCCTATGACAATACAAGCAGAGAGGTGATGGGGACCGTGAAGATTTAGACCCAGGTTGGTCTAGGACAATAGGAGATTGACTTTCATGTCTTGGACGTTCCCGCAACCTTTAATTTACTCCTAGGGCGGCCGTGGCTGCGCTAGGTGAAGGCGGTCTCTTCCACCCTGCATCAAATGCTGAAATACCCCCACGGGAAGGGGGTGGCTATAGTTTTTGGGAATTCTTCAATCCATCCACTGCTAGAGGTGTCTACACCGATTTTGGAAATCGAGCATGGCACGGAGGATGTGTTCCTATCAGGATTTACCCTAGCTGAGGCCCAGGTCGCATGTAACATTTTGGCCATTGATGAGGGGTTATATGTGTCGCCTACAATTGTACCTCATGAACAAGCTTCAAAGACATCCTCGGATGGGACTAGGAAAAAGTGGTCGAAGGGCATTATAGACGGCCAAGTGTCGATACAACCCGCATACCTTTGGCTTAGGTTATCTCGCCTACCAAAGAGGACCGGTGAGCAAAGGCAAAGAGATGGCCGCAAGTGCCAGAGACAAGCAGACCGGGAACCATTATGAGTTGATGCATCGCCTTATCCAGGCACCCTAAACGGACGCTTTGTCCGGAGGGGAAGACTTTCCATTCTGCGGCTTCCCCGAGCCACAGCTAAATGCAGAGAAGAGGCGCTTGCCGGGATTTGAGATCTTTTTCGACTTGCAGTTGCCCAGGGATGATGTTGCCAAGAGCAGATGCACTCCATCACCGAGGCCGAGCAAAGGTAAGGAAGAGGATTCCGAGAGCACCGAGATTGAAATGGGGTAGCCGGGCTTGTCTACTTTTAGATCCTCCGATCGCATATGAGTGCTTGGGGATAACTTCTGTGTCCATGATTGGGAATGAAATGGCCATGAGCCCATCTGCAAACATTTTGGATGCGTCCATCGCACCCTCCCTCATCTGGCAGTACGAGGAGGGATTCTTATTGAGCAGCACCGGGTCAGGTAGTGAGCCAAAATTTGATTCCACCGAGTCTGTGGAGTCGGAATTAGGTTCCAATCATTCGAGTCCGAGTCCCAGATTCTTGGTGGTGACAACCCGGATGCCACAGTCCTGTCTAGGTCGTCTTTTTCTTTTTCCTTTGAGTTTATTGTAACAGAGGAATCAGGCAACTTGGAAGTGATTAATGAGAATGAAATGGGTGTAGGTTTCAAGTACTTTTCTGTGCCTTTGATCTATTGTATTAATCAGGACTTTCAAAATTTTGATGAAAACGACGAGGAAGAAATTCCTCCGATTTTGAAATATTTGCTTGATCAAGAGTAGGAGAGGTTTGTAAAACCGCTGGTTGATGAAATCACCCAAATTAATGTTGGTACTGAGAAGGACCCACGGCTGGTCCAGATCGGGTCCACGTTGTCTTCGAAGGAGCGCGAGCGCTTAGTCGCTTTATTAAAAGATTTCAAAGATGTTTTCGCGTGGTCCTACGAAGACATGCCTAGAATCGATCCTGAGATTGTACAGCACCGGATCCCTCTTGACCCAGAGGCCCGACCTGTTAAGTAGAAACTCGTAAGGATCCGCCTGACCGGGCTCTCAAGATCAAAGAAGAGGTCACCAAGCAAATTGACGCAGGTTCCTCGGTATCTGAATACCCAACTTGGTTGGCCAATATCGTTCCAGTGCCGAAGAAGGACGGCAGAATTCGAATATGTGTGGACTTCAGGGATTTGAACAAAGCCAGTCCGAAGGACGACTTTCCTCCGCCGCATATCGATGAATTAGTGGACTTCATCATGGGCATGCGATTTCTCATTCATGGATGGCTTTTCTAGCTACAATCGATATTGATGGCACCAAGACCGGAGAAGATCGCTTACCACCTCGTAGGGGACCTACTGTTATAGGGTGATGCCGTTTGGGCTGAAGAATACTGGGGCTACATATCAACGGGCTGCGACCACGATTTTGCATGATATGATCCATAAAGAGGTTGAGGTGTACGTGGACAACATGATTGTCAAGTCCAAGGAAAGAGAGGGCCACTACAACGCCTTGCAAAAGTTCTTCCAAAGGATCAGAGTATCGTTGCATGGTCAATCCTCGTAAATGTACGCTTGGTGTTACAAACAGGAAAATGTCAGGGTTCTTGATCACACAGAGAGGTATCGAGGTCGATCCTTCCAAAATCAAGGCCATCTTAGAAATGCCACCACCAAGGACTGAAAAGGAGGTGCGAGGCTTTCTGGGTAAAGTGCAATTCATAAGACGGTTTATTTCCAAATTAACCTTGACTTGTGAACCACTCTTTGGTCTCCTGAAGAAAGGAAAGAAGTTCCAATGGGACAGCTGATGCCAAGCAGCTTTTGAGTAGATCAAACAATATTTACAGAACCCACCTGTGTTGTTACCGTCTGAGCCGGGGAAACCGTTGATTCTGTATCTTTCAGTGACTGAAACTACAATGGGCTGCATGCTTGCACATGAGTCTGAGGATAGAATGGAGAAAGCTATCTACTATCTGAGCAAGAAAATGCTGGATTACGAGACCCGCTACACTCCGCTAGAGAAGGCTTGTCTGGCCTTGGTATGGGCTACCAGAAGTCATGGCACTACTTGTTAGCTCACTCGAATAATCGGGTTTCGAGATTAGATCCCATCAAATATCTCTTCGAGAAACCAGCACTTACGGGTAGGCTAGCCCATTGGTTGCTTCTGCTGTCTGAATTTGATTTGAAGTACATGACGCACAAGTCAGTGAAAGGGAGAGCAGTAGTGAAGTTCCTAGCCGACCACCCAGTTGAAGGGGATGAAGCAGTTGAGTATCTGTTCCCAGACGAGGCCATTCTGCATATCGAAGAAGAGACTTGGACGATGTACTTTGACGGAGCGTCAAACCAATACGGGTATGGGATAAGGGTGTTGTTGATAGCACCCGACAATTCCTGCATACCCTTAGCATTCAAACTCCGGTTCAAAGTGTCGAACAATGAGGCAGAGTATGAGGCATGTGTTGCTAGACTAGAAGCCGCCCTAGAACTGGGGGCAAAACGGTTGGATGTCATCGGAGACTCGAACCTTGTTGTATCTCAAGCTAAAGGGGATTGGAAAGTTAAAGAAGAAAAGATGAGAATCTATCACCAGACCTTGGATGCTCTGATTCCTCGGTTTAAGAAACTGAATTTCGCCCATCTGTTAAGAGAGAACAACAGGTTCGCTGATTCATTAGCAACTCTATCTTCTATGATAGACATCCCTTTTGAGTCCTGGATGCATCCGATCATCATTGAACGTAAATTTGTGCCTACCACGAGCTGATTGTTGCCATAGATGAGGTACAAGATGAGAACCCCTGGTATTAGGGTGTCCGAAACTTCTTAGAAAAATAGGCATATCCACCAGGGGCAAATGCCAAAGATAAGAGGGCAATTTGAAGAATGGCTGCTCAGTTCATCGTCTGCAGGAGTAAACTGTACAAGAGAGGTCATCTCGGGATCCATAAGCTGTGTGTTGATGCCGAAGAATCGAAGCGCCTGATGGAGGCCATCCATAAAGGAGAGTGCAGAGCGCACATGAACGGGGTGATGCTAGCCCAGAAGATCCTTAGACAGGGTTATTACTGGTCCACCATGGAGGAGGATTGTATTAGCTTTGTCCGGCGATACCACAAATGCCAGATCCATGCAAACCGCATGAACATTCCGCCGTCGAAGCTGTACAACATGATTTCGTCATGGCCGCTTTTCCCTGGGGATTGATGTGATCGGGTCATCACCCAAGGGGTCCAATGGGCATGAGTTCATTCTGGTCACGATAGACTATTTTACGAAGTGGGTTGAGGCCCAATCTTATGCGGTGTTGAAAGGCATCGCATGTTGCTAAGTTCATCAGGAACAACATTATCTGTCGTTACGGGGTCCCGAACGAAATTATTTCAGATAATGGTTCCCACTTCAAGAAGGAAGTGTTCGACTTGTTGGAGAAATACAACGTGGCTTTTCATAAGTCATCTACATATCAGCCGCAAACCAACGGAGCAGTTGAGGCCGCCAACAAGAACATCAAGCGTATTCTGCAGAAGATTGTGAAAACCTACCGAGACTGGCCAGATAAGCTGCCATTTGCTCTATGGGGCTACCGGCCTTCAATTAGAACTTTTACTAGAGCGACTCCGTATTCATTGGTTTATGGGATGGAGGCCGTTCTACCTATTGAAATTGAAGTTCCGTCATTACGAGTACTGGCTAAGTGTCAGATAGCCGAGGCAGATTGGCAGCAAAGCACATTCGAAGAACTCATGTTCTTTGATGAAAGAAGGCTGAAAGCAATGTACCATGTTCAGGGTTATCAACGACGAATTGCCAGGGCTTTTAACAAGAAGGTTAAGTCCAGGAATTTGAAGGAAGGAGATTTAGTGCTCAACGACAATCGAGCTCCCATCCACAACCCTAGGGGCAAGTTCAGACCCAATTGGACTGGTCCTTACATCATTAAGTCTATCTGGTCGGGTGGAGCTGTCGTTCTGATGGACCTAGATGGCCTAGAGTTCTCCTAGCCAATCAACATGGACAAGTTGAAGAAATACTTTTCCTGAGTGGCTCGCTAGGCTGAAAACCCGAAAGGGCGACCCAGGCAAAAGTTAGAGCATGAAAAATTTGAAATTATAAAAACAGAGCTCGCAAGGTTGAAAACCCAGCAACGGCGGCCTTGGCAAAAGTTAGAGCACAAAAGGAGAGTGTTAATACACGAGTGAACCCGAGCCGAACTACGTAAGGCTTGATTCCCATCTTTGGAATACGTAGGCAACTTCATCCTGAAGTCCAGCCATAAACACTTCCCCGATCAACTTTGTCCATGTGATCATGTTTGGTCATCTTTGTCTATTCTACATTCAAGAGCTCGGTCGTGATCTCCGGTACAGTGCTATTCAGACTAGGGGCAACTTTCCAGTTGCTGGGATCCAGGGTTGTACATCTCACTGATAGATCTCAGGTGTGTCCAGTTGTGATCCATATTGAAAATGGCTTTGAAAAGTTTTAATAAAAGTTGATTTTTTCTCAAATTAATCTTTTTACGACTAAGACCATTTTTGGGCAAAACGGAAAATTTTCAGTACTCACAACCTTCAATTACATTGATTTCAATACAGAGTTCTCCTACTCTTGAATACAAATTGAAGTTGCTTTTTATTACGTTCATAAAGAAAACTTGAAAGTACTAATTAAGGCAAATAAATCCGGGGCATAGTCAGGTGTTCCTGCGTGCCCTCCCCAAGCTTGTGGAAGCCTCTGATGCCAAAGTGGGCCTGATCTGTGCCTCCTCATCAAGCCAAGCTATGCACTCATCAGAGAGAGTACAACTAAAAGTTGGAGCGGGGGCCAGAAGCTCTCTAGTCCTCCATGCTGTGGCATACCGGGCCAGCTGCGCTCCTCTGACCGGAAATGCAGCAGGGTACTCTATCCCCTCTGCCGGGCAAGTCTGATCATGTCCGAACTGGCGCCGGAATCGGAACGGGAAGTAAAAGACACAGTGTGTCAGGCCAATCAACTGAATCTCGGGCTGGCAGGTCATACTGTAGCTTATCGCTAGTAAATTAAGCCAGGGGCAGCACCAAGCAATGTCGAGAGCGGACAAACTGCACATCCATTCGCACCACCATCCCTCATCAGGGGCATCGACTAGACGTCGCCGGAAGAAATAGCCACGAGCTAAATATGCTGGGCATGAGTCCGCAACCTTCAACTTATCTATCAACCATATCTGGGGAGGGATGAAAAATGAGAGATTAAAGAATAGAGAGGTGTATGTGGAGAGAAAAGTGAGAAAAGGGTTTTGAGAGAAAAACTGAGCCTGAGGGCTGAGTGATGTGAGAAATATATATGAGATAGGGTGGGAAAAATTACCTGCAGCAGTAGTGGACTCCCTGCGAATCTATTTGTCTCCCGGCGATGAAAAGCATCCAAACCCATCAATGTCTCAGCTAGCGTCATGGCGATGCAGCTCTTGCCCTCTTTTAAGCCCTCGGTGATTTCAATCAAACGAGTGCTAAACCCACCAGAGCCCGGGGCAAGCAAGAAATGAGATAGCATGCACAAACAAAGTGCATGTCGCCGATAACCTTGCCAATGATGATCCCCGCGGTCACCGGCATCAGAAAATCGATGAACCAAGCTTGGAATGTCCAGCTCTCTGTCGTGAATCAATGACCGAGCATCATGCAAAGTAAGCCCACACATCCTTCCTAAGGCTTGGACGTAGCCGAAGCAGAATTGAGGCAAGATTTCTTCATCGTGCTCGGATTCCATTAAAGCTTGGAAATCCTCGAAAGTAGGACATATCTCTTGTCCACCAAAGCTAAAGACGTGTGTTACCAGATTCCAAAACCTTGCCGCGGCATGAAGGAACGGAAAACGCAGCCGGGTGCAACTCAACGTGAATAGTGCATTTATGCCAAGGCCCTGGAAATTTAGTTTTTTTGAGCCATTCAAGTTGGCAATCCAATTTGTGAGATTTTGGACAAGAAATGCTTCCATTTGGTGCAAAAATTGAGCTAAAATGGAGAAAACTACGAAGCTGGGACTTTTGTAGAAGATAAGGTGTTAAGTGGAAAACAGGTGTCAGCATTCTGGAGGTGCTTGCCATTTTTGGCCAATCGGCCAAAAAGAGTGCCGACCGACCATCTTTTTTGGCCGATCGGCTAGTAATGATGGCCGATGGCCATTTCTTGTGGCCGATGGCCTTTCACTTTGGCCAATGGCCCTTCATTTTGTTCTCTGAGCTGTCTATGTGTTGAAGATGTTGGGAACTTGTGACTGGTTCCACTTCCAATGCCTTTCGGTGATGATTTTGCAAAGTCGTGCCTGTGTTACTTCAATTTGTTTATTGAGTTATTGTACTTTTGTTTATCGAGTTGTATTTTGTATTCTTTAAGTCTTTGTTTTGCTTATCGAGTTGTTTTGTTGCCAGTTGGTTCACTACCTGATCAATGCAATTCGATTGTTTAGTTTTCAAAACAAAGTTCAATCTCATTTACATTGTTATGTGATGTGATGCGATGCGATGCGATGCTTAGAATGTACAAATGTAACACTTTTTCAATAAAAGAGCTGTTTCATTCCATCATGTTTTCTTTTGCGAAAGTACAGAGTTTTAAAGAACATAAATCTGCCTGACGTAGTATAATGTGCAAAAACTACTAGCAAAAAGGAAAATAAAGCAAAAAAGAAAAGCAGGAAAATGTCTGGATCTGCGCCAGTAGCCTCAAGTGCGGGAGTCCGTCCTAGTCCTCTTCTTGGACGAAGGTCCAGGATCATCGCCACCGCTCCGAGTCCGAGCTCGAAGCCATCTCGGCCTCATCCTCGAGACTCGACTGCATCGTTAGACTCATCATCTGGAATAGGCGCCCGTGAGCTACTCTCAGAGTGAGTACGCCCGGCTCTACTGCGGCGGCGTACTGAGATCCCTCGCCCTGCTCTCCTTGCTCTCGGCAGTCTGAAAGGTCCCGTGGAGCACCCTTGCGGCCAGTATCCGAATGGGGCCGAAAAACAATTGGCAAACGCATCAGTTATGCTATGCAAAGTCAAGTATGAACACCGAATGCAATGTATGAATGATGTGAGCAGTGTATGAATGCTGTGAGCAATGTATGAGTATATGAATGGTATGAATGCCGTGAGCAATGTATGAATGCCGTGAGCAGTGTACGAGTACAGTGTATCAGTGCCGTGAGTGGTATGTGAGTGCAGTGTATCAAGTGCCGTATTGATAATATGATGTATCGATCAATATGGAATGATTATGCAAAGTTTTGGACCGAGGTTGAAAGAACTTACCAGATACCATAGATGGTCAAGTGTCTATGCTCCTCTCATAGCATCCCCATCATCGAGGCCGACTCCCAGAGCCTATCCAGTGTACTCAATCGAAGCCTGCAAATGTGTTGAAGTATTTAGTATTCTGCAGAGTATCAAATGAAATGAAATGACTGTACAGAATGCAAAGTAGAGTACATACCGAGGTCGAGCCGCGAACTCCAACAAGCTCATGATCAGCCGAAGGAGGGGCGATGGGTATCTAATAGGTCTCCCCACCCTGTCCTCAACATGTCATGGTAGTGGGCAGGGCTGGCCACTCTACTCCACTCCTCCCTCCGGACCCACTCCTCACGAGTTGCCCTCGGCACTCCTACCCTCCCGCCGCAGGCCTCTCCTCTCACCTCGGCGAGCACTAGCCAGAGGTCGCATCAGATAAGTCTGGATGAAGAGAATGTAGTCGCCTCATCTCAAGAAGTCGAATCCCACCGATGGTGAATTCGATCATCTCCTCCGGGGTATACCTCTTCGTATGCCTCATGTATATGGGAGGTGGCCTCGGAACTATCTCGCCAGTAGGCCGAGGGTCTACGCAGAAGCGCCACCAAAATACCATGCCCGCGCACTGACCTCTAGCAAAATCCCGAACCAGGCAATCGAGCACCCGATATCGCTTCTCACTACCTCCGCAACGCGCCCAGGTCGCCAAGTGATCTACAAATGATATACAGTTTGTTATCTGCTGTTGAAAGTACAATGCAAAGCGAAGCTTAAATAAACTGTAATGTTTGAAATACCTCTGCGGCGGTAATGGTGTCGAAATATCTACGGAAGAACAAGAAAGACTCTCGCGGCCTCCGCTCGCACCTCACATCGAATCGGGGAGAATATGGGACAACAGGCATCTCTACCTCCGGCTCTGGAGCAAGCCTCGGAAAGTAGGCATACACCCATAACTACAGAATGTAAAAGGGCAACAATGAGTATGCTTATCAGTAAGGCAGTATACAGATAAAGCAGAAATCAGAGGATGATGTGCAGTGTATTATGCAGTTTGTGCAGTGTATCGTGTAGTATGTGCAGTGTATAGTGCAGTGTGTACAGTGTACAGTCAGTGTAAAACAGATTGCATGTGTGTAGTGTGTGTGGTGTACAGATAGTGTAAAACAGAACTGTAAAACAGAAAGGGAAGGTGTACCTCCCAGGCTCTCCAGTAGTCTCCGAGCAGATGTCCACTGCGGCGGGACAAAAAGCTCATGTATCCATAGAGTGTGGCCAAGCTTGCACCACCCTAGTCGTAGCGCCGAATCCGCGTCACATCCACCAGCGCTCTCAGAAGATATAGGGCGACTATGTTCGCCTGGTCGACGAATAGGGTGGTCCCCAGTAAGAATATGATGAATCCTCGAGCATGCTGCTCCACTTCCTCGTGGGTCGTAGGCGCCTGTATCCGAAACTGGTCCTCGAACCAAGAATACCTCATGAACCCTGGCCGGGAGAGAGGTTGCTGAGCACCGAGCAAGTAGATCTGGGTAGCGTCCCACTAAACCATGTCGGTGTCAAAGGGAATCGGATCACCCCCTACTCCGATGCCGGTGAGCATGGAGAAGTCAAAGGGAGTCATCGTCATCTCCCCTGTAGCGGAAAGGTGGAAGGAATCGGTGGTGTCCCACCACCTCTCCACCAGTGCACCTAGAAGGGGCCTACTCGTAGTGAAGCGTGAGAGTCCCATGTAGAAAATGCCAAAACTAGCCTGATCAACGATGTGGCGGACCGCATCGGGCAACTCCATGTACTAACCTCGGGCAATGGTGTTCCCATACCCCCGGAAGGCATGGAAATCTCCCTGTGCAGTATTTTAAATGCATTCAGAATGGATAAAAATACAGTGTGTGTGCATGTGCTCAAGTCGACACAGATATCGTGTATGATTGTGCTCAGGGTGAACTAAGCATGTGATGTATCAGTGTGTTTGGGTTATTCGGTTACAGAATAGTACTGGCTATCCGAAGCGTACAATCTACGTTGCAGAAAATAAAAGAGGGGAAGAGTATACCTCAGCGGCGCCGAAGGATAGTTGTGACTCTGGCTCGCATAGCAAGAGCTCCAGTGACGCACCTCGTGCATAGCTCCTGAACTGGTGGATGCTATCGGGAGGCAGTACGTGTATCGTGGGCCGGTATGTCGCCGGATCGAACGGTCGAACACTGAGTGGCAAGAGCTCAACCTCAGGGTCCGTATCCATCTCTAGGGGAGTCCCACCCCGTGGAATCTCATCCGCCATCTCAAGAAGAGTGCAAAAATGGCCGAGGATGTGGAAAGTGGGCAAAAATGCAAAAGTCAACCAAAAGTCAATCCCGAGGGGTGAAAAATGGGAGAAAAGGTCGAGTGTGGAAAAGGCACGAAGATCAAGGTAAACTCGGGGCAAACAAACCCCAAGTGAAGGAAATCAAGAACGTGCCACCGAAATTGCGTTTCGTTCGGTTCAAAGTGTTTGGAACGTAGAGGTTTTCGCGAATCGAAAGTTGCGGGAGGCTCGAAAACAAAGGAAAAGCTCGGATCTAAGGGCTGAAAATGACCTAGAAAGAGAGAGAGGAAGGATTTTCGACCAAGGTAAAGTGAGGAAATAGGGTTTGAGGCCCTATATTTAAAGACCCGAGGCAAAATGTCAAAACTGCCCTGAATCTGCCATTTTTAGCCAATCGGCCAAATTGTTAGCCGATCGGCTAAATTGTTGGCCGATGATCTCCTCTTATGGCCGATGGCTTCTCCTTGTGGTCGATGCACCTCCAATGCCCTTGTTTGGGTCAGTTATGTTGTTTGGTACCCTCATCTTTCAAGAAAGTGCAAGAAAATACACTTTTGAAGCTTAAGCGGTCTTCGTGTTGACCTCGAATCGTGTTTTCCATATGCGGCACTCGATACGTGCGAGGTGTATCCTTTTTCGTATCCTTTTGTATATTGCGAGATTCGAAAATCGCTTTACATGTATTGCATTACAATGTTTTGTCATGTTTGTAATAAGCGCGTTTGTTATACGTCTTTTCGCTCTTGCATTGAGCATGCCTCGTCTTGTTTTGAAGTTGTATCTCAACATCGTGAATAGCTTGCCTTTACCATGCTTACGTTGAATATGTGCCTCTCTTTGTTGTCGCATTGTTATACACATTGTATGCATTGTCGCGCATGCTTTACTTACATGTGTTTATGCTTTTCCCTCGCATTGTTACACATTGTATGCGTTGTCGCGCATGCTTTACTTACATGTGTTTATGCTTTTACTCGCGTTGTTACACATTGCTTGCATTGTCGCGCATGCTTTACTTACATGTGTTTATGCTTTTACTCACATTGTTACACATTGCTTGCGTTGTCACGCATGCTTTACTTACATGTGTTTATGCTCCCTTTCCTCGCATTGTTATGCACATTGCTCGCGTCATCGCGCATGCTTTACTTACTTGTGTTTATGCACCCCATGGCTCGCTTTGTCATGCATGCCATTCTTGCATCGTTATGCACATTTTTATCCACGTTGTCATGCACACTTAGGTTGCACTGTCATGCATCCCCCTTTACTTGCGTTGTCACACATAGTTTACTTGCATTATCATGCTTGTTTCAGTTGCATTGTTATGCACCCCTTGCGTTGTCATGCATGCCCTACTTGCATTGTTATGCTCGTTCTAGTTGCATTGTCGTGTATCTTTTCACTCGCGTTGCTATGCACCTTCTCACTTGCATTTTATATGCATGTGTTTATCTCATATTGAACTGATTTCTTGATCTACTATATTGTACCTGTTGAATCTCTTTCTTTTGCAGGCACGATATTGTATGTACGGTTCATTTGAAGTTGGTGAAACCAGACGGTATTGTGTACGATTCATTGAAGAGCAGTTCCGGTTCAGTTTGACTGCTACCATTCTCCACTCGCTTTTGGCATGTGTTTGGATGTATCTCTCTCCTCTCGCATTTGACACGCGATTGCATGACTACGCTTTCTTGCACAGTTCTTTCCTCTCATGCGTGTGCCACACTGAGAGATGCTCTATTTCCTCTCATGCGTGTGCTACGCTGAAAGATGTTGTGTTTGAGACTCCGAGTATTCTCGGTAGTCGCTTTTAGACTTCTCCGCGTGAGATGCAGTGAGAATTGTATAATTTTCTTACATCCTTTCTGTCGGAATATGTAGGACTGTTATTTCTTATTTGCTTGCTTAAAATGTCGCATTTACTTTGCATGTTATGCTTCGTTATAACTCTCTTTGCATGATCATAAGTTATGTTTGGCATCGTGCAGGTCATTTGCATTTTGCCCCTGCCTGCGGGCGCATCTCTTTGTCATCTTGTATGTTTGTCTAAGTCTTCGGCCGTGTCAAAAATGGGTCGTCTCTGGGCTTTGACATTCACTCCCGTCATCTTATGACTTTCGAGTTTTGTCAAAGAGGGGCAACTGTAGACACCCCATTTTTGACCGTCCTTAAAACTTGGACATTGTCGTTTGAACACTAGATGATCATCCATGCTTGAGTTCGTTTTGAGTTCCCGAAGGTCTCGGTTGCGCACCTTGCCTTAGGATCTCTCAACTTGTTTGTTTTGTGCTTGGTTGTGGACCAAGGACTTGTGCTTTTGCTTCTAAGGGAAGAGGGTGGCTTGTTGGCCATCCCTGGAACCCATCGGCCAAGGCCTTGTGCCATCGGCCTTGTTTTCTTGCTATCGACCATAAGTGTTGGCCGATCGGCACTCTTTTTGGTCGATCGACACTCTTTTTGGTGGATCGATCATATTTTCTGGCCGAGACCTTTCCACCTGCTTTTGTAGATATTTTTCTGCCAGCTGTGACAGCTGGTGAGCATAATTCTCATCCTCTATACACGTGTATAGAAGGATTGCATCATGACTCAAGCTTGTTCAACAAGCTTGAGAATTGAAATTCTATAAGAAGGGAAGCCCCTCTCCCTTTCCAGAGGTTCTGAAAATTGATATACAAGATATATATATATATATATATCTCTCTTTCTATATATATTTTACCTCTCTCTCTCTCTCTCTCTCTCTCTCTCTCTCTCTCCATTTGCTCTTGTTTGTGCTCAAAAGTGTAAAATCTTCACACTATTGCACACAAACACCTACTAGAACACCATCCTTTGGTTGCTGAGGTCCTTAGGAATTGGTTTTAGAGTTTCTGGAGTGGTTTAAGCTCAGAAAAGGTGTCGGAGTTGTGTTCTTGAAGGTGTTCTTCAAGGGTGAGAAACTAACCTTTTAATCCCTTATTTTGGCTTAAGCTTTTAGACTTACTTGCATGTTGATTTAAGCTTAACTTTCTACTGAAAAAAGTTTTGATTTTTCATGCTTGTGATGTTTGTTTAAGGTCACTTTTGTGTTGGGGGTAGTCTCCCCCCTCTTAGGCCTTGTTTTGAATCATCCTTTTAAGCTATTGGGACCACCTTGTTTGGGCTTTCTCACCACTGAAATCCAGAGGATTTTTAGTGATGGAAAGGTGGTTTTGAGGTCCCAAATAGGAGAGTCCCCTCTCCTTGTGTTTTGTATGCTAGTACAAATGGCTCATAATAGTGGCATGATTGCTTAGCTTGTTTTGGCTCCATTTCAGCAAGTATTTGGTGTTATTTTGCCATGTTATACCTCTATCTAAAGTTGGTTTGATGACCTCTTGCATGCACCATACACTTGTAGAGCAATTTTGCATGCTAGCATAACATGCATCTTGTGTTTGGACCATCATTCTTGCTTGTTTTGGCTCAACTCAAAGGAGCTTTTAGCCTTGTTTTACCATGCTCTAGCTCTGATTTGTATTGTCTTGGTCATGCATGCTTTGCTTTGTATAGCCATGGTTCAATCTAGCTTATTAGCTTTGGGTGTCCAAGTCACTAGCATGCATTGCTTAGACCATTTTCATGATTTGGCATCATTTCATATGTGATTTCAATCCATATAGTGTGGTCATGCACCCACATTTGTCACCTCTTCCATGCATTGAGAGGTTTGTGTTTTAAGCCTTGAACATGAGCCATTATGCATGTCTTATTGTTTGAGCTTTTGGGATGCCATCTCAGTGGGTTTTTGAGCTTATTTTGACATGCCGTAACTCTGATTTTTATTGGTTAAGTCATGTCATGTTTGGTTTTAATAGGTGTAGTGTAATACCCCTTTGTAGCATTGCATGCTTCATGCTTTTGGTCTTTTGTTTTAGCTTGTGTTGGCTAGGTTCAAGCATGCTTTTGGTCTTGTATTGACCTGCCTTGGGATTGTTTTGGTTGCCCTTGGCCTTGTGGGGCTTGCTTTGTATGGTCATGGTGTAAGTCCATTTACTAGTTTCAAGCTTTGAGCTTTCTTGCATGCCATACTTGCATTGTTGGGGTGGTTTGGCATCATTCCATGCATGATTTTAGGGCCTATAGTATTGTCATACATCCATGCTTTTCCCTCATTGCTCATGCGCGGGAGTCGTTATCTTCATGCCTTGTTTATGAACCAAAGTGTATGCATGCTTGCATGTGCTTTTGTACTTCATTTCCATAGCATTTTGGCCACTAATTTGGGCATGGCTGAGGTCTGTCCATTTTTAGTTTAAGTCCATTGAGTATGTGGTTTGCATGTTGTTGCATGCATATTGCATTGCATTTTGTTGCATGCTTGTTATATGACCTCATATTTGCATGCTTGTGTTGCTTTGTTAAGTTAATCATGCATGCATTACATTGGTTTAATATGCTTGTCTTTGTATGTTGTTGTATGCTAGTTGCATTGCATGACATTGTTGTTGGCATACTCATGTTGCATTAGCTTTGCTTGCATGCTTAGGTTGCATTGCATTGAGTTGGCATGCCATTAGTTTTGATAAGTCAATCATGTTGCATTGCATGGCAGTTTGCATGCTTGCCGCATTGCATTGTGTGTGCATGCCTTACCTCTTGATCAAGCATGATAGAGGTTAAGGTCCCTTATGTGTTTTTGTGCATTTCATTCACATTGAATTGTGCAACTCGACCTCTTTGGCCATCATGCATTGAAATGCGTGATTGATGGCTCGAGAGCCGAGCACTATACTCTTTTGAGTTCCAAACATGATAAGGGGTGTAGTTGCATAACATTTTCTTGCAAATGTATTGCCATGCCTCTGTTTGTACTCTGCTGCATCAAAAGGAGCAGTTAGCAGGAAGAGATGGCCGATCGGCTATCTAGTGTGCCGATCGGCTAACAATTTTTGGCCGATGGACTCAAAAGTGGTCAATGACCCATATCCCTTGGCCGATGGCTATACCATTTGGCCGATGACCTCTTAGCATGCCCATGGGGTGAATCAGAAGTGTATTGGAGATTTGTACAATTTTCAGAGGTGCAGAACAGTGCAAACAGAGGCAACATGAGGCATGGCAACGAATTTCCGAGCGAAGCCAACCAAGCATGCATCTCTTCCTCGCCTGCGAGGCCATTTCAGTATTCATGATGATATAATTTAATCATTTAATTGGTTTTGTAATATTCATTTAGCTTAGTGTAGCTATTTGTTTCAATTTGGATTGTAATAATTAATTAGCTTGTTAGTTAATTAGTTTTGGTGTTGTAATAATTAGTCTAATTAGATTATTAGATTAGTTAGAATAGCTTAGTGTAACTAGCTTGTATTATTTATTCGGACCCTCCGTCGAGAGGACAAATTTTGTAATAAGTGTGCGTGAGTGTGTGAATGTCTTCCAACCCCACGTCTTTCTCTCTTTCACTTATCAGCTTTTGATGGTTAGTCCTAGGTCATATTTCAATTAGCATCCTTATGCTTGCATGTTTGCATCATTCATTTGTCTTGCATGCACGGGCTTGGTGCATCATGCAAACTGCATTGTATTTCAATACCGATTTGAATACATGATTATCAAATTGCATCTCATATGCTATCTTAGAGTAGCCGAGCCTATTTCTAGTTGCATTTTGCATATGTTACATTAGCCATCTTAACATGAACTAGGGTCATGCATGATTTCTAACTAGTTCTTTGTTTTGGCTCGGAGTACACTGTGGGTGTTTTTGCTTTAGCATCTTGCATGAGTGTAAGTGTTAACATGATAGCATGCTTGCCATGAGACTAACTGCTTAATTGATATAACTGCCTGAATGCCTGTGGATGAAGATTGGATTGCTTGAATTGGAACATTTCATTGAAATGCGAGTTTTAAAGCCCACTTGAGAGTGGCGAAATCATGTTTTCTAAGCCCACTCGATGGTGCCAAATCCACGTTTTAGCTTACTTGCGAGTAGCATCTTCAAACCATTTTCAAACAAACAAACATGAGATGTTTTGTTCTAACTTAGGCGATCTAGTCTATACTTGTATGCTGTGCGCATTACATAGTAATTCTAGCTAATAAACCAGAATAAGAACACATGTGTTTTCAAAAACAACATATCATGATTAGTAAAGGCCGATCTTTGATCGGGCGAGCGGGGGTGCTCATTGCATGACCTTCCTCTCTCGTACCCAAGTTCCCGAGCCGAGGCAACTTTGGTCATGACGGACACATGGCCTTAGGCACGAGTCAGGGTTTCCTAAATTTCCCAAAACAAAAACATTTAGGTGGCGACTCTATATCTGGCAAAGCAGTCCATGTTTGGCATTTCTTTATAAAAATCAGTTTTCCAAAACGATTTGCCAGATTTGTACTCTTTGGTGATTTATCGATCTTGCATTGCACTTTGCGAGATTAGATTCAGAACCGTGACATTGAGTCCAAACTGTAGTAGCTAATGAACAAAACGAATTTCGAACCATTTCGCGCACAGAGCCGGGAGTTCTCGGGGTCGTCTACAGTATATTACACTTGCAAGATTTAGAGGTTGACCCCATAGGAAATAAAGATGAAAGACAAAACAAAAGCTAAACCAATCAAAGTACATATACTTTACATCACAACAAAATCCATAAAATTTATTTAAGGAAAAAAAAAAAGCAGCAGCTAAATAAAGGGAGCAATCTATGTTAGTCATACTATCTAGGCATAATTCATGCTACCCTCCGGATCATTGTTACAAATCTATTACCAGTGAATTCCCAACAATAACACTCCCAATTAAATCTATATTATCCAGTATCCTTTTAGTATTATTCATTCTTACCAAGGGGATGACAAATCCAACTAATGCTTCATGGACAACTGTAGACACCCCATTTTTGACTGTCCTTAAGACTTGGACGCCATCATTTGAACACTCGATGATCATCCATATTCGTGTTCGTTTTGAGTTCCCGAAGGTCTCGGCTGCGTGCCTTGCCCTAGGATCTCTCAACTTGTCTGTTTTGTGCTTGGTTGTGGACCAAGGACTTGTGGTTTTGCTTCTAAGGGAAGAAGGTGGCTTGTTGGCCATCCCCACACCCCATCGGCTATGGCATGATGCCATCGGCCTTGTTTCCTTGCCATCGGCCATAAATGTTGGCCGGTCGGCACTTTTTTTGGTTGGTTGACCCTTTTGTTGGTCGATCGACCATTTTTTTTTGGCTGAACCCTGTTCATCTGCTTTATGCAGATTTTTTATGCCAGCTGGAACAGCTGGCATCCACAATTCACCCCCTCCATACACGTGTATGGAGGGATTTGCCCCTTACTTAGCTTCTCTTAGAAGCTTAGAATTTGGACTTCTATAAGAAGGGAGCTCCTTCTCCCTTCTCAGGGGTTCTGGATTTTAGGGTTAGAATAGTTGTATCTCTCTATCTCTCTATCTCCCTCTCTTTACACTTTTGTGTGTGTTTTTGTGACCAAAAAAGTGATTTGGTCTTACTATTGCACACAAACACCTAGCACTACACCATCCTTGGTTGCTGAGGCATTAGGGAGTTGGTGTTAGGGTTCGTGAGCTGTTTTTTATCAGAGAAAGGTGCTGGTGTTGTGTTCTTGAAGGTGTTCTTCAAGGGTGAGCATTCTTGCTTTAGATACCCCTTTCTTGCTTAGGCTTTTAGCCTTCTTGCTTATTGTTTTAAGCTTAGCCATTAACTAATAAAAGTTCTATTTTTACTTGCTTTAGAACTTTGTTTAAGGTCATTTTGAGGTTTGGGGTTGTTTAACCCCTCCAAAGCCTTGTTAGGCCTTGTTTTAGGCCATCCCCTTTGGCCCTTGCTTTAAGCTTTGCATGGCCTCTCTACCACTAAAATCCAAAGGATTTTTCAGTGGTGGAGAGGTGGTTTTGGTGTCCTAAATAGGAGAGGGTCATCCCCTCTCCTTGTTGTCTTGAATGCTAGCATAAATGGCTTATGTGAGTAGCATGTATGCTTAGCTTGTTTTAGCTCCATTTTAGCAAGTATTTGGTTTTATTTTGCCATGTTTTACCTCTGTCTAAGGTTGGTTTGATGACCTCTTACATGCTTCATGTACTTGCCTTGCAATCCTCTTATTTGCCTCAACATGCATCATGCTTTGACATGTCTTTCTAGCATGATTTTGGCTCAACTCCATGAAGCTTTTAGCCTTGTTATAGCATGCTTAAGCTCTGATTTGAGTTGTTTTAACCAAGTATGTCATGCTTTGTATAGCTACCATGCATTCTAGCTTGTTAGCTTTAAGTGCCCAAGTCCCTAGCATGCTTTGCTTGGCTCATTTCAGTGATTTGGCATCACTTGTTATGTTATTTCAGTCCATATAGTATGCTCATGTACTTGCATTTGTCACTTCTTTAATGTTTTAAAGAGTTGATGTCTTATGCCTCATGAATGGACCATTGCGTATGCCTCCATGTTTAGGCTTCTAGGATGGTATTTCAATGTGTTTTTGGTCTTGTTCTAACATGCCATAACTCTGATTTTTGTTGCTTGAGTCATGCCATGTTTGGCTTTGATGGGTGTAGTGTAACACCTCTTTTGTGGCCTTGTATGCCTCATGTTTTTGCCCCTTTGATTTGGCTTCTTTTGGCTTTGGTCATTGCACGTTTTAGACTCATTTTGACATGGTCTAGGACTATTTTGGGTCATATTTGCCATATGTCCTTTGTTTTGTGTAGCTTTGGTTCAAGTCCCTTTACTAGTCTTAGGCTTTAAGCCTTATGCATGCTATGATTATGATTATATGTGTGATTTGGCATTGTTTCTAACATCATTTCAGAGCATGTAGTATTGTCGCACTTGCATGCTTTTCACTTTTTTAAGTGTGCTTAAGAGCTGTGTCTTCATGCCTAGGTGATAGGCCAATTAGCATGCATGTTTGTATATGCTTTTGTCCCTCATTTCTTAGCATTTTGGCCACTGATTTGGGTCCATTTGAGAGCTATCCATATTAGTTTAAGTCCATTTTCGCATGTTGTTGCATGTTTTCCTGGCATGTTGTTGCATACTTGGCCTATTGCATGTTGTCGCATGCTTGAGTTATATTGCATTTGGCATGCTTTTTGTTAAGTTGCTTTGCATGTTTGTATGCTAGTTCCATTGCATGTTGTTGCATGCTTATCATTGGCATTGTTGTTGCATGCCTATTACATTGTAATGCTTGCATGATTATGCTACTTTGTTAAGTTCATCATGCATGTATTACATTGGTCTAAATATACTTGTCCCTTACATGTTGTCACATGTTTGCCTCACATGTTGTTGTATGTTTGTCATTAGAATTGTTGTTAACATGCTCATGTTGCATTAGATTTGCATCATGCTTGTTTAGGTTGCATGCTTGCTTACTCACTTAGGTTGCATTGCATTGTGTGTGCATTGCCTTGCCCCTTGATCAAGCATGATAGAGGTTGGGCCCCTTATGTGTTTTGGTGCATTTTATTTGATATTGAATTGCACACTTGGCTTCTTTGGCCATCATACATTGAAATGCGTGATTGGTGGCTCGAGGGTCGATGACTATACTCCCTTGAGTTCATGACATGATAGGGAGGGTGGTCGTGCAAACATTGTCTAGTAAATGTATTGCCATGCTCTGTTTGTCCTCTGCTGCAGCAACACAACATTCTGCAGGAAGAGATGGTCGACCGACCATTTTCAGTGCCGGTCGGCTAAACATTGTTGGCCATTATCCCTTGGCCGATGGTCCCATATTTTGGCCGATGGCCTCTCAGCATGCCCACAAGGTGGTTCAGAAGTGTCACAAAAGTTAGCACAGCTTTTAGAGGTACAGAGCAGTATAAACAGAGGCAACATGAAGCATGGCGATGGATTTCCGAGCGAAGCCATCCGAGCATGCATTTGTCCCTCTTCCCGAGGCCTTTTTACTGTCCTTTTTTTAGCTTAATTAATTTGTTTAATTAGTTAAGCGTTGTGTAATTAATTAATTAGCTTGCTAGTTAGTTAATTAGTTAATTTGTATTATTCTTTCGGTTCCTCCGTTGAGAGGGCGCAATTGTGTAATAAACGTGCGTGTGTGTGATATATGTCTTCCAACCTCCACTTCTTTCTCCCTTTTACTTACCTGCTTTTAATGGTTAGTTCTAGGGCATATTTCAATTAGCATCCTTATGCTATGCATGTTTGCATCCATCCATTTGTATTGCATGCATTAGGCTCAGTGCATCATACTAACTGCATTGTATTTCAATTCCTACTTGAATACATGTATTGAAGTATTGCATCTCACATGCCATTTTAGAATAGTCAAGCCTATTTCTAGTTGCATTTTGCATGTGTTGCATTAGCCATCTTAACATGAACTAAGATCATGCATTTGATTACTAACTAGTTCTTTATTTTGGCTTGGAGTACACTATGAGTGTTTATACTTTAGCATCTTGCATGAGTGTGAGTTTTGCCATGACAGCATGCTTGCTATGAGGCTAACTGTTTATGTGGTATAATTGCCTGAATGCCTGTGGGTGAAGATTGGGTTACTTGAATTGGGACAATTCATTGAAATCCGTGTTTTAGCCTACTTGCGAGTAGCAAACTTCAAACCGTTTCCAAACAAACGGATATGCGATGCTTTGTTCCAAATTAGGCAATCTAGTTTATACTTGTGTGTTGTGCGCATCACATAGTAATTCTAGCTAATTAACCGGAATAAGAACGCATATGTTTTCAAAAACAAGATATCATGCTTAGTACAGGCCGATCTTTGATCGGGGGAGTGGGGGTGCTCATTGCATGACCTTCCCTAATCGTAGCCAAGTTCCCAAGTCGAGGCAACTTTGGTGATGATGGACACGTGGCCTTAGGCAACGAGTCAGGGTTTCCTAAATTTTCCCAAAAAATAAAATATTTAGGTGGCGACTCTGTATCTGGCAAAGCAGTCCATGTTTGGCACTTCTTTCTTAAAAATTAGTTTTCCTAAACGATTTGCCGGATTTGGACTCTTTGGTGATTTATCGGTCTCGTATTGCACTTTGCGGGATTAGATTCAGAACCGTGACATGTGAGTCCGAACTATAGCAGCAAAGCCCTCGGGGCGCATCTACAACAACAAGAGCAATTTTCAATCTAGGAGAGTTGGGTTAGCCTTTCATTAAATGTGTCATTGGTAATGGTCAATCTACTTTTCATTTGTAATTTAATTTTTTTTATCATTTTATGCTACCAAAAAAAACCTCTTAATTGAACAAAGATGAAATTAACTTTAACCCATTATTAAAATTCTTAGAATTGAACAAATCATAGATTAACATGCAATAAAAGAGGGAAACAAAAAATCTAAATGTGACTTTCAAATAAAAGCTAGCAGCCTCATTTTGAATAGAATCACTATTGTGCAAGAAAGGCACAAAATATATATATATTTTTTAAAAAAAATTGTCTATAAACTACATTAATATAGTTCTTTTTGAAAAGCAAAGAAAAATCAAAATTTTACTACTATGGTTGCACAAAGTCCTAACAAGTTGAAAAAGAAAAAAAGAAAAATTAAGGCAATTGGATCAACAACTTTCTCCTTACCAGCTTTCAGAATCCAAAAGTTAGAGAGGAAGAGAGAGCGAAAGAGATTACACTTGGAAACTAGAAAGAACATATGAAGGAAAAGAAAGAGCCAAGAAAAGTGTACCCAACAACAAAGATAGATTCATGAACTCATAAGAAAGAGAGAGAGAGAGAGACAATCAAACTTCTCAAACTGAAACTAGCAATATTAGTGCATGCCCTGCTTTCGGCTTTTCTTTACAACATAGTACTTTGCTTTGATTAATCAAAAGTTTCTGAAACTTCAAATATTTTCCACTTCTCTGATAATACAAAACAACCCAATTCAAAAACCTATTTTACATATAAATCTTCTATGCTTCTCTTCCTCCAATTCTCCACCATATGCTTATATATGACATAAACCTGTTGGAAAATTGGTTTTTATAAGGCATATTTTGGGCCAACTTTGAGCCCAAAATGGAGTGGGCCCCAAACGCCTTTTGGAGTGGATCCGAAGAGGTGACGTGTTCCTTGCCGCGTGGTAAGTCACACGGTGAAGACGATTCGTCAAAACCATTTATGAGTGAATAGGAAGTTGACGTCGTTTTCGAGTTCATGGAATAGACAATTTAAAGAAGTAAATGTGGGTTTCTATGAAATGGGTTGTCCCACATTGAAACTTTAAGAGAGCTTTTTTGTGTATATAAGCTCTAGACTACAACACTTGGGTTGGGCCCCAAGGAGCACCCCAAGTTTGTAGAAGGGAGGAGTTATGGACAAAGTAAACCTTGGCCCAAACTACCATATATGCGCATACGCCACCGCTATCCATCTGGCCCGGCCGAGCCATGCCGGGCGCGATTATGGGTGGGGTCGGTTCTAATATTAATTTTTTGGACAAAATTTATTTGAATTTTAAATGAAATTAAATTCAAATTTTATGCCAAAATTTGATTTAATTTTCTGTCCATTTTTATCTCATTTAGTCCGAAAATTCCAAACAAATTAACTGCTCTATTTGCTGCAGTTTCACAAATTAAGTTTGCACAGTACACTATTCGGACAGATCAGTCCAAACAGGTCTTATATCTGTATAAACCCGGACAGATTTATTTTTGTTCAGAACAGATTTAATTCTACCCAACCAGTTTTGAACAGATTTAAACTAAGGTTTAACAGGTATTTAAATCATTAAACCGCTAGCGCTTACGTAATTAACGAAGAGCTACAAATTCAAACAAAGGTTCAGATCTGTTTGAATTTTGAATCATATCTGTTTAAAACAGTATCACACCTGTTTACTTCCACAAAGCACCTGTTCGGGTCAGATTTATTGCCTATAAATACAGCCATGTTCCAGCAGTTTGGTACATCTAAAAATCAGTCTGAAAATCCCATCTTTTGCTGTCCTACGTTGTTCTATTGCATATATTCTTCATATATAATTTTAGGGAAAAATAAAGAGAGTATAGAAAATAGGTTTGGTTCGCTGTACAAATTTGTTTGGAGTGCTACTACAAATTTGTGAAGATCATTGTATCCTGGGAGATAGATGCCATTCAACCGTAAGTACCGTAGCGGGGCAAATCTGTCTTAAGGATAGAGTGTTACACACTCGACTTGGTCTTTTATTTTTCTTTTGGTTCGACAAAATAAATTATGTAATTTTTTATTTATTTTGTTTGATTTAGTTTCAATTTATTTTATTTACACAGAAGATTGTTCCAACAAAACCCACCCCTGTAAAGCTCACCAACCATCAACAAAAACCTTACCAATTTCAACTCTGATTTACATTGTATCATTACCTCCCAAGACCCTCATTAAGTGAACTCTTACGTAGCAAAAAGAATAATTCAAATGAGAAGTTGTAAAGGAGAGCACTGCTAAATGACAATTAGAAGACATTGAAGATGCATTGACAATTCATTGAACACTCTACTAACCAAGTTTAAAGTTTCATTAAACTCTCTACTAGCTAGAAGTTTAAAACTTATTTGTCCAAAGAGCAACTTCTTTATCCAAACGCATTGTAAGTCTAAAAATTCATTAAACTAGCTATTGAAATGGAAATAAAAATGTATATATGAATTATGACTCCTGGTTTTACCATGCTTCACTATCTCCTTTTTGTAACAAAAATTTAGTTTTAGTTGTTGATTAGGCAACATTAACAGAATTTTCCATTTTGTTTGGTTGCTGCCCCTGTTTTAACATAAATATTTATGTAGTCTTAAAGTGAATGTATATGTATTTACTTGCTACCTATATTAATTTATACATTTGGTAGTTTAGGAGGTTTGAGTTTTTATTAATTTATACATTTATCAATTGACATCTAATCATGTTCAACATTTTTACTCAAATGATCAACGCTATCTGAAAATAATACATGATGCTTTAAAAATCGTGATTGGCTTTGTCTTGTGGTTGGCATGTTTTTTTGGTTCCTTCGAGTGTCAGGGGAAATAGTACGTCTTTGTCTTGGTGTACTTGGGCTACTAAGGGGCTGCAATCAGTGGCAGTGGTTGATTTGATCTAATTGCTTCGTTTGTTCTATCTGTTTAATCTTGTCCATTGAATTTGTGAGCCAGACTTTGGGAACATTAGTTGGTTGTCTTTTTGCTCTGCTTGTGGTTGAGTATAGGTTGGTTTATAAATGCCTTTCTATTTTGGCATGTGGTTTTGTTTTTGATGTTCACAATGGCTGATGCAGATAGTGGCTGCTCTACTTGAATTGATGCAAAAGTGGCTACTCATGTGGTTTCTAGTGTGGCTCAAAGGGGTATTACAGACAGCATGGAGTTAATATACGTATAGTTGAAAATGGATATAGCAAAGTTATTACAGACTGTGGAATGCTTCCCCAATGGATATAGCTAAGCAGTTAAAATAAGCAAGGAATGTGTAGATTCTGGAATTGAAGGGGCTTCCAAACAAGGGTACATGCTCTATGATTTCATTGTTTAGCAAAAAAAAATTTCCCAAGTTTTTTGTTTTTGTTTTTGGCAATCTATATTTACATGTTTAATTTGTTTCGTCAGGCATATTACTTTCACTTGAACTTGTATACATATATTGAATTCTTTGTTATGAAAGTTAAGCTCTTGGAATTTAACTAAGAAAGTAGTAAAAATAACAACAAACAATTATGAGAAAACAATTCTAATAGAGTTATGTGTCATGACCTGAACCTGCCCCTCTAGGTTAGGATCATAACCGGCCAGTAATCATAAGACTACCTATGGCCTTAGACAGAAATCCAATAATATATAATAATAGCGGGCCAAAAGCGGAAGCAGAATAATAAATTTTTGTCCAATGAGCTGTGCTTATATGGCATAACAAAAACATTTCCCATATATAATAACTCACACCATAGATAATTATAGAATACATATTCCAAGATCATTCAGTCATCCCTTGTCACACAGTTCAAACTTATAATATTTACATATACGGTCAAATGACTGACAAAAAGGGGACAGAAATTCAAAAGAATAAATTAAAAGCCTCGTGTGTGAGGTGACCCTGGTTAGCTTCACAAAACTTGATTTCCTTTCTCATCTCGATTAAGGCTGGGGTTGGACATCCCGTTGCTCACCTACATACATATAAATACAAAGTGAGCGATAGTCCAGCGAATAATACCAGAGTAAAGAGGTCATAAGAATGAGACTCTTAGATAGATAAATCATACTCATGGGTAACTCATATAGGTCATTATCAAAACAAAACAACTTTAGGTCCATTGTATTATGCTCAAGGCATGTTAAAGGAGCAAAATGACCTTAGGTCCAAACATTTATTCATAAATTGACCTCAGGTCTAATGCATCCATATACAATTGACCACAGGTCTTTCAAAACATATGCACAAAATGTCCTTGGGTCCATCATTTCCATATTCACATTCATGTGCATGTTCAAAATCATGATCATGTTCACAATCGTGTTCATATTCAAAACAACCTTTGGTCCAATCAATTCTTTATTCAAAATAACCTTTGGTCCATTTAAACAAACATACAAAATGACTTTCAGTTCAATTCACATATATAAGATGATCTTAGGTCTATCTTGTCAAACATTCTAAATGGCTTTAAGCCCATTCCGTGTCCTTGTCAAATATACCAAACGGCCTTGGGCCTATTTCATATTCTCATCAAACATCAAACGGCCTTGAGCCCATTTTGTATTCATACAAAACGACCTTCGATCCAATCTTAATAGTTTCATACTTACCAATCACCTTTACGAATTAGACAGATAGAATACTTATGCATAGTACAAATTCATAAGTTCAGAAACTTGCCACATAGGTAACATTTAGAAAGTAATACATACACAAAACTATCTTTACTAAGATATTACTCACTATGGTCAGATGGTTGAATCGTCCTTGTAGTTGACCCTACATAATTCATAACACATTAGGTCATAATACAATTCAATCTGTTTTTTGGTTTGCTTAATTTTCTTAGGCTTCTTTCCAGTTCTTTAATTCATTTAGAATGTTCAACGTGTGCTTAAGAATGCTTAGAAATGAAAGAGAACAGAAATTGGAAACAGGGCACTTCACTCGAGCGCAACATTGGTCTCTCGAGCGAACCCCTTGGTCTGCAAAAGTACTGGATGGTTCATTTTTACGCTCAAGCGAACAATCCATTACTCGAGCGGTCCTTCGGTCGAGCTACCTTTTGCTTGCTTGAGCCAACGCTTATAGTGTGCTCAAGCGATAACTTCACCGCTCGAGTGATGCGGTCGAATTCTGGGATTTCCAGAACGCTATGTGAGTTTCAAAACACATGTTCAAAAGGTGTAGGCTTACCTATTAAGAACTAAACTTCAACCATATAACCCTAAACATGAGTTCAATAATCAATTTACAAAATTGAAGCTCAAAACATCATGAATTCATTATGCATGCTCATTTTAACCCAATTTTGTTTTCTAAAACTCTTTACACATGAAATTCAAGTTCATAGCCTCATGGATTATACATGCACATACACAATAACTCCCTTTTTGACTTAAACAACATAGTTCATGCTCTAAAATGAAGAACTATAGCAAATTTACACATGCATGCTTGATCATAATCTCCACATGTTCAACTCAATTCTTACACTTATTTACATACGCTTTTTGAATTCACATAATTATGAACTTATATTCGTAAAGAGTTCAATTACTTACTTAGAGCTTTGATTATCACTTGTATTAGTAGGTTCTTCAGCTATTCTTCACAATCCTCAATTCCCTTGAGCAAATCTTCAAAGATGATCTCCCTCTCTATCTAGAATGGCTGGCTCACTCTCTAAAATGGCTCTCCTCAGATTTTTGAGTGTTCAAAAAGGAGTCTAAACACTTGGATTAACCTATATATATGCTTTAACTAATCAAAATAGCCAATCAAGGTTTAGTGCTAATTAATCAAGGCTCAAATTTAATTGAATTTAGTCTAATTATTTTGATCCAAATCAATCTTTAATTAAATTTCGCCGTAGGCTCTAAAAATTATGCTAATCATAATGGTACAGTCAATTTTGGTTTATGTTGCCTCTATAGCCTTAAATTTCAAATTATAAAAGGAAATAGAACATATTTCTCTATGGTGGACATATATAAATTAAAAAACACATATAACCACATAAGTAGCATCCAAAATTATATTAAACACATAATCACAAGCATAATTAAAGATTAACAGTATAACACAGAACAAGGTTAATAGTTTTACACAGAACAGGGTTATCACACTATGTTTTTTATTTTTTAAAATTACGCTTTTTTTTTCTTCTTTATTTATTTATTTATTTTTTCTTAAAAAATAGCCATGAGATGGCTCGTCTTGCGCGCGGCCATTTCACTAGTATATTTATATTTGTCAATGAAAGGGAGATTTTTAGGCGAGGGTGTAGGATAAGTCTTCCCAATATTGAACACCGATGACACGAGGAAATATCAAAATAGGTGCTTGGGAAGAAGGGGTATTTAAGAAGATTTTGGGTCAGGCCAAATGCTGCAGCACGACGAGAGGTGGTGATGCAAAGACTTTAGATCCGAGATGGAGATTACTTTTGGCATGAAACATATTACTATTGGCGTGGTATAGATTACTAATGGATGTCTTTTTTGTGTACGGAGGATATGGTTTTTGTATGATTCTCTGTTTGTATGGAATTATTATTTTGGGTTTGATTATATTTGGTTTGTATAGAATTTGACGTTAAAAGACCAAATTTTTGGATGGTTGAAAATGAAATAAAAATAGGTATATGTATTGTTTTGTTTATATACAGGGTGCAGATTGCACGAAATAAATACAGGTTGTGAAGAAATTAATAATAATAAAAAAAACACTAAATAAAGTTTTTGGCAAATAAACGTTTAGTAGCCAAAGAAAAAGAGGTGAAGTTGTTGGCGACTAACCAATTGGTAGCCAAAAAAGAAATCAATATTTTTAGCGATTAAATATTTGGTAGTCAAAAAGAAACCAAAGATTTATGGCGACTAAAGATTTAGTAGCCAAAAATATGAGACTTTAGGCGACTAAATAGTTTAGTAGCTAAAAAAAAGAAAAGATGGAAATAATTTTTTTTGGCGACTAAATATTTAGTAGCCAAAAATAGATTAAATTTTGGGTGATTAAATAGTTAGTAGCAAAAAAAAAAAAAAAAAAACTATGATAAATAAATATTTTGGCGACTAAATTCTTTGGTCCCTAAATGTAACATTATTGTGACCAAAATTTATACACAACTAAAAGCTTCAGTCGCTGAAAAATAAAATTAATTTTATTTGAAAACTTTTGGCGACTAAATACTTAGTTGCCAATTTATGACTTTTGACTACTAAAAAATATTTAATCGCTATTTAATTTTCCTGACAAATGTTCAGTGACTAAGTGGGTAACCAAATAATTTAGTCGGCATAAACTTTCGGCGACTAAAAATTTAGTCGCCAAAAGTGCCATTTTTTGCAGTAAAGATTGGATACTTACCTCACATGAAGAAAGAAAAAATGATTTAAAAATTATACACAATTATAAAATGAATAAATTACAAAACACAATTACAAATCATACATGATCATGTGATATTTTGAATAGACGTAATTTTTGCAGTTGGACGGTCTAAGTAGGGATGTAATCGGTTCGGTATTTAGGTAAATTTTTTCACCGAATCAATAATGTCGGTTTTATTATTTTGAACATTGACACACACCACTTCTCCCAGCAAACAGTACCAAACAGTACCAATGGAAGTGATTTGGTTTAGTGCGGTTTAATCGGTTTAGGATCTTTTAAATTTAAGCCATTTTTTAGTAGAGTCACTCATTTATATAAAAATATTAAATTAGTCATATGTTAATCATTTCAAACATATCAAATCCATCAATTTAATAAATACATTACAATTTCTACATTAACAAAAATACGAACAAAAAAAAATAAAAATAAATACTAAGGCTTCAAGAATAGTAAGTTAGATTTAGAGATTATATATGTAATAAGGGTCTATCCCAACTCAGGTTATAGGGATTATAATGTTAATTAATTGATATTAATAATTTATTATACTTATTAATATCATTATATTATTAAATTTTATATATATTATAAATACAATATATATTGAAGTGGTGGGTTTTGGTTTAGTTCAGTACATAAGGTACTTAAAACCAATACTGAACCGAAAAGTAGAAAAAATTAAATTAAAAAATTGCATAGACCAATTCTTCTTAAAAAATAAACCAAATATGGTGGTTTTGGTCCAATTCAATCGGTTTAGTCGATTTTTTTTTTTTCTTACATCCCTAGGTCTGAGGATTGCAAGGCAAATATGCGTATTTGAATTTAGGAATGTGGAAGGAATATCAAACCTATACAACTTTTACTATTCAAAACCTGAGTTTTGTCCCTGCTCAAGGCAATCCTCACCACACCATTCCGCAAACATACAGACGAGACGCCTATACTGACTAATTTTTGAGCAGCCATAAAAAACATAAAAAGAAAAATGGTCAACACCACCGGAGATTGATAAGGACGCTTGCCGTTCTGGTTTAGCATATACATAACTCCAAAACCATACATCTATTTCTCTTCTTTGTTTGTCTGTCTATTTATGCATGCAAATGGAAGAAAGACATGTACATTTGTTGTGTTGTGAAGCCCAACATGAACACAGTTATCCCTAAAATATCTCTCACCATATTAGCCTCCTTGACCGACTCTTATTAAAAAATAGATCAAATACAGTGGATTTGGTCCAGTTCAATCGGTTTGGTCAATTTTTTTGATTTTTCTGACATCCCTAGGTCTGAGGATTGCAAGGCAAATATGCGTATTTGAATTTAGGAACGTGGAAGGACTATCAAACCTATACAACTTTAACTATTCAAAACCCGAGTTTTGTCTCCGTTCAAGGCAATCCTCGCCACACCATTCCGCAAAGATACAGACGAGATGCCTGTACTGACTAATTTTTTAGCAGCCACAAAAAAACAGAAAAAGAAAAAAGGTCGACACCTCCGGAGATTGATAAGGACGCTTGCCGTTCTGGTATAGCATATACATAACTCCAAAACCATACATCCATTTCTCTTCTTTGTTTGTCTGTCTACTTATGCATGCAAATGGAAGAAAGACGTGTACATTTGTTGTGTTGTGAAGCCCAACATGAACACAGCTATCCCTAAAATATATCTCACCATGTTAGCCTCCTTGACCGATTCTTATTAAAAAATAGATCAAATATGGTGGTTTTGGTCCGGTTCAATCGGTTTGGTCAATTGTTTTGATTTTTCTTATATCCCTAGGTCTAAGGATTGCAAGGCGGATATGTGTATTTGAATTTAGGAACGTGGAAGGAATATCAAACCTATACAACTTTTACTATTCAAAACCCGGGTTTTGTCTACGTTCAAGGCAATCCTCGCCACTCAATTCCGCAAAGATACAGACGAGACGCCTATACTGTCTAATTTTTGAGCAGCCATAAAAAAACAGAAAAGGAAAAAGAAAAAAGGTTGGCACCACCGGAGATTGATAAGGACGCTTGTCGTTCTGGTTTAGCATATATATAACTCCAAAACCATACATCTATATCTCTTCTTTGTTTGTCTGTCTATTTATACATGCAAATGGAAGAAAGACGTGTACATTTGTTGTGTTGTGAAGCCCAACATGAACACAACTATCCCTAAAATATCTCTCACCTTATTAGCCTCCTTGACCGATTCTTATTAAAAAATAGATCAAATACGGTGGTTGTGGTCCGGTTCAATCGATTTGGTCAATTTTTTTGATTTTTCTTACATCCCTAGGTCTGAGAATTGCAAGGCGAATATGTGTATTTGAATTTAGGAACGTGGAAGGAATATCGAACCTATACAACTTTTACTATTCAAAACCCGAGTTTTGTCTCCGTTCAAGGCAATCCTCGCCACACTATTCTGCAAAGATACAGACGAGACGCCTGTACTGACTAATTTTTGAGCAACCATAAAAAAACAGAAAAAGAAAAAAGGTCGACACCACCGGAGATTGATAAGGACGCTTGCCGTTTTGGTTTAGCATATACATAATTCCAAAACCATACATCTATTTCTCTTCTTTGTTTGTCTGTCTATTTATGCATGCAAATGGAAGAAAGATGTGTACATTTGTTGTGTTGTGAAGCCCAACATGAACACAACTATCCCTAAAATATCTCTCACCATATTAGCCTCCTTGACCAATTCTTATTAAAAAAATAGATCAAACACGGTGATTTTGGTCCGGTTCAATTGGTTTGGTCAATTGTTTTGATTTTTCTTACATTCCTAGGTCCGAGGATTGCAAGGCGAATATGTGTATTTGAATTTAGGAACGTGGAAGGAATATCAAACCTATACAACTTTTACTATTCAAAACCCAGGTTTTGTCTCTGTTCAAGGCAATCCTCGCCACACCATTCCACAAACATACAGACGAGACGCCTATACTGACCAATTTTTGAGCAGCCATAAAAAAACAGAAAAAGAAAAAAGGTTGGCACCACCGGAGATTGATAAGGACGCTTGCTGTTCTGGTTTAGCATATACATAACTCCAAATCCATACATCTATTTCTCTTCTTTGTTTGTTTGTCTATTTATGCATGCAAATGGAAGAAAAATGTGTACATTTGTTGTGTTGTGAAGCCCAACATGAACACAGCTTTCCCTAAAATATCTCTCACCATATTAGCGTCCTTGATAAAATATTAAACAGTTTTAATTTTGTTATTTGTATATTTATTTATTTATTTTGGGAGTCTGAACAATCATAATTTAATATCACACATAGCTAGAACCTCAATAACTATTATATATATATATATAAAGAAGGTATGCATAATGAAAACAAATAAATAACTCACTAGAACACAAAAAAAAAAAAAAAATCCATATTAAGAGAAAAATAATTCATGTTTGCCTTTGACAAGAACTATTTTTCTAACTAATAGTTTGCTGGTTGTTCACTCTCAACTAGTATTAGGTGGATTTGGGGTGGCTGCTGTGCTAGGACCACATCAACCATTGTTGTATAGCTAAATGGATTCATTTTGGGATCTATTTTAATGATTTAAATCGTTGACATTTTAAAGTATATCGAATAAAATATATCTGCAAAAAATAAAGTTAATCGGATATTGTTAACCCTTTTATCTACTCACATTTGTATTTATAAAAATAAATGACAATTGTGATTTAAAGTATTAAAATGAATACAAATGTAAGTAGATGAAAGGGTTAATGATATCTGACTAATTTGATTTTTTTCAGGTATGTTCTAATCTATATAATCTAAAATGTGAATGATTTGGATTATCAAAACAGAACTCGAAATAAGCCTATAAGGCTACACAACAGTAGCTACTGTATTGGGGGGCACATCAACCAGCCCAAATTCATTTTAGGTGGGTGCTGTAAATGATTGGATGGTCTTTCTTGTGCCAATCTAATTGGAATGAGTAGGTTTAACTTTGATGTTTATAACACTTCTTTTATATTTATTGATATAAGATTCAAAGGATTTATCATTGGATCTCATTCAATAAAATTTATTATTTTGCTGATAAAAAAACAAAAAATCACTGTTAAAAATAGCTTTAATTAAAAGGTGAACTAAACCCTTCATTTATTGAGAGAATGTGGATCTACAAAATGAAGTATACAGTTATACGGAGGGGACTTGAATCCTTAGTGGAGATTTTAATGGGCCGACGCCTGTTTTGGCTTTTGATAAAAAAAAATTTTATTATTCAAATTATTGATAAGTTTAAATATGTACAAATGAATCTTCTGAACTATTGACATGCTTCACTTTAATTCCTTTTGTTACGGTTCAATTTGTACATTTTTATAGTTTAGGGAGTGCATTTATAAATTTTTATAGTTTAGGAAACAAAGTGATACTTCTCAATAGTTTAGAACGTTTATTTGTATACTTTTATAATTTTAGGGATCAAAATGATACTTATCAATAGGTTAGGGGCCTTCATGTAAATGACTCTTTGGTATAGAGTGTTGCTATTAGGCCCCTATCAATTATTTTAGACTCTCTATTTTTTATATTACAATAATAATCTCAAATGAAATTACTAAAAAAGACATTAATAATTTTGCAGCACTCCATCTAATAATTAAACTCATACACTTACTACATCATGAGTTAAGATTTATGAAAATATCCACCTCCATCAATATGATTGGTTTGGTTTGTAGTTCATGTGCCAACCTAACCTAATTAAGATATGTCTATTTAATAATGATGCTTTTACACCTGGACTATTAATGTACTAATTCTTTGTATATCGCTGTGTAATTTTTTTTTGAAGTGTAATTTTTAATATATTTTGAGGTAATGATAACATCACAATTCGATTATGATTGATGTGATTTTTGTACTAGTAATCCTTGATTCGGTTTCAGTTTGCCAAACAGTTCAAAACATTATGAATTTGAAATGAAAAGATCTGATACTATCTGGACAGACCTAGGATTTGATCATCGGGAGCCAATAAATAAATAAAGATGCGAAGACAAACAGGGTTGGATTTAAAGCAATTAACGTTTGTGATTTTTCATGCTATTAATTAAAAATGGATAAACTTTGTTAGATATTTGATATGACAGTAATATCACTAATCAATGAGGGTTCGTACATTATGGTAGTGAGAAACAATGATTGGCTTGGTAAGAGACAAAAATTGTCAATCTAATTTTATTAATCATTTTTTATCGGCTAAGACACTACTATTCTCACTTAAGCCTTCCATGTTTTATAAAGTGAATAATATAATTACAAATATATTTTAGGGTGTGTTTGATTGGACGGGCTGGATAAGAGGGGATTAGAATCTATCGGATTTGAGTCCTGGGACTGTGAATCTCCCGGACTATTTGATTGGATTGGATATGTATCATGTGTTTGTTTTTTTCATGGGATTAGATGTCTGGAAAGGACTATTTTTAGTGAATCCAACATTTGGTTGGACGGACTGGATAGGATAAATGAACAAAAGATAATTTTACCCTTTTTCAATTGTTTACTAAGTAATAGCAATATTAAACATATCTTTAATATTTTAATTATTTTTAGCTAGATTAAATAAAAATTTATTTTATTTTATTTTTTACACAATTAAATAAATTTATTTTTTTAAAATTAAATAAATAAATAAATAAAATATCAATAAAAATTTATATTATTTTTTTAATTAAAATTTTAAATAAATTTGTTTTTAAAAATAATAATAATTAAATAATGAAATTAAATAAAACATCTATTAACATTTAAATAATGAAATTAAATAAAATATAAACAAAATTTTAAAATAAAATATCTATAAAAATATTTTAAAAAATTAAATAAATAAAACATCAATAAAAAGTTAAATAAAATTATTTTATTTTTAAATTGAGACATTTAAATTTTATTGAATTTTACTAAATATAATATATAATTAAATAGTAGATGGTCAAAATGGTCATTTCACCATCTAATCCCAACAGTAAATAATCCCCCCAAAATTGTCCCACATCCCCCCTAGGATAGTATAATCCCCCATATGGGGGATAAGGAGTTTGGTTGAACTCCATGTCCGGTGGACTAAAAAAAAAACAAATATCGGATTCCCCTCTTATCCCCCCAATCAAACACACCCTAGAACATTATGTTAGGGAGCTGTTATGGCGTGCACCCTTAGGGTGTATTTGATTGGACGGACTAGATAATGGGGGATTAGAATCCATCGGACTTGAGTCTTGGGACTGTGAATCCCCCGGACTATTTGGTTGGATTGAATATATATCATGTGTTTGTTTTTTCATGGGATTAGATATCTGAAAATGACTATTTTTAGTGAATCCAATGTTTGATTGGACGGATTGGATAAGATAAATGAACAAAAGACTATTTTACCCTTTTTCAATCGTTTACTAAGTAATAGCAATATTAAACATATCTTTAATATTTTAATTATTTTTAGCTAGATTAAATAAAAATTTATTTTATTTTATTTTTTACACAATTAAATAAATTTATTTTTTTGAAATTAAATAAATAAAATATCAATAAAAATTTATATTATTTTTTAATTAAAATTTTAAATAAATTTGTTTTTAAAAATAATAATAATTCAACAATGAAATTAAATAAAACATCTATTAACATTTAAATAATTAAATTAAATAAAATATAAACAAAATTTTAAAATAAAATATCAATAAAATATCTATAAAAAATTATTTGAAAATAAATAAATAAAACATCAATAAAAAGTTAAATAAAATTATTTTATTTTTAAATTGAGACATTTAAATTTTATTGAATTTTACTAAATATAATACATAATTAAATAGTAGAGGGTCAAAATGGTCATTTTATCACCTAATCCCAACAGTAAATAATCCCCCCAAAATTGTCCCACATCCCCCCTAGGATAGTATAATCCTTCATATGGGGGATAAGGAGTCCGGCCGGACTCTATGCACGGCGGATTAAAAAAAAAACAAACATCGAATTGGATTTACTGTGCGGATTACAATCTGCATAGTAAATAATCCCTCATCTTATCGCCCCAATCAAACACACCATTAAAGTGCAGTCTGTATACACGTTAGGGAACATTATGTTAGAGCATGTTTGTTTGGAAGGATAAGGGTGTGAGATTGAACTATTAATCCCACCGGACTAATAGTCCATTGTTTGTTTGAAAAATTTTATTCCGGATTAATAGTCCTCCCGGACTATTAGTCTCACAAATATGAGAGTATCATATCCCATGGGGGAGGGTGGGATAGAAACCATGGGATTGGTATCCAATGGGATTGTTTTGTGAAATGTCTATTTTACCCTCCATGCTATTACCTAGTAAACAATTAGAAAATGGTAAAATAGTTTTTTGAACATTTATAAATTATTTTTTTAGTGTTGTTAATTTAAAATTATATATTAAATAAAAATTATAAATTATAAATTATAAATTAAATTTAATTAAAAATAATAAATTATAAATTATGGCCTTATAAATTAAATTTTTTTAGTGTTGTTAAAAAATTAAATTTACATATTAAATAAAATTATTTTTTTAGTGTTGTTAATTTAAAATTATATATTAAATAAAAAATTTAAATTATAAATTAAATTTATTTAAAAATAATAAATTATAAATTATGGCCTTATAAATTAAATTTAATTGAAAATAATAAATTAAAAATTATGGCCTTATAAATTAAATTTTTTTAGTGTTGTTAAATTATAAATTATAGATTACAAATTTAAAATTATATATTAAATAAAAATTATAAATTACAAGGATAAAATAATCTTTTGAACATTTATCCTTATCCAGTCCGTCTAACCAAACATTAGATTCACTAAAAATAGTCCAATTCAGACATCTAATCCCATGACTAAACAAACATATGATACAAATCCAATCCAACCAAATAGTCCGAAGACAATGTATCCCAGGACTAACAGTTCGATGGATTACAATCTCCCTTATCCAGTCCGTCCAAACAAACACACCCTAAAGTGCAGTCCGTATACACGTTATCACAATATATGTAATATAACCATAGCAAATTATAATTTTTTTTACAAAATAGTTCGAAACATTTTGCACCACAATAGTTCGTAACAGTTACACTATACCATTCATAATATAACTATAATAATTCACAACTTTCACTTTAGAGATGCCTACTATAAATTCAACTTTACCACAATATAATACTACAAATATTTAAACTTTCATTGTAAAAATTTATATAACATTCTTCTATTATATTATAAACAGATGTTGAATGGGAGAGGGGCCCACGTAGAAGAGGAAGATGCCCGTGTTGAACCAATTCTATACCTAACAATCAAACTTCTAAATGCCGTCCCCGGATACTATAATTTAAATATACATTTCAAAATTAAATTTAAATCATGATGTGTTTTAAATAACAATATTGAACTTGACATAAGTATCCTAACTGATTAACAACTTGGTGAGAAATTATACTCCTTCTGTCTCAAAATATTAGTCTCTTATTTCATTTTTCATTATCTCAAAATATTAATTACTTCTTTTAAATTTATTAATTTAATATTTATAAAATATAATAATTGTACTATCAAAGGTAATTTTGAAAGTTTAATATTTTTAAAAGTGTAATAATTATACTATCAAAAAAAGTTTGATTCCTAAAAGGGATTAATATTTTGAAATGAAGAGAGTAATAAATAGTTTACAGAACTAGAATTTGGCTTGCAAACAATCGAAAATTTTATTTTAAGCGCCACCTAAACGTTGAAAAACAAAAAAGCAAATATTTGTTAGTAAAAAGTTCTTATGTCCAAATTCGGATTGGCCGAGTTCATTTTAAGCCCAGGCTTGAAATGGTATAAATATAATTTTAAATACTCCCAATTTTTATAAAATATTAAAAAAAATTACTAAAAAAAAAAATTTAAGTATTTTGAAAAGTGAGTTAAACCGAACGAGGTGATTATAATTTCGGATTATGATCCTCTACGCCCAATCCATATATCAAATAAAAAGATAGGCTTCTTTCCAATCCATAATCAGATTGGAAAGGTGCTATTTGGTCAAATGGGCTCAATTTTTGGTTTCATTTCGAAATTCGAACCATTCATATTTTAAGATTCGTCGAGTACATCATCTCTGCAAAAAAAATAAGTCGATCGGATAACGGCAACCATGTATTCAGAGCAATTTTCTATGAAAAAAATGAACGGTGAGGAAATAAATGGTTCATACACAACTGTTCTGAACACGTGGTTGCTGTTATCTGATTGACGTGATTTTTTGTAGGGATGATGTACTCAATGAGCCTTAAAATATGAACGGTTCAAATTATTGAAACAGAAACCAAAAATGGACCCACTGGGCCGAACAACACATCTCCAGTCTAATTATGGACTGGAGAGAAGCCCAGATCTCAAATAAATACTCCCTCTGTCTCAAAATATTAGTCCCTGTTGGGAAATTCAACTTTTTTTTGGCAATACAATTATTATACTTCAAAAATACTAATTTTCCAAAACTATCCTTTGACTTTTTTTGAGAACATCAATTGTCATAATTATATTTTTTGGGTATATTAGTGTTAATGAATTAAAAAGAAGGGTAAAATAAAAGTTCATATTATTTAGTTCTTAATTTTTAAAAATGGACTAATATTTTGAGATAATAAAAAATGAAATAAAGAACTAATATGTTGTGACGGAGGGAGTAAATATTATAAGATTTAAAATTAAGAGCATTCATGTCATAAATTTAATTTTGAAAATTTTGGAGAAGTAGCCCCAAACTCTAATATTTTGGGGTCATAAGAGTATCTCCAACCCAAGACTCTCAACTACATGACGAGTATAATTTTTTTAATTCAAAAAGTGAATATATAGAGTATTTCACTATTCATCCAAAGTCCAAGCACAAATTTTTATTTTTTTTCTCCAAAGATTTCCCTTCAAATTATTTTCATCAAAAAGTGAATAATTTTTGTTCATTATTAAATATTTAATTTTCAATTTTTATTAAATATATTTAATATTAGACTCAATTAAAAGGCTATGGTTTCACTATTTTTAGCTAATTTTATAAAAACTAAATCTACATATTAAAAGTTATTTGTATTTTACAACATATAATAAAAAATATAAAAGGGTATTGGTAGATAAAGTTAAAAAGAAAGATTTTTAAGGCAAAGTTGGTATTTAAAAAATGAGAGGTATAGAGATCCTCCTCCATTTCTTGTACTCTTTATATTTGGAGTATCAATCAATCCTTCTTTCAAATGGAAATGGTTTTAGAGGTAAAAATTCTTCATATTTAAAGATATAGAGGATGGGTTATAATATTTGAAATTTAAACAAACAAAATATAATATTAAAAGACATAAAATGACAAATCAATAATAATAAAAAAAAGGATGAATTACAAATACACCTTTTGAGATTTGCTTAAAATACGAATTATCCCCTGTAGTTTTGAAAATTACATCTCATCCCTTGAAGTTTATAATTTCACAACAAATTGCCCCTTTTAATAATAAATCATCAACTCAATTAATTATTTTTAATAATGTCAAAATTTTATTTTAATTAATAATTCAGGTAATTTTATTATTGTGTAAGAGAGAATTAGAAATTTTTATTTTTTAGTTAATCATGTTAAATAAAAAAATTCTAACAAAAGAGTATTTATAATTTCTAAACTATGGGGGATAATCATATTTTAAACAAATTTCAATAGGTGTATTTATAATTTATCATAAAAAAACAAAAATGTTTTATGCCCTTTTTTTCCACACTCCTTTTGACTCCCTCTCTCTCTCATCTATATATTAAGGAAAAGGGTCTTTTAAAACCCAAGGCTTGTGGAAACTCCAACATGTCAATCCTAATTTCCTGATTTTTTAATATTTTTTTTTAAAAAAAATCGACTTGGTGATTGGTGATTGGTTCAAAGATTGTAATAATTACACTATTGATTACAATAAACACTTAATTTATAATAATTACACTTATTAAATGAATAACACAATAAATGAAATCATAATTTCTTTACTTTTTGCATTCCCAAGAGACCCATGTAATTATTGTGTAAATGCCTCTTAAATAAATAAATAAACACTTATTAAATTCTTTCAAACTCCTCGGTCAAACCCCATGTATTTAATTTATATATTAAAAAAAATAAAAACAAATATAAATATCTATAATTATCCCGTGCATAGCACGGGTAATAGGCTAGTTGATTATATATATATATATTTTACTCCTCCAATCATCACTTGCCACATGTGTGTGGAGATGGTGACCAATCACACGTCCTTGGTGGTAAAATGTGTGGCTAGTGCTGTGATGTGCAAATCTCCTCATGTGCTTTAGCGCTTTTATTTTTTTATTTATTGTAATGATTGGGTGTTGGTGGATTTTTAATTAATTTTAAAATCTACGCAAAGCGCCTTCTCTCCATTATGCTTTAGCTCTCTATGCCTTCAAATTATCAATCATCAATGGGAAATAATTTGCATGGAAAGAGGAAGGATATATGTAGTTACCTTTTATTTGGACTTCATCTTTTTATTTATTGTTAGGGTTAATTAAGACATGCTCATTTTCAGACTTCTTGAATTTAAAATGTTTATTAGTAATATTAGCAAGATAGTATATTAGGTTAGCATAATCGGATTTTTAATATTTAGGTCTTGTTTGGCAAGTGACTGTTTTAGTCAAAAAGTCAAAAAAAAAAAAACAAAAAAACCAACAAATTATACAAAAAAGTTAAAGATTTTCTTTTCTCTCTACTTTTTGCACATATTTTCGTAAAAAATCAAAAAGTCATTCCAAACATACTAATTTTTTTTAACTCATATTTTAACCAAATAACTAAAAAATTACTAAATTAACATGTTCCTAAATGAAGCCTTAGTGTAACTCTTTCTCTGCAGCTCCTTTCGTAGCTCCTTGATAAACAAATCAAACCAAAGGTCATCCCAGTCGTCTCCCCATTACCAATTTTCCATATCACACGTGCTGTTTTGGGAACCCACTACAAACGCTGTGTTTTTAGGTTGGCATCCAAAACGCTGAGTGTGCAAAAAAGCTGAAACAGTCATTTGGGAAGCCAAAAAAAAGCAACTTGGCTTTTTACAAAACTACCCTCAGCTTAGGTAAATTTCTTCAATTGGCTGAGGGTATTTTGGTCATTTTATAGTGATGTGATACTTTTAAAAAATATTAAACCAAAAAGTAAAAAAGCTAACTTTTTACTAACTTCCCAAACCACTATCAAAAAAGCCAAAAAACTTGGTAAAAAGCTAAAAGTCAACTTTTTACCAACTTCCCAAAACACCACCAAGAAGAATATCCAAACCAAAAAAAAATCTGTTTTTATGTGTGCAAAGTAAAGAGATAGAATAATTATTTATTAATGTGTACGTGGCGTTCTCAATCAATTGAGTTGTGCTTAAACAAAGAAACGAACCAATCTCCCACCTAATTGACCAACGAGGGTTAGTTAGTCAATTCCACTTGCAATATGACTATTGTTCTTATTGAGAATACTATATCAATGTAGTTCGTAATTCAAAATCAACTATAATCAACCTCATACAGAAGAGAGAAATTCTATCATATGCATTACCTTCACTTTTAGAAATGTTCAACATGAAAAAATTTATTTGAATCATTGATCATAGTCACATTAAATTGTAACTAACACTACTTTTTGGGATATAATGAAAGACAATTTCGATGGTAATTAAAGCCACCACAATATATTTTAACAAACACCATTTTGAGACCTAGATTGATGGAATTAGAATTAGTGAAATGTCATCATCATTGCGAATGGAATTTTCAAATAAACCAATCAACGAGCAATGAACATATAATAGCTAGACTTTTCTTGACATGGTTCTAGTGATAACAAGCGTATACACTTGTATACACTGTTATGTTTGGATAAAAAATTCAGATAAAAATTTAAAACAAGATATATTTCATTCACATTTTATTTATTTATTTATTTATTTATTTTTAGATTTTTACCCAAATATATGATTCAAATACAGTCTTAACCAATTTTTATCAATAATTTTATTCAAAAAATTTAATATATTACTTAGACAAATAGTTTTGACAATCCTTATCTGATTAGTTTAAAACAAGAAATTTAATATATGACTTAACCAGCATCAGGGGTACAATCGATAATCCTTATCTGAATAGTTTTGTCAGGAACACAAGCGCGGTGTGTGACCTCACCAAATACTGCCTCCCACACAATGCCCCATTGTCCCATATTCCATCCCTCGCTGCTAGGAATGGCAACGGCACGGGGCAGGGCCGGGGATCACACTCCTCGTCCCCGATCCCTGATGGTCAAATTTCCTCCGTTCCCGGCCCCGATCCCCGACGGGGAACCTATCACCGCCCCCATCCCCGTCTGTAGACAAGCCCGCGGGGGGACCTCGCTACAGCTCGGACTCGATTTTGTGTCACGGTTCTTAATCTTGAACCAAAGAGTCCAAATCCGGCAAATCGTTTTGAGAAAACAAATTTTTTTTTTGAAAGAAGTACCAAACATGGACTGCTTTGCCAGATACAGAGTCGCCACCTAAATATTCTATTTTTGGGAAATTTAGGAAACCCTGACTCGTTTGCCTAAGGCCACGTGTCCGTCATCACCAAAGTTGCCTCGGCTCGGGAACTTAGGTACGATTGGGGAAGGTCACTTCGTGAGCACCCCCGCTCGCCCGATCAAAGATCGGCCTCTACTAACCATGATATCTATTTTTGAAAACATTGTGTGTTCTTATTTCGGTTATTAGCCTAGGTTATTATGTGATGCGCACAGCATACAAGTATAGACTGAGTCGTCTAAATTGGAACAAAACACTTCATGTTTGTTTGTGAAAATGGTTTGCTACTCGCAAGTAGGCTTAAAATGCGGATTTTGCCACCCTCGGGTGGGCTTAGAAAACATGATTTTGCCACTGTCTGGTGGGCTTAAAACTCACAATCAATGCATTGTTCCAATCCAAATAACCCAACCTTCATCCACGGGCATTCAAGGCAGTTATATCACATAAGCATATAGCCTCATGGTAAGCATGCTATCATGGCAGTCACTCACACACATGTAAGGATGCTAAAGCATAAAACTCACCGAGTACTGCAAGCCAAAACAGAAACTAATTAGAAATCCATACATGATCCTAAGTATACAGAAATGCCTAATGCAACACATGCAAAGATGCAAACTATAGCAGGCTCGGCTATTCTAAACATGGCATATGGAATGCTACAGCTAACATGTATTCAACTTAGAATTAAAATACAAATGCAGTTAGTATGATGCGCCGAGCCCGGTGCATGCAAGACAGATGAATGAATGCAAACATGCTATCATACTGTATGCTAATTGAAACATGCCCTAATCTAACCATCGTAAGCTGGTAAATAAATGGGAAGAAAGACATAGGGTTGGACAAGCCCGCGGGGGGACCTCGCTACAGCTCGGACTCGATTTTGTGTCACGGTTCTTAATCTTGAACTAAAGAGTCCAAATCCGGCAAATCGTTTTGAGAAAACAAATTTTTTTTTTGAAAGAAGTGCCAAACATGGACTGCTTTGCCAGATACAGAGTCGCCACCTAAATATTCTATTTTTGGGAAATTTAGGAAACCCTGACTCGTTTGCCTAAGGCCACGTGTCCGTCATCACCAAAGTTGCCTCGGCTTGGGAACTTGGGTACGATTGGGGAATGTCACTTCGTGAGCACCCCCGCTCGCCCGATCAAAGATCGGCCTCTACTAACCATGATATCTATTTTTGAAAACATTGCGTGTTCTTATTCTGGTTATTAGCCTAGGTTATTATGTGATGCGCACAGCATACAAGTATAGACTGAGTCGTCTGAATTGGAACAAAACACTTCATGTTTGTTTGTGAAAATGGTTTGCTACTCGCAAGTAGGCTTAAAATGCGGATTTTGCCACCCTCGGGTGGGCTTAGAAACCATGATTTTGCCACTGTCTGGTGGGCTTAAAACTCACAGTCAATGCACTGTTCCAATCCAAATAACCCAACCTTCACCCACGGGCATTCAAGGCAGTTATATCACATAAGCATATAGCCTCATGGTAAGCATGCTATCATGGCAGTCACTCACACACATGCAAGGATGCTAAAGCATAAAACTCACCGAGTACTCTAAGCCAAAACAGAAGCTAATTAGAAATCCATACATGATCCTAAGTATACAGAAATGCCTAATACAACGCATGCAAAGATGCAAACTATAGCAGGCTCGGCTATTCTAAACATGGCATATGGAATGCTACAGCTAACATGTATTCAACTTAGAATTGAAATACAAATGCAGTTAGTATGATGCGCTGAGCCCGGTGCATGCAAGACAGATGAATGAATGCAAACATGCTATCATACTGTATGCTAATTGAAACATGCCCTAATCTAACCATCGTAAGCTGGTAAATAAATGGGAAGAAAGACGTAGGGTTGGAAAACATACATCACACTCACGCACACTTATTACAACATTGCCTTCGCACGGAGGGTCCGAAAGAATAATATACAGTCCCGAATAGTACAGTCCAAATAAATAATACAGTCCAAATATGTACAAAATCCTAATTAATTAACAAATTAACTAAGAAAACAATAAACTAGCATGCAAGCCAGGGACTGCCTTGACTCATCTTCAGATGATGAATGATGCAGATCCGGGTTGCCTTTGCGTAGAAATCCACTGTGATGCCCCAATTAGCCTCTGTTTTGCAATGATTTTTGGAAAGCGCGCCAAGCTCCGGAAGACTGCTGATTCTTGATTTGCTGCAACAGCGAGCAGGAAAGGGGCATGGCAATGTATTTTCACAAATGTATGCATGCCTCGATCCTCGTGCCACCAATCACGCATCTCGATGCATGATGGCCGAAGAGTCGAATTGCACAACTCAATATGGAATGAATGCACATGAAAATACAACTAAGACCTAACTCCATCATGGATGATTTGGAGTGTCTGCGACTGGGAAATTGAGACACGTTAAGTCACTTTCGAAATGCATGCTTTCGAAACTAACTCCTATCCCGAACACAATGCAGTATGCATGACATGCATGAAATGCAACTAAGATACAACCTAACATGCACAATGCTACGAAATGGCATACACGATGCACGAGATAACATGGCATACACAATGTGCTAGCATACATCCTAGCATACACAATGCTATAGAATGAGATGGCATACACAATGCATAATGGACTTACACCAACACAAGTGGGCCTCAGCCACACTCACATAGGAGGCCATTAGATGAAAATGAGAGACTCGAAATGCATGCACACGTGCACGCAAACCGAGGACCGACCCTAAGGCACAAAATGCCACTCTAACAAGACATGGCAAAGCATTGAATATGGGATACTAGCATGCAAATTTCAGAGGCAATAAGTGATGCAAAAAAGCCCCGAAAGATGGCAAAATGACACCCGATGCATGAAATGAATCCCGAAACATGAAATTAGGCGCATGGAATGACCTATGGCTATGCAATGCATGCATTATTTGAACATGAAGTGTGAAGACAGAATCAAGAAAGCCCCAAAAAAAGCATATTTACAGTTTTAAGGGAGGCCAAACAGCGAGCGCAAATGGGGCTAAACTAGCATGCAAAAATGGCCCCGAAAGCAAGATAATGAAGCAAGTGACAGCTTCTGACCCTAAACAGAGAAGAGTCCTTCTACAATGTCTAAGAGGGACCCAAAATATGGTACTTTACAGTTTTCCACAAGCCACAAAAACAGACACAAGTATGGAAAAACTCTCATGCAAAAAGTGGGCCTAAAGGAGGACAAAGAAGTAAGTGATGCATGCTGGCCCCAAACAGATGAAGGTCCTTCAACAAAGTTGAAGAGGGACCTAAAATATGACCTTTTACAGTTGATTATAAAACCCAAAACAGTGTACAAGTATGCTCAAAATACTATGCAAGATAAGGCAAAAAAGAGAGCTATAACACAAAGTATAAAAAGGATGCTTCAAACATCAAAAGACCCTTAATGAAACATGAAGAGGGGGTCAAAATGAGGCCATTTACAGTTCTGAACAGAGCCCAAAAACAGAAGCACAAGAGGCTAACAAATCATGCAAAAATGGGGCCAAAAGAGGGATACAAAGGCAAGTAACAAAAGGAGGCCCCAAACAGTGATGAGCCTTTCAACAATGTTGAAGAAGGGCTCAAAATAAGCTATTTTACAGTTTATAACATGCCTAAAAACAGTTCATACATAGGCCAAAAACAATGTGCAAGAGAATGGCATACAAAAGAGGTAATGAAGCAAGTACAACAAGGAGGCCTCAAATAGTGAGAGGCCCTTAATCAAACATGGAAAATGGCTCAAAATAAGCCTATTTATAGTTATGGTCGGAGCCCAAATATGCAAGCATAAAAGGCTAAGATATTGAACAAAATAAGGCCAAAAAAGAAGGGAAATGGCTTACCCTTGTAGCCTAGTCTTTGACAGCTTTTTGGCTTGAGAAGTGGTGGCTCCTAAGCTCTGAAAAGGCCCTTGAAGCTTCTGGAATGGAGTGGTGGTGTGGTGCTAGGTAATGGTGTAGAAATGGTGCAGGGACTTGGATGTTTTGGAGGGTTGAAGTGAGAGGGATAGAGGAGATATGCAAGGCTCCAAAGCAATTTTTTCTAACCCCTAAAACCAAAGCTGGAGGTTGGTTTATATAGACAAAAAGAGGGGGAAAAATGGGGGGGGGGGGAAACAATTTAAGTTTCGCCCCAAAATGGCAGCCCCCCGGATACAAAATCTGTGGGGAAATGAAATAGATATTTGTGATGTACCAACCGAGGAATCGTGCCCAGTTATCTAGGTTCTGGTGGCGGTCAAGCTCTCCCCATGGCCGGCCGGCCAGGGGTCAAAAAGGCCAAGTGCAATTAGTGGCCGGCCACCACAAATTGGTGGCCTCCCATGTGTCCTCAACACAACTCTGTGGTCAAAATTGGACAAAGGAACTGGAGAGAGAAAAGGCCACTTTTAAGAGGGGTTCAAAAGGGTCAATCACAATTACTAGCCGACCATATGATATTGGTGGCCTCCCAAGTGTGTACAACACAAATATGTGGTTTGGAGCTTGAAAAAGTGGCCCTAGGGTGGTCAACATTAGCTTTCAAGTGAGAAAAACGGGCGACGGAGGGCGATGAAGGAATATAACTGGTTGCTGAAACAATTACTGGCCTCCCACCCTTCTACGACCTTCCTGGTGATGAAACAGAGGCCCCTGCCAAAAATGAACCCAAATCGATGCAAAATGTAGGTTCGGGGGCCGAAACGCGCAATTCGAGGCTCCGAAAACCGACTGTTATGCACCGGGAGTGGTGTTCGACCACGAAGTTGGTCTCTTGGACCACAGTGTCCCTCAAAAGGGAGGAAATAAGATGCATGCCAAAAACCGAAGCAAACGGAGGTGGTTACGCGGTCCCGAACCGAGGCACTCGACCTGACGGCTCCGAAAATCGGGAACTGGGCTTCGAAATAGGCAAAATGGCCTACGACCACGAAATGTAGCCCACGGCCACTGAGAGATGATCTACGAGACCTCTCCCTCCCTTCGAGAAGAGAAAACAGAGAAAACAGGGCCGGGCTCGCAAACCAAGGCAAAGCACAAAAGAGTCCGGAAGTCCGGAGGCAAGGCTCGCATGACGGGACTCATAACCCTCGTAAACGAGCACAATATGCAACATCACCAAGCGCTCAATCGGTGACGTCTGAGTCTTAAGGTCGGTCAAAAATGGGGTGTCTACAGTTGCCCCTCTTTGACAGAACTCGAAAGTCATAAGAATGACGGGAGTGAATGTCAAAGCCCAGAGACGACCCATTTTTGACAAGGCCGAAGACTCGGACAAACAAACAAAATATAGATAAATAAATGGTTGTGCCCGCAGGCTGCCTACGTATCCCTTTGCAAGGAATCAAACCAGCGTAGTTCAGGGGCAGGATGCAAAATGATATGCAGGAAGATTTTGATAATTGGACTTATACGCTACGCGAAGCCGGTTTGAAAATTGGACTTACACGCTACGCGAAGCCGGTTTGAAGATTGGACTTATACGCTACGCGAAGCCGGTTTGAAGATTGGACTTATACGCCTGTGGCCGGTTTGAAGATTGGACTTATCGCCACGGCCGGTTTGAAAATTAGACTTATACGCTCTGTGGCGGTTTGAAGATTGGACTTATACGCTACGCGAAGCCGGTTTGAAAATTGGACTTATACGCTACGCGAAGCCGGTTTGAAAATTGGACTTATACGCTACGCGAAGCCGGACATCACTCATGATCATGCAAAAAGAGATGTAATGAAGCAATTATGCAAAATAAATGTAACATTTTAAGCAAATGCTAGGCAAGCAAGTAAACTCGAACCAAACTATACCTCATGCAGAAAGGATGTAAGAAAATCATGGAATCTTCACGAATATGTACGATAGATACACAAAGGTGAACGAAGCGTGTGATTGATGCACGAAGCGAGCGTGTGTGATAGATACACAAAGCGAACGTGTGATAGATACACAAAGTGAAGTGAGTGTGATGGATACACTATATGAAGCAAAGTGTAATGGATACACTAGGTGAGTGTGTGATAGATACACAAAGCGAACGTGTGATAGATACACAAAGTAGGCATAGTGTGATAGATACAAAGTGAGTGTGTGTGATTGATACACAAAGTAGGCATAGTGTGATAGATACAAAGCGAGTGTGTGGTAGATACACTATATGAACAAAGTGTGATTAATACACTAAATGAATGAAGTGAGCAAAGTGTGATGGATACACAAAAGGCAAACACAAAGTGTGATAGACGCACAATAGGTGAACACGAAGTGTGATCGATGCACTAAGCGAACAAGTGTGATGGATACACTAAAGGTGAACACGAAATATGATAGATGCACTTAGTGAACAAAGTATGATTGATATACTAAAGGTGAACACGAAGTGTGATAAATGCACTTAGTGAACAAGTATGATGGATATACTAAAAGCTAACACAAAGTGTGATAGATGCACTATGTGAACTGAGTGTGATTGATACACTAAAAGTGAACACGAAGTGTGATAGATGCACTTAGTGAACCAGTATGATTGATATACTGAAGGTGAACACGAAGTGTGATAGATGCACTTAGTGAACCAATATGATTGATATACTGAAGGTGAACACGAAGTGTGATAGATGCCTTAGTGAACAAGTATGATAGATATACTGAAGGTGAACACGAAGTGTGATAGATGCACTTAGTGAACAAGTATGATGGATATACTAAAAGCGAACACAAAGTGTGATAGATGCACTATGTGAACAGAGTGTGATTGATACACTAAAGGTGAACACAAAGTGTGATAGATGCACTATGTGAACAGAGTGTGATAGATACACTAAATGTGAACACGAAGTGTGATAGATGCACTTAGTGAACAAGTATGATAGATATACTGAATGTGAACACGAAGTGTGATAGATGCACTTAGTGATCAAGTGTGATGGATACACTAAAGGTGAAGTGTGATTGATACACAAAAGTGAATATGTGCGTGATAGATACACAAAATGAGAAATGTGTGTGATAGATACAGAAAATGAGAATATGTTGTGATAAATACACAAAATGAGAATGTGTGATTGATACACAAAATGAGAATGTGTGATTGATACACAAAATGAGAATGTGTGATTGATACACTAAGTGAATGAAGTGTGATTGATACACTAAATAAATGAAGTGTGATTGATACACTAAATAAATGATCTCAAACGGAACTTCTTTGAATGAACCGTACATACAATATCGTGCATGAATGAGAAAGAAACTTGAGAGGCACAATGCAATACAATGCATGATGCAATAAACAAGCATAGCGGCGCTTTAGAAAGCACCTCATGGGGTGAGCAGTGATGAACCGTTCTACTCTGACGGGGATCTCCCCTCATGCTCTTTGAACACTTACCTTCAATTCGCAGTACAAAGGTTCTGAAATACTGACAAGGGTTCTTTATGTAGAACACTTTGGATGCTGCCTTTCTTCTTGATCATATCCACAACTTTCCCTATTCTCCAACGGGGTGACAGACTAGGTTGGTTCAGTATCCAGAATTGAGGTGCATACACGCTATCTCAACCTATGGGGCTTCCATACAGATTTCAAGCCGAGGACATGCCCCTGGGTATTTAAACCAGACTTTAGTCCCGGAAATCCCGAACCTTTACGTTCTAGGAATCAGCCATTCGAATTCTAGTTTCCACCGTCGCAGTTGGTCTCCTAGGAACTCATTGCGAACACAGCCAAGATGACCCTGGCAAGGAACTGGTACTCAGAGAGAGCATTTTTGATTGCCATTCTGGCTTGAGGCAGACTTGATCTTGAGCTTGAGGTAGAGGCACACTCATACTTCGGAGCATTGACAAGGCCTGACGAGGTGCATACGGAATGCGATCTCGGAGCTTACTGAAGTTGGAATAAACTCAGATGCCCGACATTTTCCTCTTTTGGTTTTGCTTTGCAGTCCGGAACCATTATAGCTTCAGATAGGTCCTGGTTCTGCTGTTTTCACATGACCTGGGTTGAACCCTGCGGTCTTATGAAAGAACAAATTCTGTTTTGCACAAATGTGGAGAACGGCACGACTTGAGCACAAACGATTTTATTTTTGAAATTGAGAGATGAGTTTTCGACTGTGTATTGAGCCTACGTTGAACACAAAGAAACGACTCAACAAGGAAATAAAAGGCACACAACCTAGACACATCGAGTAACACTCGAAACGACTCAAAACAAGAATCGAGAAAAAACAAAAAGACACGACACTCAGACGTGCACAGGGAGCCTGTTTCACCAGATAGTGTTTCTTACCCATTCTCATTTGTGATTCTCACATCATTCGGCCCTCAAGCTCTGTTTTTCTGAAAAAGCCATTTTCTCACTTTTTCTCTCATTGCACATTTCTCTATTCTTCAATCTCTCATTTTTCAATCCCTCCCCTGGGTGGTTGATGGATAAGCATGAAGTTGTGGGCTCTTGCCCCTGGTATTCTACCAGATTCTCATTCTTCCGTTCACAGCTAGTAAATTCCTCCCACAGAAGGGTTGTGCTACAACTAGGTGTGTAGCAAATCTGCAGCTAACATCGGTTGATGATGCTTTGCTGGGGAGTTTGGACGTGATAAGATCTGTCCAGATGATGGAGTGGAATATCTTTCCCCATTCCAGTTCGTGCTTCGCACTTGGCTTGATACCTCGTTGCTTGGAGGGTGAGAGAGCTTTCAGCCCTTTGTTGTGCCCTTTTCTGGCGAATACGGTGCCCTTTCCGACAAGTAGAGTGCCTTTTCTAGCAAGTATTTCGACAAAGGGAAAAAGACAGAACGCCTGACTCAACTGTGCCCCTAGTTCATTATTTTGACCATTTTTTGTTTTGATTTTTCTACTAAAACAATTTTAACCAAAATGAGAGTTAGATTAACGCGCTTGTTTGATTTTCTGATTCAAAATCATGCAAGTTAGGTTATGAGCACTAAAAATTTTCCTTTTTTGGGTCTAGGAAAAGGGTCTAGTTTTGGAAAAAATGGAATAGTTTTTGAGAGAAAATCAGTCAACCTCAGTAAAAATTCTCAAAAACTGTTTTTGCAATCGGCCACTGCTCAACGAGCATAGAACCCACTCTCGAGATGCACAACCTCAAATCCGAAGAAAAATTGCCCCTTGCTTGAAGAGAGCTGCATGGCAACGGAAAGTTGCCCCTTGTTTGAATGACACCGCGGCGCATTGAATGGCAACGGAAAGTTGCCCCTTGTTTGAATGGCACCGCAGCGCATTGTAGTCAGTCCTCAGAGTGACGAACACAACCAAATCCTCAGATACAGAGAAGACAAAGATGACCAGAACCATCACATGGACACAATCGAACTGAAGTGTTTTACGGCTAGACTTCAGAATGAAGTTGCCTACGTATCCCAAAGATGGGAATCAAGCCTTACGTAGTTCGAGGTTAAGGTACACTCGGGTATTAACCTCTCCTTTTATGCTCTAACTTTTGCCAAGGCGCCCGTTGCAGGTTTTCAACCTTGTGAGCTGTGTTCTTCTTTTCTTTTCATTTTCATTTCTTTTCTTCTTTTCTTTTTTTCTTTTCCTTTTTTTTTTTTTACTATCTTTTTCTTGCTCTAACTTTTGCCTGGGTCGCCCTTCCGGGTTTTCGGCCCAGCGAGCCTCTTAAAGGGTAAATGTGTAACAAGTCTATGCCAAATGGTTTTAGGGTTTTGAAGTCATCCGTATCCCGGAGAGTGGCTGTTGATTTGCAAAAGGACTCATCTTCGGCTCTTCGAGCACATCTAACATGTTTGCCCCTAGTTCGAAGGGTGCTTATGTTCTAGCTTTGCAAGCTTCTTCTGATGGGGTCTAACCTTCTTGATTTGACTTTGGTGCCTCTTGTTCGAGGGTTGCTTCAAATCTGGCCACACATGCCTTACATTGTGGTCGACCGTTGAACATTCTGAATGCAAGTTCAAGGTTTGAAAGCAAAGGGGGGTCGAGTCTCGAGGCTGAGAGCGATCCTAGGTTGCACAATCTCAAGAGCGATTCTACACAGGTCTTCGCAGGACCACGCAAAACATTTTTTTGAAAGTTTTTAAGAAAGTGACAAATCGCTCGCGCTGAAGACAGTGTAGAACCAATCTGGATCAAAGCTAGGGTCCTTCTCAGTACTTACACTAACAAGCATGATTTCATTCATTAAGGGCTTAGCATGCCTCTCTTTCTCTCAGTTTGATCAAAGTTTTGCAAATCCCGAGGAATTCCTCCCTCTTTGTTTTTACCGCAGTGTTCAAAAAGTTTTGAAAAACTCAGGTCATTACAATGACTTCAAGGCACAAGAGAACAGGTGGAATGCACTGCCATTTCATCCAAATCCCAGCACAACTAGCACATGGCAGAAGCAAATGCGAGAGTGTGAAAATCACTGCTGTTTCATTCATAACTGTTGGCACAACTGGCTCCCTGGCAGAAACAGACTCAAAAGAAAACGAAGAGACAAACGCAAAACAAAATGGTGATGCCCGAGGTAACACCCCCGGAATCACCCGACCTTTTGTACAACAGGACTGACTCGATACAACAAGATAGACCCTTAATCAAAAAGTCTGACACAAGACAAACAGACAGACTCAAAATAAAATTACAGAACTGACTCAACACCCAAGTCAGAAACTTCAAAACTAGTATTCGCAAATGCTCAAAACAGTGCGTGCCATTCCCACGTCTGGAGTAAATTGAGTGCCGCTCGTAGGTGGTTCATCCCTCGATCACATAGTCACCTTATCCCCCACAAGTTCACTGATCAAGTGCCGATAGACTTTGCAGGACCTGGTGCAGCAATGACCCTGTTGTCAAACAGATCTTGTACATCATGGCGCAGACGAAAGCAACTGTCGGTGTCATGACCGGTTTGCTGATGGTAGGCACAGTATTTAGTCTGGTCATGCTTTGGAGGGAGAGGATCAGGTAAAGGCCGTTGATCCAATGGTTTCAGATGTCCTTTCTGGATTAAGACCTCTAGAGTCTTTGACAAAGGCATATAAAGTGGGGTGAAAACCCTCTTGACTCGGGGTGGATATTTGGCCATCTGTGAGCTACTTCCGGATGCACCGGTGAATGGGGCAGCCTTTTTTGATGTGGTGGTGGTGACCATGCCCACTTCAGAAGATCTTGCAGCTGCATCACCACTGGTGGTCGCATTCGAACTGCGGGAAAACGCCCGCCTAGGCTGCTCATTCTCTTGGTCAATAAGCCCCTGCTTCATGGCATCCTCGATCTGTACTCCCATCTCATGCAAATCTGAAAAGGTAGGGAAGGGGAGCATGATCATTTTCTGCATTAGTTTGGGCTAGAGGTTGCGCACAACTATCCGTATTTGATCCTTATCCGTTGGCCTAATGGTCATCATTGAGGCCTTGGCCCTCCAGCAGGTTACAAAGTCAGAGAAGCCCTCTTTCGGCTCTTGCCTGGTCGTCGCGAGATCACGGGTTGTGATCTCAATTTGGGTATTGTATGAATATTGTGCGACGAAGGCCTCGGCCATCTCCTCCCAGCTTCGTTTCACTGAATCCTCCAATTTGGCGTACCAGATGGCCGCAATACCCGACAGGGTCCTGCCAAAAAGGGAGAGCTTCTGTAATCTTGTCAAGCCCATGGGGCGCAGAACATCTGAAAACAAACTCAGGTGGACCATGGGATCTCCTGACCCGTTAAAACGGTCGATGTGAGGCATCTTGAACCTGTCCGGCAATGTCACCACCGAATCAGTATACCCATCTCCAATGTCCGGAATGGAGTTGACTCCCTGAGATTTCTTAAACATCTTCTCAAGTTTGCTCAATTTCAACGCTGTAGGGTTGACCTCGAACTCGAAGGGAGAGTCCGGCAGATTGGTAGGTGCTTTGGATAGCTGGGGTAAAATTGGGGGCGGAGCAGGCCCTACTGGAATGTCCGTACCTTCCTGGACATTTGGCATCTCCCCAGGTGCTGTAGCTCCTACTGGGGGAGGAACTTATTGTGAAGCAGACGCGCCGCTTTGCTGTTGCAGCCTGGTGATGAGCTCAGCCTGCTGAGCCATGATTGCAACCTGCTGCTTGGAAAATTCCACTTGGCGGACAGTATCTTGCTGCATGAGTTTCATAGTTTCCTGCATTTGACGCATCATTGCCTCCATCCCTGATGTATTCTGCTGATCCATCTGATTGACCGGTAGATGTATCTCTATGGCAACAATTGAGACCTCAGTCCGACTGTTAAGGGTCACTGATCCGTAATCGGCCGAATCGGTGATCTCAGGTTGATCGCCCTTTTTACCCTATTTTTGACGAAGGAACACTGATTTGCCCTTAAATTGAGTCTCTGACCTAACAAAGTCTATCAGCATGCGTCCAATGAACCTGGGGGATATCGGAGCCTTCTGAAGCTATGGTTCCAAGACTACCTAGCAAAAGGGAAAACAGAGAGCATCTCAGCCTGATTTCACGATAACCCATATGAGCTGAGCTGAATGATCCCTGCTCACAATTCCGCCCGTAAACTGATACCCTCAGGTAAACTGAATCCCAAAATTCTAAACTAGTGCCCGCAGGCCTGATGCCCAAACTTGCAAACTGATACATGCATTCCTGTAGAGACGCACTCTAAAAGCACATAACAAGCAAGTGAGAGCCAAAACACCCCTATGTTGGGGTAGGGTTTCCCTGTCCTATTTTGTCAGGAGCTAGGGTTTCACTATGCACGCAGCGGTTTCAAACAACCTATATCGGGTAAGCAACCTGTCCTTGTTTGGAATGGTCACTACGGATTTCGATATGCACTAGGTCGAATGGTCAAAGAGGGTGCCCCGGTAAAATCGGGGTTTGTGTTCTATTCGGCAGAGCTCAGAACCGTAAGCCTTAAGGCACGCAGCCTCTGGCAAACCGCTCAGGAATAGCAGATGGCAAACACGGTGTCCTAGGCGCACCAATGCAAATGCAATGCAAAGAAACACACAAGTGTAGTCAAAACCAGATATCATGAGTTCGAGTCAAGCTCTCTAAATCCCCAGCGGAGTCGCCAGAAACTGTAGACAAGCCCGCGGGGGGACCTCGCTACAGCTCGGACTTGATTTTGTGTCACGGTTCTTAATCTCGAACCAAAGAGTCCAAATCCGACAAATCGTTTTGAGAAAACAATTTTTTTTTTTAAAAGAAGTGCCAAACATGGACTGCTTTGCCAGATACAGAGTCGCCACCTAAATATTTTATTTTTGGGAAATTTAGGAAACCCAAACTCGTTTGCCTAAGGCCACGTGTCCGTCATCACCAAAGTTGCCTCGGCTCGGGAACTTGGGTACGATTGGGGAAGGTCACTTCATGAGCACCCCCGCTCGCTCGATCAAAGATCGGCCTCTACTAACCATGATATCTATTTTTGAAAACATTGTGTGTTCTTATTCCGGTTATTAGCCTAGGTTACTATGTGATGCGCACAGCATATAAGTATAGACTGAGTCGTCTGAATTGGAACAAAACACTTCATGTTTGTTTGTGAAAATGGTTTGCTACTTGCAAGTAGGCTTAAAATGCGGATTTTGCCACCCTCGGGTGGGCTTAGAAAACATGATTTTGCCACTGTCTAGTGGGCTTAAAACTCATAATCAATGCATTGTTCCAATCCAAATAACCCAACCTTCACCCACGGGCATTCAAGGCAGTTATATCACATAAGCATATAGCCTCATAGTAAGCATGCTATCATGGCAGTCACTCACACACATGCAAGGATGCTAAAGTATAAAACTCACCGAGTACTCCAAGCCAAAACAGAAGCTAATTAGAAATCCATACATGATCCTAAGTATACAGAAATGCCTAATGCAACACATGCAAAGATGCAAACTATAGCAGGCTCGGCTATTCTAAACATGGCATATGGAATGCTACAACTAACATGTATTCAACTTAGAATTGAAATACAAATGCAGTTAGTATGATGCGCCGAGCCCGGTGCATGCAAGACAGATGAATGAATGCAAACATGCTATCATACTGTATGCTAATTGAAACATGCCCTAATCTAACCATCGTAAGCTGGTAAATAAATGGGAAGAAAGACGTGAGGTTGGAAGACATACATCACACTCACGCACACTTATTACAACATTGCCTTCGCAGGGAGGGTCCGAAAGAATAATATACAGTCCCGAATAGTACAGTCCAAATAAATAATACAGTCCAAATATGTACAAAATCCTAATTAATTAACAAATTAACTAAGAAAACAATAAACTGGCATGCAAGCCAGGGATTGCCTTGACTCATCTTCAGATGATGAATGATGCATATCCGGGTTGCCTTTGCGTGGAAATCCACCGTGATGCCCCAATTAGCCTCTGTTTTGCAATGGTTTTTGGAAAGCGCGCCAAGCCCCGGAAGATTGCTGATTCTTGATTTGTTGCAACAGAGAGCAGGAAAGGGGCATGGCAATGTATTTTCACAAATGTATGCATGCCTCGATCCTCATGCCACCAATCACGCATCTCGATGCATGATGGCCGAATAGTCGAATTGCACAACTCAATATGGAATGAATGCACATGAAAATACAACTAAGACCTAACTTCATCATGGATGATCCGAAGTGTCGGCGACTGGGAAATTGAGACACGTTCAGGCTAATATACGTACCTCGTTTCCCGTGCTCGGGCTAACTCCTATCCCGAACACAATGCAGTATACATGACATGCATGAAATGCAACTAAGATACAACCTAACATGCACAATGCTACGAAATGGCATACACGATGCACGAGATAACATGGCATACACAATGTGCTAGCATACATCCTAGCATACACAATGCTATAGAATGAGATGGCATACACAATGCATAATGGACTTACACCAACACAAGTGGGCCTCAGCCACACTCACATAGGAGGCCATTAGATGAAAATGAGACACTCGAAATGTGTGCACACGTGCACGCAAATCGAGGACCGACCCTAAGGCACGAAATGCCATTCTAGCAAGACATGGCAAAGCATGGAATATGGCATACTAGCATGCAAATTTCAGAGGCAATAAGTGATGCAAAACAGCCTTGAAAGATGGCAAAATGACACCTGATGCATGAAATGAATCCCGAAACATGAAATTAGGCGCTTGGAATGACCTATGGCTATGTAATTCATGCATTATTTGAACATGAAGTGTGAAGAAAGAATCAAGACAGCCCCAAAACAAGTATATTTACAGTTTTAAGGGAGGCCAAACAGCGAGCGCAAATGGGGCTAAACTAGCATGCAAAAATGGCCCCGAAAGCAAGATAATGAAGCAAGTGACAGATTCTGACCCTAAACAGAGAAGGGCCCTTCTACAATTTCGAAGAGGGAACCAGAATATGGTACTTTACAGTTTTCCACAAGCCACAAAAACAAACACAATTATGGCAAAACTCTCATGCAAAAAGTGGGCCTGAAGGAGGACAAAGAAGTAAGTGATGCATGCTGGCCCCAAACAGATGAAGGTCCTTCAACAAAGCTGAAGAGAGACCTAAAATATGACCTTTTAAAGTTGATGATAAAACCCAAAACAGTGTACAAGTATGCTCAAAATACTATGCAAGATAAGGCCAAAAAGAGAGCTATAACACAAAGTATAAAAAGGATGCTTCAAACAGAAAAAGACCCTTAATGAAACATGAATAGGGGATCAAAATGAGGCCATTTACAGTTCGGACCAGAGCCCAAAAACAGAAGCATAAGAGGCTAACAAATCATGCAAAAATGGGGCCAAAAGAGGGATACAAAGGCAAGTAACAAAAGGAGGCCCCAAACAGTGATGATCCCTTCAAAAATGTTGAAGAAGGGCTCAAAATAAGCTATTTTACAGTTTATAACATGCCTCAAAACAGTTCATACATAGGCCAAAAACAATGTGCAAGAGAATGGCATACAAGAGAGGTAATGAAGCAAGTGTAACAAGGAGGCCTCAAACAGTGAGAGACCCTTAATCAAACATGGAAAATGGCTCAAAATAAGCCTATTTCTAGTTAGGGTTGGAGCCCAAATATGCAAGCACAAAAGGCTAAGATATTGAACAAAATAAGGCCAAAAAAAGGGGGAAATGTGCTTACCCTTGTAGCCTAGTCTTTGACAGCTTTTTGGCTTGATAAGTGGTGCCTCCTAAGCTCTGAAAAGGCCCTCCAAGCTGCTGGAATGGAGTGGTGGTGTGGTGCTAGGTGATGGTGTAGAAATGGTGTAGGGACTTGGATGTTTTGGAGGGTTGAAGTGAGAGGGATAGAGGAGATATGCAAGGCTCCAGAGCAATTTTTTCTAACCCCTAAAACCAGAGCTGGAGGTTGGTTTATATAGACAAAAAGAGGGGGAAAAATGGGGGGGGGGGAAACAATTCAAGTTTCCCCCCAAAATGGCAGCCCCCCGGATACAAAATCTGTGGGGAAATGAAATAGATATTTGTGATGTACCAACTGCAAGGAATCAGGCCGGCCAATTATCTAGGTTACAGGTGGCCGGCCGGCTCTCCCCATGGCCGGCCGGCCAGGGGTCAAAAAGGCCAAGTGCAATTAGTGGCCGGCCACCACAAATTGGTGGCCTCCCATGTGTCCTCAACACAACTCTGTGGTCAAAAATTGGCAACAGTGAACCAGGAGAGAGAAAAGGCCACTTTTAGGAGGGGTTCAAAAGAGTCAATCATAATTACTAGCCGACCATATGATATTGGTGGCCTCCCAAGTGTGTACAACACAAATATGTGGTTTAGAGCTTGAAAAAGTGGCCCTAGGGTGGTCAACATTAGCTTTCGAGTGAGAAAAACGGGCGACAGAGGGCGATGAAGGAATATAACTGGTTGCTGAAAAAATTGCTGGCCTTCCACTCTTCTACAACCTTCTTGGTGATGAAACAGAGGCCCCTGCCAAAAATGAACGCAAACTGATGCAAAACGAAGGTTTGGGGGCCGAAACGCGCAGTTCGAGGCTCCAAAAACCGACTATTAGGCACCGGGAGTGGTGTTCGACCACGAAGTTGGTCTCTTGGACCACAGTGTCCCTCAAAAGGGAGGAAATACGATGCATTCCAAAAATCGGAGCAAACGGAGGTAGTTATGCGGTCCTGAACCGAGGCACTCGGCCTGACGGCTCCGAAAACCGGGAACCGGGCTCCGAAATGGGCAAAATGGCCTACGACCAAGAAATGTAGCCCACGGCCACTGAGAGATGATCTACGAGACCTCTCCCTCCCTTCGGGAAGAGAAAACAGAGAAAACATGGCTTGGCTCGCAAACCGAGGCAAAGCACAAAAGAGTCCGGAAGTCCGAAGGCAAGGCTCGCAGCCAGGACTCCGCAACCTCAGAACGAGCACAATATGCAACATCACCAAGCGCTCAATCGGTGACATCTGAGTCTTAAGGTTGGTCAAAAATGGGGTGTTTACACCGTCCCCTAACGGGGATCGGGTTTCCCCCGACCCCGAACATTCCCCGACTACAAAAAAATAAATAAATAAATAAATCTGCAGAAAATACAACCATTCATCAACAATATCAACATCATCATCAACAACAACATCATCAAGCACAAAACGAAAAAACCTTCAACAACAACAACATTGACATCATCATCTTCATCAAGAACATCTTCATCTTCAGCATTTTCAGATCTGAAGAACAAACCCTAAACACATGGAGAAGCCGACGTCAATGAGAGAGGAGCGGCGGTCGTATGTGTGTGTGAGAGAGAGAGAGAGAGAGGGGAGGCGATAGAGAGAGGGAGGTGAATCACTATGTGAGAGACAGAGAGGAGCGATAGAGATGGAGGCCATAGAGAGAGAGATGGTGGCGATAGAGAGATATGAGACTCTGTTTGTGTTTGACTTATGGTCACCACCAAACCTAAACATATATATATTATGTATAAATTGGGTGTTTGATAGATGGTTACCACCAAACCTAAACATATATATATTATATATAAATTGGAGTGTTTGACCGATGGTCAACAAACCTAAACATATATATATATATATATATTATATAAATTTGGGGCTAAACACTAAACACACACAGTATATATATATAGATCGGGGCCTAAATGGGGATGGGGACGGGAACGGGGCCGGGGACGGGCCGGGGCTAGAAAATGTATCACCATTCCCGGCCCGAATAACATCGGGGATTTATTTTTGATCACCATCCCCGGCCCGTCGGGAGTATTTTTCGGGGAAAAACCACTCAATTCGGGGTCGGGGGATCGGGTCCCCGTCGGGCCGAGTTCAAATTGCCATCCCTACTTGCTGCCGCAAACAGGTTGCTTGACAGAAACTGCGACAAATCACTTCCGTAGCACGCCGTAGCTAAAACCCAGATTGAAAAACAATCATTAGATTAAACTCTGAAGCCAAATTGTTATGCTCTATAGAACTATAACTTTTCACTTTTGACTGGTAGATGAAAAGATGAAAGTTTATTAGTTCGTTGGTGACAATTTTCAAGAGCCAATACACATTTTTTTTGGACGAAAAAACGAGTTGCTCTCATTACCTTGGGTATGTTTGGTTTGAATTTGTAGAGTGATTTTGGAAATTTTTTTTTAAAAAATTTGTTTGGTTTGTAAATTTTCCAAAATAATTTTCAAAATCACTTTCTTTCTCTTACTTATCAATCAATCACTTTTTCTCTCTCATCTCTCCTTCTCAATCAACTTTTCTCTCACACACATCTACTCAATTATAACAAAATATCAAATCATTCTAAACTCCTAAACTCCTAAACTACTTTCAAAATACACAACCAAACAAACCAAAAAAATTTGTAAACTCTCTCCTTAAAACAATTTTTAAAACTACTCTCCCAAAACCAAACAAAACATACCCTTGGTCTTCTTCTCTCTCTCTCTCATCTGTGTTGCACCAGGAAACTCATGTTTTTTTTTTCTCTCTCTCTCTTTGCCATCAATGCAGGGATGAGAAGCTATTGAGCTTCGATTTGAATTGTAACCGATAAGTCCGGATCCTTTCCAATCACTCTCTCTAGTGACTTTTGCGGGGCACGGCCCAGATGGAGCCCCTTCACTCGCAAAGAAATGAGGGGCTCAGATTTATTTCTTTAAACAAAAAAATTTCAAAACACACACTTTCATTTGCTTTTTCTCTAACACACAAACACACGCACTATCTTTCTCTCTCTCTCTCTCTCTCTCTCTCTCTCACCCTCATTGACACACGCACACGTTCTACCTCTCTCTCTCTCTCTCTCTCTCTCTCTCTCTCTCTCTCTCACTCTCACAGACACACATTTCTAATAAAAAACTATTTTAGTGTTTTTCATTTTATTTTATATATATTATTTTAATAATATATATAATTTGTAAAATAAAATTTTAATTTTTATAAAATTAATATCATTGAAATATACTTTTAAAATAAGACTAATATTCAATATATTTAATAAAAATTCAAAATAAATAAAAATAAATTACTGTATTTAGTTATATTTTTCAAATTATTATTTTTAAAATATAAAAATTATTTTGATGAAAATAAACACACAAAAATTATATAATTTTGAAATTCTCAAAAATAATTTTTATTCCAAAAAAAAAAATTATATAAAAATAATGACTGCTATATAAAAATAATGACTTTTAATTTAGTTTTACTAACCAAACAAGTTTATAATTTTTTTTAAAAGAAATAAAAAATACACAAATCTAATCTGTGCATAGGTGCAAATCAAATATGTTTTTTTTTTCTTTAATTTCCTTTGAAAAAAATTATAAACTCATTTGGTTAATAAAATTAAATTAAAAGTCATTATTTTTATATGATTAAAGATTGTTTTTGAGAATTTCAAAAATGATTTTTTTGTGTTTATATTCATCAAATTAATTTTTATATTTAAAAAATAATAATTTGAAAACATAACTAAACATAGTAATTACTTTTTATTTATTTAAAATTTTTATTAAATATATTTAATATTAGTCTCATTTTAAAGCTATATTTTCAATGATATTAATTTTATAAAAAATAAAATTTTATATTAAAAATTATATATATATTGTAAAAATAAAATGAAAATTAAAATATTTTTTTAATTTTTTAATAAAAATGTGTGTGAGAGAGAGTGTGCGCGCACGTACTATGAGTGTGTGTGTCAATGAGATGGGGACGGAGAGAGAATGAGTGTTTTTTGGTTTAGAAGAGAGAGAGAGAGAGCATTTTTTGGTTTAGAAATGTGAGAGAGAGTCAATGAGAAAGGGACGGAGAGAGAGTAAGAGTGTGTTTGGTTTGTGTTTGTAAAGTAATTTTTGAGGTAAAAAGTGTGAAAATTTGTTTGGTTTGTCTTTCTCAGAAATAGTTTTGAAAAATTATTTTGGGGAGAGAGTTTTAAAAAAAGTGATTGATTTGATGTGTATAAGAGAGAGAGAGTGATTTTGAAAAGTAGGTAACTAAACAAAATTTTGAAAAAAATTTTAGAAAAATTTATTTGGTTTGATTACTCTTGAAAATTTGTTTGTAGAGATTTTTTCCCAAAATTTTTTCTGAAAAACAAACCAAACAATTTGGTTTAGAAATGTGAGAGAGGGAGAGAGTGTGGGGGTGTTTGGTTTGTATTTGGCCCATAAAAAATAATTTTATTTTTAAATTTTAATCTTTAAAACTTTAATTTTTTTTGTAATGTATGTGTCCGTGCTTCATACGTTTCTATCCTATATAAGATTGCAAGTGCATTTTCTACCCTTTTCAGTTCATATATAGATATTGAAAACACTCTCATCTCATTAAATAAGATAAAAAAGAAAAAAAAATGCAGAGTGGGAAGTTCGTAGTGTGCAGGAAATTCCAAGTAACCCCAATATCAGCAAGTGATCTTGAGGACGTTCGAAAAGTATTCAAAATGAAAGTCTATGCTAGGGTTTCAATTAACTCTCAAGTTGAGAAGAGAACTGAAGCAGACAAACACGGTGGGACGAGTCCGAAATGGTCGCACTCTGTGGAATACACCATTGGCGAGTCCGCAGTTATACACCATGGCCTCATGCTAGTCATCAAGTTATATTGTAAGCGTAAGCTTGGCGCCAAGCACATAGGAGAGGTACTGTCACTACGCCAAAATTGGGCTTTAGCGGCCGTTTTTTACCGCCGTTAAAGGCTGTAAAACCGTCGTTAAAGCCTTTAACGGCGGTATTAACGGCGGTTTCGTTACCGCTATTTATGCGCGTGTCGGAAAAAGGGAAACCGTCGTAAAAAGGTAAATTACCGTCGTTAAAAGTCGACCAAAAACGGCGGTAATATAGGACCAAAAACGGCGGTTTTTTACCACCGTAAATAGGTTCAAATTTTTCAAAAAATAATTCTTTCTTCTTGCACTCCCCAAGTTTTGAACCCAAGACCTCTCATCCACCCACACAAACCACTCTGCCACAGTCACTCTTCATGAAATATATTCCCTAAATAAATATTTAAACATTACTTTTACTTTATTGTAGATGGTTTCGCCGGAACTCGCCGGAGTTTCGCCGGAGCACGCCGGAGCTCCGTCGGCAAAGACCGCCGTCATTAACAGCGGTAATGGTTGGGCATTAGCGGCGGTTTTGTTACCGCCGTTAAAAGTGGGCATTAACGGCGGTTTCGTTACCACCGTTAAAAGTGGGTTTCATTACCGTCGTTAAAGACACTTTTAGTGACGGTTTTTTTAACGGCGGTTTTCGTTACCGCCGTTAATAGTACCTTTAATGGCGGTTTTCGTTACCGCTGTTAATGTCCTGTTTTGGCGTAGTGTGTTAGAGACTTATCTCATATTATTTGTCTAATAATGATATAGGAAAAAAGTTTTTCATTCACATCGGCCCGATGAACTTTATATTTACAGATGACCATCATCTAATGAGATGTCACCAGCAACTTTTTTAAAATGACATATATTTTTTGAAAAATTATTGGGTATTCTTAGAGTACTAATTAACATGTTGCATCACCTCACCTCTACCACTCACCACCATATCCACCAAGCACCACCATCAATGGCCAAAGTGTCTAACCGAGTCCATTTCACACACCTCTCGTATCTCATCACTTCCACATGCGACCAAGTTGCACATGCAGAACGTAGAGATTTGTCCCCTATGGTCGCCTTTACTAATTGCCAATTAATTTTGGATTAAATGCCACCAATAATCTACGTACACACATCAATCAAAGAACTCTTTGATAGCTCGATCAAAAATTGTAGGATATTTAGGAAACCAAAGACTAAGGATAATGAGATAAACTAATTTTGTGACTGCAGAAGGCTAATTTTATTGAGCAACAAACTGTCTATTTATACAGCATAATGAAAACTGAATTGCAGAAAAATCTGCTCTATGCTGAGCATAACAAATGCCTTAAAAATAGCATGAAGAAAAGGTCATAATCCTAACAAATAAAACTAATTCAGCAATCCTAAAGAATAGCAACAAATAAAACTGATTCAACTTCACGGGTCATGCCAGTCAACACTCCTTCTTGACTTTGGAGCTGCATACACCAAGCTTCTGCCTCAAGAATTCATATCTAATCTTTGGAAGTGCCTTTGTTAGGATGTCAGCACTTTGACTTTCTGTTTTGCAGTAGATCAGCTGTACTTCTCCTTTCCTTTGTACCTCTCTTAGAAGATAAAACTTTATCTTGAAGTGTTTTGTTTTGCCGTGGAACACTGGATTATTAGCAATTGAAATTGCAGCTTGGTTGTGCACAAATATTTGTGTGCCTTCTTGTTGTTCCATATGCAAATCTGTCATGAGTTTCCTGATCCAAAGAGCTTGATTAACAAAGATGGCAATGACTATATATTCTGCTTCATTGTGGATTGAGCTATGACCGCTTGCTTCTTGGAACACCATGAAAAACTTCGAACCAAAGCTAAAATAGTAACTGAGGTTCTTCTCATGTCATCAACACATCCGCCCAATCATTATCGAATAACCATGGAGACGAAGTTTTTAACTTGACTAAACCTTATTCCATAATCAATTGTGCCCTTAACATATCTAAGAATTCTTTTTCTCGCTTGAAAATGAATTTCACTAGCACAGTACATATACATTGATAGCAAACTCACTTGCATGCATGATATCCGCCCAGTTGCGATTAAATACATTAGGCACTATTAGGCTCTGATAGCCTTTCATCCACCTTTTGACTCCATCTTCTTTGCAAAATTTCTCCTTTTGATTCATTGGAGTTGTAGTTGGCTTACACTCTTGCATGTTGAATTTCTTGAGGATTTCCTTTGCATATTTATGCTGGCATAGAAAAATTTCATTTTGCTTTTGATGTACCTGCATACCAAGGAAGAATGTCATCCTCCCAAGGTCTGTCATTTCAAAGACATCTTTCATTTCTTTTTTAAACTTGTCAATCAACTCCTTATTACTTCCTGTAACAAGTAGATCATCAACATACAGAGATACTACCAGTATTTCATCATCAGCCTTCTTGATATATAAAGTAGATTCAGTCAGACTTTTTTCAAAGCCTAAGTTCACTAAGTGTGCATCAATTCTGCTATACCAGGACCTTGGTGCCTGTTTTAAACCATACAGGGATTTTTTCAGTCGACATACCTTCTTCTCTTGTCCTTGAAAAGCAAACCCTTTAGGTTGCTCCACAAAAATTTCTTCCTCCAAGTATCCATTCAAAAAAGCTGACTTGACATCCATTTGGTGTATAACCCAGCCTTTTTGTGCAGCAAGAGCCAGCAACATCCTTATGGTATCCAACCTGGCAACTGGGGCAAAAGTTTCAGAAAAATCTACTCCAAACATTTGAGCATATCCCTTAACAACAAGTCTTGCCTTGTACTTATTTATAGAACCATCAAGACTGAGCTTGGTCCTGTAAACCCACTTGACTCCTATAGCTTTCTTGTGTTTAGGTCTATTTACCAACTCCCATGTCTGGTTCTTTTCAATCATCTTTAGCTTCTCCTTCATTGCAGCTATCCACTTGTGATCAGTTGCAGCTTCTTCATACCCTGCAGGCTCCATTACCGCAACATTACACCTCTGATAAATGTCAGAGAGTGATTTGGTTCCTCTAACAGGTTCATCATCCACATCATCATTCTCCTCCTGAATCTCAAGCTTCTTGTCATTCTTCCAACTCCAGTTATCTAACTCGAGAAATTGAACATCCCTGCTGACAATTACTATGTTGCTTTGTGGTAAGTAGATCTTGTTGGCCTTTGAAATTGAGCTATAGCCTACAAAAATCCCAGATTCTGCTTTCTTGTCCAACTTGTCTCTCATAACTTGAGGGATATAAGAGAAACATAGGCAACCAAATGTCTTCAGATTAAGCAACTTAGGTTTGTAGCTAGACCATGCTTCAAATGGAGTCTTTTTCTGCAAAGCTTTTGTTGGCAATCTGTTTAGTAGAAAAACTGCTGTATTTACAGCCTCGGCCCAAAATTTCTTTGGCAGCCCTTTGTCATGAAGCAAGCACCTTATCATCTCCATAATTGTCCGGTTTTTCCTCTCCACAACACCATTCTGTTGAGGGGTGTAAGGTGCTGTTAATTGATGTTCGATGCTTGTATCTTCACAAAACTTGTTAAATTTTTCAGAGGTATATTCAGTTCCATTATCAGACCTGATCACCTGCATTTTGCATCCGCTTTGAGTTTCAACCCAAGCTTTAAACTTCCCGAAGATGTCAGCAACCTTAGATTTAAGCTTCATAAAATAAATCCAGCACATTCTTGAGTAATCATCAATGAAAACAATATAATACTTACTGCCATTCAATGATGGTGTTTTCATTGGTCCTTCTACATCTGTGTGTATTAATTGCAGCCTCTGTGTAGCCCTCCAAGCCTTGTTTTGTGGAAAAGGAAGCCTGGTTTGCTTCCCATACTGACAAGCAGCACATTTAGGAGGCTCCTCCTCTAATTCAGGCAAGCCTTTCACCAAATTGTTCTTCTTCATGAAAAGTAGAGCGGCATGATGGAAATGCCCCAATCTCTTGTGCCAAAGCACGGTATTGCTATCTTCTTTATGTACAGCAGCCTGCTCCTCTTTCATCAAATCCAAGGCAAAGCTTTTGCCTTTCATTTGAACTTTGAACCTCTAAGCCTTTTGAATCTTTAATCACACAATTTTTGCCTTCAAACAACACATTATAGCCTTTTTCCAACAACTGAGTAACACTCAAAAGGTTTTGATTAATTTCAGGAACATATAAAACATCAGAAATTAATTTCAGACCTGTGTGGCCTTCAATTGCTACTGTTCCTTTGCCTTTTACTGCAATGTGTGCTCCATTTCCAATTCTGACTTTAGAAATAGCAGTCTTGTCAAGCTCTCTAAAGAGCTCTCGATCATAAGTCATGTGGTTTGTACAACCACTATCTATAAGCCAGCTTTCTGTGGAGCTGTTGGTGGCAAAGCATGATACCACAAACAACTGCTCCTCTTGAGGTTGATCTTCTGCAGCCTTGGCTTCTCCTTGTTGCTGTTGAGTCTTGCATATTCTTTCCATATGCCCTAACTGACCACATTTGTGACATCTTGCATCTGGCTTCCACCAACACTTATGCTGTGGATGATTGGTTTTTTTGTAGTAGGGGCAAGGTAGAAAGACTTGAGTGTTGCTGCTTTGGCTATGTTTGTTGTTGCTTGCATAACCTCCAGGCTGCTTGTTTTTGTTTTGCCTTTTTTGGTTTTTGCCACCATTATTGTTCTGTGATTTGGCTTGAAAAGCACCCTCCACAGATCCTTCTTGCCTCATAAGCCTCCTTTGTTCTTGTGCCTGTAGTGCGTTCAACAATTCTGCCAAGGTAATGCTTGACATATCATTTGAGTTTTCCAAAGATGAAATTGTAGCCTCAAACTTTTCAGAAATTGTGACTAGGATCTTTTGAACAATTCTAGAATCAGAAAAATCAGTACCAAGGAGTCTTACCTTGTTGACAATGCCAAAAAGTCTTTCAGAATATTCCTTGATTGTTTTTTATTCTTTCATCTTTTGCATCTCAAATTCTCGAATCAAATTCAGCACTTGCATCCCTTTGATCCTTGTATTTCCTTCGTATTCTTGCTTCAAAAAATCCCAAATTTCCTTGGCTGTTTTTACCGTCATTATTCTGGTAAAAATGGTGGATGAGACTACTGCAAACAAGGTTGCTCTTGCTTTTGATTTTCTTTGCTTCCTCTCCTTCTGATTTTTGATTTGTGCAAGAGTTGGATTGTCTGGCAGAGGTGGAACTTCATATACTTGTTCAGCAGCTTCCCATAGATCATTAGCATCAAGATAGGCTTCCATTCTAACAGCCCACACACGATAATTTGTTCCAAACACCGGAGGTGCAATTGTAGTGAATGAATTTTCGAATTCATTGAATAGGTTTTTGGAGTGATAGGTAACAAGTGTATAGAAATTGTGTTTGAGCTCTCTACAGTCCTCGAGATTAATAGGCTCGATACCAATCAGAGGATATTTAGGAAACTAAAGACTAAGGATAATGAGAGAAACTAATTTTGTGATGTAGAGAAGGCTAATTTTATTGAGCAACAAAGCCTATTTATACAAAGATAATGAAAACTGAATTGCAGAAAAATCTGCTCTATGTTGAGCATAACAAATGCCTTAAAAATAGCATGAAGAAAAGGTCATAATCCTAACAAATAAAACTAATTCAGCAATCCTAAAGAATAGCAACAAATAAAACTAATTCAGCTTCATGGGTCATGCTAGTCAACAAAAATTGAGGCAACTGCACCGGAGAAATGACATGCTCGGTGCAGAAAGGTTCCGACGGTGTACAGGGAACGTTGACATTTTCATACAGGTTTGGAGACAGTTTGACTGTCGAAAGACCTCCCAAGTGGAAGAAGTTACTGCAATCTGGAGCTGCTGTGTTGCTACGGATGACACTTATTTCAATAACTGGAGTGGATATGCAGATTGAAAAAATCCCCATCTTCACTGATCCTGATGTCATTGAATGAATTGCAGAAATAAACACCACACACACACACACACACACACATATATATATATGATAAGCTATCAGCTCATAAAGATCAAGTATCTACTACAGCTCAAACAACTCAAACAGTTCATACAGCAGCTCACAAAGGCAGCCTCAAGAATAAGATATCATCAAGAGTCACAAAGATCATACGAGTCAGTCATTATACCTCAGATCTCTCAAGCATGTCTTGCTAACGAATCTTGTTATAACTGAATTAGTTCTTGAATCTGTTAGTGAGTTAGTAGTTAGAGAGTTAGTTAGATATTAGAGAGTTAGTTAGATATTTTCATTTTATAAATATCTGTGTAAGCATCTAATAATTTATTCAATGAAAAAGAAAGTTTGTAATCTTCATCATGGTATCAGAGCATGATTAGTCTCACGAGCACAATCAAGATCCTCCAATGGCGAATTCATCTTTGCCTTCATCCATGCCAGTTACTTCCTCTAATCTGAGTTTGCTCTTGTCAAACTTCAGTCCTTTGGTTACTGTTAAGCTGGATTCCAGTAACATGTTAGAAATTGGGCGCCCATGTGGCATGACCTTTATTTGAACCTTTTGAACCTTATCCAAATAAGTTTGAATTTGAATTCAAAATCTATTTGGATAACCACTCAGGATATCCATATCTATCATATCAATTGATATAGATAGATGTGATATTATCCTTTATATCTGATATGATATGGGATATGGGTGATTAAGAGAAAAACAACGTATGTTTTATGTTTTTCCCAGATACTGACTCTCTCCCAAAAAAATACAACGATCAAGAGCCATTTTGCACTGTGACTTGTGTAGGTGATATTCATTCTGTAATATCACTCAATTGCTGGGTTGATTGATCAGATTTAGAAAGCACATGATTTACCCACGAGATCCTTCAATTCAGACTCTAAAATAAAAGGTATGACCATAATTTCTCATCCGCTGCGTTTACCTTAGATTTACATTGGTATCAGAGCTTGAATGGGTATTTTCGTGTTTTCTCTAATCATGTGTATATTTTTATATATATACGTATACATTATATACATGAATATTTATAAAGGAGGAAAATGTCTACTCTCATTAGATTAAGATCATAAATCCCTATTTTTATGTTCATTAATGTCATTTTTAATACCATAAATGATTTTATTTTGGAAAATGGAGTACGGTAATGGAAATTGAAAAAAAACACCTAGAAGGCGTGGCGTGGTCGACGCGCCACCGATGCCGCGGAGCCTTTCAAGACCGCCACGCCAGACGCGCTTCCACGTGCCATCACACGCTGCCGCGCGCCACGCGACGCGTGCCTCAGGCCGCCATCTTGGCCGAAACGCCGTTGAGCCAAGCACCGTTTTCCTCCGCCGACTTGGCTAGCTTGGCTGCTGATGCATAAGGTTCTGTTTGTTCTGTTTTAAATTCTGAATCGCGTTAAATGGTCATAATTAATTAGTTATAGCTTTGTTTTAAGCGTGGTTGGTACCGTTAGACTCGGAATTAAATTTTTTATCTTCTATAAAATTTTTAAAATTTTATAAAAATAAAAAATATTTTTCCTGAAATAATAATTCATTATTTCTGGTTTAAAATGCATCTGGTGTTGCATGATTAAGTTTCTGGGGCTGAATTTTTTATTGTAGACTACTGTTGTAGTTTACTAGTTACTGGTATAGTTATAACATTTTACCAGATTCTAGAATATTTATTTCTAATTTTATGTGTGTTTATTAGTTATTTAAAATTCTAGAAAATACCAGAAAATTCCAGAAAATTTCAGAAGTGATATAGTTTCTGTTATGGCATAATTTGAATATTAAATACAGCATATTGTTATTTTTGCCTAGAGTTTTTTAATATGTTGTAATTAGAATAGCATGATTAATTGTTATTTGTTTAAATTCCATTATTAATTGTGACATAGCATGAGTTGGTTGTGAATCTACATTATGATGCTACTGTATGGAATTAGAATTTTTTATCATACTTTTAGACATGCCATAGTCAGTGGGAGGTTATTCGGTTAAGAGAAATCTTTGTAGATTAACTCTCGAAAACCAATATTTTGCGCATAAATTAAATTAAATTTTGAATAATTGTCACCTGTGGCGCAAGAGATGATTACGAGCATAGCGGATTTTCAATCTTGCGACTTGTGTAATATTGTCATTATTTAATTTAGATTTTTGTGGCAAAATTATATTATGCTAATCAAATTAATCCCAATGCGAATTTCTCTCTAAATTGACTTAGCTTATGGAAGTTAATTGATTGACCTAGACTTAGTAAAGATGTTCAAATATGAACAATGTAATCCCATTCTTTAGATGAGCAAAAGACATGGAGACTTTAGGTCAAACCTTAATTGAGCCAAAGTAAGGAAACATGACTCAAAGTCGCCGTGGTTTTGTTGCCTTGTTTGGCATAATAAAAACTTATGTGTGCGCTATGGTTAGCGGCACGCTACGTAGTTTTGGTTGGCGAGTTTTGGAGTTATAAAATTAGTAAGCCCTCAATAGATCTGTATATGATCTTGACTATTGAGCTGCGCGGATTGACTTTGTAATTTGACTTATAAATAATGTTACATCATTGGATGAAGTAACATTCAAGAGCCACGTCATCCAAGAAATGCGAGCTTAAATAAATTAGTCATTAAGTGTAAGACGAATAGCCAGTATGAGCAGTGTTTTGCTCTCTACCCAATTATTGGGAGTGGATGGAGCAAAATTTCATGCTCTATAATAGTGTGCGTTGAAATATCATGTGAAGTGAAAAGATTAATGCTTAGAAGCTGCAAAATCTATTAACACTAAGTGAAAAGATTAGCACTTAGTGGCTGCAAAATCTATTAGCATTGCCAACTTGTCTAAGTCTGGACACTTACTATTTCCACACTTGAGTATAAGACATGAGGAGGGGCTTCTTTGTATGATTCCTTAGCTAGGCTAACGTTTTTGAATAATGTTTACCACTAAGCGCAAACGTTGTAGCATAATAATGAAAAGGTCAAGGCCGACAAGGTTGTTATGACTCTAAGAATTTGACGTATGGCTCGTGAAAGCATTGTGTTGAATTAGACTCTTTAGCCTAATTCGCGCTTAAGTTACTTCAGGAGCTGTCATAGTTGATAGCTTATTCTCTCCTTCTTGTGGATAGTAGAATTAATTGCAAGTAACTATGAAGCGAGAAATAGATATGGCAAGAGGAGTATCGTCATCTTTCAACTAGATGCAGTAAAGTGTATGGAGAATAAAATTGACTTGAAGGTGCAGGGGATTAGCACTTACTAGTTAATTTTGCGACTCAGGCGCACTTGATATCTCCATGACATCCTTTTATGATCTAGTGAATATGAATTAGTCGTGAGTCATTACCTAGTTGGGCCTAAACCTTTAAAACTTGTCTTCGAGAACTCACACATTAAGATGATTGGAATTAGTTTATGACATTGGTCATGAACCAATGGCTTATTATACTTAATCACATTAATGAGATGATGACACGATGGTTTGAGTAGGCTTTCTCGGGCCCACTCGCTTATGACATCCTGCTCTCATGTAAATGTGTAACTTTGTTCGCAACAAGTACGCACAAGTAAGTAGGAAAGCCGTAGAAGGTCATTTGTTTTGGCGCATTTAGTCCACTATGATATTTTGTGACTAGATATGTGTAAGGGTATGATAGCTAAGCCTCAATCTCGACATATTTATAGATTACGGTACACATCTGAGTCAAGATTATTTGATCTCCCATAAGTCAAAAGTTTTGAGATGATTTTTGACATTGCACATATGAGGTTGAGATCAATTAGATAACAGCTTTCGTGCTTTTAGTTTTGACCAAGGTGGCGAGTATCTATTCGAGTTATTTTAGAAAAAACTCTGTGAAGAGAAATGGATGCTTATAAAATTGATTATTCCTAATACTCAATAATACAATGGTGTAGTAGAGATAAGGAATTAAGTATTGTTAATGTTAGGTAGATAATGGCGAAAAATGTTTCCCAATTAGGAATTGCACTTTAGTTTGTTGCCTATATCCCTAACTAAATGCCCTCCATATCAAATTATTACACTCCATTTATGTAATGGGTTAGTGGAGAGCCATATATGGGCGATCTGTAACCATTAAGCAGCTTATCTTTATTTTTACTTCTCATAAGGTTGCGAAGTTAAGACCTAGAGTTCTATGGCGCATTATTGTATGCTGTCTTGTAAACACATAGGGTCACGAGGCGCATTATTGTATACTGTCATGTAAACCCTCCGGGTCATGTGCATATAGGTAAGCAGCTTTGTGGGAGTGTAACTAAGTCACATAAAGTTTTCTTAGTAAAGGTGACGTGAATAGAGTTTTTGGAACTCTATAAGATAGAGAATTCTAAGCATAGCGCTCTATGTAGCCTAGTTGAGAATAGAAAGAAATTTCCAATATCCTAGGGACAGTGGGAGTGATGTGCCTACTAATGGATTACTCCATTAGAGAAGAATACTTTACATTCTTAGTTGCGTGGTAGCAAATGTGAAAATTTTTCACGTCATCACTGGGTGATTGAGAGGGAAACATTCATGATTGCTCCGCAAGATGATAAAGAGCCTAGGATAATGCCAAAGGCTCTAGTCTTCTGTTTTTAGAAAGTGGATTAATGTTGCGTAGTTTAAGACAAAGTCTTTGAGGATTAACCATTTCTATAATTTGGTTGACTTTCCATTATAACGCGAAACTGTTCTAAAGTTATCCGTAATTTGGATAGTTATTGTTGAGGCTAGATACCAAAAATTCGCACCATTGAGGAAAGTGTAGACCATGAGAAGACTTCCTCCTGGGGAGTGAGGTTATTTTGACTTAGGCTATGATTGACATAAGTTCGGAACATTGATTTGTGGACATTGTGACCCAACTTTCTCGTTAGAGAATTGGATAAGTAGATCCGTAGGGATTTACCTTCTGCTTTTATGGTGAAAAGTTAGGAGCGCAAAAAGGTTGCTAGTTCCAATAAATCTTTTACAGCCTAAAACAGTTATCCAAATAGTGGTTCTTAGATTTCGTCAAGCCATGATAGGCCAACGATGATCGATGAAGACCACTGAGGCATGATCGATGGTCCAAAAGAAGTTTTTCCTTACTTAGTCATTATGAGCCAGGAATTTATAAGGTTGTCGCCACCTAGGGTGGGCAGTCCTCTATTTTAGATATGATGGACATGGGTGATGTAATTTATATGCTCGGATGTACGATCCTTTGGGATTGTTTTGGGAAAATTCTCGGTTTGTCTTCGATGACTTACATAAGGAATATCCTAGAATGATTCTAGATGCAAAATTGCAAACCCATTGACTTACCTATCAGTAAAAGCCAGAGCCTTAGCTATTGAGTGTATCCTCGGATTGTCTTTGAGAGAAACAGATGACCTATATTCCTTGATCTTTTCTTTGTTGTGGGAGCCTAAAGTACGCTATGTGGGCGTATTCGACATGATAAGTGTTATCTTTGGTAAATGGTCAACTGAGTTGTTTAGACATTGACCTTGGTCATTAGAATGTGGATAAAATACTTTACTAGTAGTATATTAATTTGCTCCTTGTAAGATTCAATGCGCTAGTTGGGCGCATCAAGAATGAATGCAAATTGGTCACCAAAATATCTTTAGAAAGGTTATTGCGCAAGAGGTAGTGATCTTAAATCACTTTATGTGAGGCGCACATGGAGGATTCCGTTGTAAATACTTATCGCAAGAGGTGCTGATAAGGCTTATGTTTGGAATCTAGAATTGTGATCTTGAATCACTTCATATGAGGCACACATGGTGGATTCCGTTGTATATACTTATCGCAAGAGGTGCTGATAAGGCTTATGTTTAGAATCTAGAATTGCGCAAGTTATGGTCAAATTTTTTTTTAAAAAATTGATCACTTATTCTGAGATGATGGGATGTTGACACTATTATGGTTTGTGTCATAATGATTAGCAGATGATGATGTCAGCAGGCAAGATTGGCTTACTCACACGAACAATCGCCCTTGGCGCTTGGGAGCGAGCAAGGATGAGACTAGTGGTTTATTTTTTATTTGAAGCTAAGAGAGGCTTAAATTATCCACTTTGTATGTCGCCTTGGTTACAACCAAGATGAGGTCGTGTTAAGGACCAAACATGGATGTTAGTACCCACTTTCCATGTTGTGCCTGTTATGATTAGCCAGACGCGAGATCTCATTTGGCGCCTGGAAGGCGAGCAAATTAGAGAATTCGGGTTAGCCGCTAGAAAGCGACTAGACTAATATCTGTACAGTGTATCGAGTATAACGTCACTCTTTTGGAAGAGTTACTCCACCGTAGCATGTATTCATACTATATGTGCTTGGCGACTGAGTAATGAGGTGAGAGAATGGATCTCTGTTTCCTCACCGTGTGAGTCTTACGTGTCGTTATAGATATGACTTTCATTTATGTACCTTTTTGTGACTTTTGACTATGTCATAAGGTAAGGGGTTGATGTTCTGCTACTTTGGTATGTTGCCTGCGGTCACGTATGATTCGGCCTTAAAGGACATCACTGGGAAAGTGGTCAATCCTAAACTAAATGCATGAGGGCAAAGGGAAGATCATCTAGTATTACACTACTGTTGTATATTCACTGCCGACAACTCACATCGCTCTGTATGAGAGGCGGATTGAGTGTGAATATATTGCAAGAATTGAAAGGATCAAACATGCTCTTTTTGAGTGATTAGAGATGTTTTTTGGACCGATGTAATTAGATGGGTCTGGGGTATATGAGACACTATTTCTATTCTTTTTGGGTTGATGTCTCTATGCTGGCTTATTTTGAGTTTCTAGTATAGAGCTCCCACATGCAAGTGTTCTCAACAGTCGCACGGTGCAGTGGCTAGTATGAGATTGTTCATTTTTTGGGGAGATTGAGATAGAGATATGGCAGTGTCATGCCAGCTCATGTCCGAGTGAGAGATGTTAGAGATTGGGCGCCCATGTGGCATGACCCTTATTTGAACCTTTTGAACCTTATCCAAATAAGTTTGAATTTGAATTCAAAACCTATTTGGATAACCACTCAGGATATCCATATCTATCATATCAATTGATATGGATAGATGTGACGTTATCCTTTATATTTGATATGATATGGGATATGGGTGATTAAGAGAAAAACAACGTATGTTTTATGTTTTTCCCAGATACCGACTCTCTCCTAAAAAAATACAACGATTAAGAGCCATTTTGCACTGTGACTTGTGTGGGTGATATTCATTCTGTAATATCACTCCATTGTTGGGTTGATTGATCAGATTCAGGAAGCACGTGATTTACCCACGAGATCCTTCAATTCAGACTCTAAAGTAAAAGGTATGACCATAATTTCTTATCCACTGCGTTTACCTTAGATTTACATTTCTCGTATGGAGAAATTAGATGCAGAATGTGTTGCGTGCTACTGGCTTCCTTGGTTTTGTAACTGGTTCTATTCCATATCCAACAATGGAGATTTTTGATTTCTCTGGAACTTTATCTCCAAATCCAGCGTTGAAGAATGGCAAAAGACTGATGCGTATCTTCTCAGCTGTGTAATAGCCACATTATCATCTACAGTGTATTCTTCTGTTCTTTATCTGCAAACAAGTCATCAAGTTTGGAAGATTCTTGAAAAGCGTTTTACTTCAGTTTTACGATCACATATTCATCAATTAAAGAATCAACTTCAAACAATTCATCAGAAATCCTCTTCCATGGAAGTTTATCTCTCACAGATTAAGGAGATCTCAGATCAATTGGCCTTGGCTGGTACACCAATCGATGATGAGGATTTGGTGTTTTTGACCTTGAAAGGGTTACCTGATGAATATGACTCATTTAAAACCTCTATTCGAACAAGATCTGAAGTAGTCTCTATGGCAGATCTGTGCTCCTTATTGTGCTCAGAGGAAATTCATGTTGAAACCAAATTGAAGCATTCATCTAGTGATCATCTCAGTAGTGCTTACTCTGCAGCAAAAAGTTCTTCATTCTCCTCAAACAATGCAGTTGAATCTTCACATTTGTCTTCTTTTGGTTCAAACAGAGGTTTCAACAATTACAGTGTTAACTTACAGTGGCCATGTTTGGTAGAGCTGTGGGAAAGTGCTTATAGCTTATGCCTAAACAGCTTATAGCTTATAACTATGAACATAAGCTGATTTCTGACTTATAAATTAAGTATCTCCTGCCTCACTCAAAGAATAAGCTGATTTCTGACTTCCAAAAAGCTATAAGCTATAAGCTATAAGCTAAATCAAACATATCAAAATAGCTTAAATTAAGCTGAAAAAATTTTAAATACTTTAAATTAAGCAGACGATAACATAGAGATCAAAAGTCTTAGTTTATTCATTGCACTAATGTTGTTTAAATAGAAATTTACACAACTAAATATCCTAAAAATAAGGAACTGACTCAACATGAAAGAAGGAACTAACTTAAATTCTACCAAGTCTACAGCAGACTTATTCAGTTCCTAAAGAAGTGGTCAATGCCAGAAAAACAGGACAAAACTCAACTAAATTCTTAACACCACCCCTTAAACTGAGTGTACTGCAAACATTCAGTTTAGTGGGTTATTTCACATCAGAATTAACTACAGAACACACTCCAAGTAGATGTCGCAGCTTCAAGAAAGCAGGTAATTTGAGGGGTTTAGTCAGAATATCTGCGAGCTGATCCTCACTTCTGCAATGCTTCAGATCTAGAGTTCCATCCTTGACTAGATCATGTAAGAAGTGATATCGTACATCGATATGCTTGCTTCTGCCATGTAGAACAGGATTCTTTGAAAGCTTGATCGTTGAACTGTTATCTCAGTAGATGGGAGTGGAACCATTGTGAGGATGCTGTAGTGTTGCAAGTAACCTTCTCAACCAGATAGCTTGACAGGCACATGAAGCTGCAGCAACAAACTCTGCTTCAGTGGTGGACAAAGTGACAATAGGTTGTTTTCTTGATGACCATGAGATCACACCTGAGCCTATTATAAAAATGTAACCGGATGTACTTTTCCTGTCATTGGAATCACCAGCATAATCGCTATCAGTGAAACCAATTAGACCAAATTGTTCTCTTTTCTTGTACAATATGCCAAAATCAGTTGTTCCCTTCAAGTACCGAAAAATTCTCTTTGCAGCAAGGAGATGTAACTCCGTAGGGTGTTCCATGTATCGACTGATCAGACTAACTCCATGCATTATATCAGGCCTGGTTGTTGTCAAGTACATTAAACTTCCAACCATTTGCTTGTATAGAATGTTATCGATCTTCCTTCCTTCAGAATCTTTGGTTAGCTTCAAACCAAGGTCAATTGGTGTACTAACTGAGTTGCAATGTTGCAGCTGAAACTTGGCCAAAATGTCTTGAGCATATTTTCGCTACGAGAGAAAAATAGCATCAGAAGATTGAATTACTTTGATGCCAAGGAAGTAGTGTAGCATGCCAAGATCTGTCATTGCAAATTATTTCATCATCGAGGACTTGAATGCATCAAACATGGCACTATCATTTCCGGTGTGGATCAAATCATCCACATATGAGCATACAATCAGCAACTTGCCATCAGATTCTGATTTTATGAATAAAGTAGGCTCATATGGGCACTTTTGAAAGCCTGACTTTAAGAAATATGCTTCTATACGACTATACCAAGCTCGGGGAGCTTGTTTCAATCCATATAGAGCCTTTCTTAACTTGTACACCTTAGTCTCATTCCCTTGACATACATAACCTAGAGGTTGATCAACGTATACCTCTTCTTGCAAATCGCCATGGAGAAATGCTAATTTAACATCCAATTGAAATATAGGCCATGAGTTTTGTGCTGCTAATGCAATTACCAATCTGATGGTATCATGCCTTGCAACTGGAGCAAAAACTTCGTTGTAGTCGATTCCAAGATGTTGTTTATACCCTTTAGCGACCAGACGAGCTTTGTATTTTTCAATTTTGCTTTATGCATTCAGCTTTGTTTTATACACCCACTTAACACCGATCGACTTGTGGCCTTTGGGAAGATTAGTTAATTCCCAAGTATTATTTTTCTCAATGGCATGAATTTCCTCATCCATAGCTTGCTGCCATTTTGGATCTTGAACCGCATCATTAAATGTTACTGGATCACAATCTGAAAGTAAAGCAAAATGGGTAATGGGATCGTCAAATTGATCAATTGCAGTTACCTCATAATCTCGCATCCAGGCTGGTTGACTCTTCGTGCGTTGAGGCCGTGTCTATTCTGAAATTTCAGATTGGTCTTCTCCAGATGAAGTGCTCGGTAGATGCGAAGAAGAAACTTATGGCTGTTCGGAAGAAACTTGTGACTGTTCCTCGTCTTCAAAATGGACAGGAATGGATTGCCCTGAAATAGTAGGAGTCCATGGCCATGTCTTATCTTCATCAAACACCACATCTCGGCTAATGACGATTTTCTCAGTGATCGGATTGTATAATTTATAGGCTTTGGATTGTTCGCTAATTCCGAGAAAAATACCCTTTTCACCTTTATCATTGAGCTTCTTCCACTTTTCATCTGGAACATATGCATATGCTATGCACCCAAAAATTCACAAGTGAGCAACACTTGGCTGTCTTCCGCTCCATGCTTCTTCGGGCGCCATATTGCTGACAGGTATTGTTGGACTTCTGTTTAAGAGATGAATACTCCACAAGATTGCTTCAGGCCAGAAAATTTTCGGAACACCAGATGTGCTTAACATGCTCCGTAACATGTTTAAGATGGTACGATTTTTTCGCTCTACCACACCATTTTGCTACGGGGTGCAGGAAGCTGTAAGCTGTAAGCTGTCTTTTGATTCCATGCATCTCACAAAAATTTGCAAATTCCCGTGAGTTAAATTCCCCACCGTGATCAGTTCGAAGAGTTTGGATAGCTTTCCCAACTGTTTTCTCAACAAGGGCCTTATAATTTTTGAATGCTAAAAGGGCTTCAGATTTTTCTTGCAAGAAATAGACCCATGTTTTTTGACTAAAGTCGTCGATAAAGGTAATAAAATACCTGTTATTACCATTGGATGGTGGATTTATAAGCCCATAGATATCGGAATGGACCATCTGCAACACTTTCTTGGCTCTCCATGCTCTCCCTTTTGGAAATGCATTACGATGTTGTTTGCTAACAGCACAGCCTTCACATACTTGGGAAACGTGATGAATTTGCAGAAGACCAACCACCATATTTTTCTGATGAAGAATCTTCAGACCATTGAAGTTCAAATGGCCATAACGAAGATACCATAACCATGCCTGATCTTTCACCATAACAGCAAAACAAGGAAGGGTATCATTGCAAAGATATAAAGGAGACATCCGATTTTGGGTCATATTAACTTGAGCAATCAAACCCTTTTCCGGATGTTGTATTTGGCAAGTTCCCCTTTTGATAATAATCTCATAATCCTTTTCTTGAAGTTGTCCCACACTTAACAGATTGTTCTTCAAACCAGGAACATAAAACACATTTGAAAGAGAATGTTTTGAATTTTGGAAGCTAATTTTTCCCTTTCCCATAACAGATAATCTAGAATCATCACCAAATTTTACAGAGCTATGAAAAGATTCATCCAACTCAGAGAACATGGACTTGTCTCCGCACATATGGTTACTTGATCCGGTGTCCAAGTACCACATGTTTGGAAGAGTTTCTTCCATGGTATTGCAAGCCATAAGAAGAGTAATATCATCTTCTTTTTCTGCAAAATTTGATGTTCCTCCTTTCTCGTTAGGTAATTTTGTATGGCATTCAGAACGAAAATGAAAATACCTGTGGCATCTGAAGCACTCAACATTTGATTTGTCGAAGGACTTTGATTCTTGGGCTTTAGCATAATCAGCGCTGTGTTTGTGGCCTCTTCCTTTGAATTCAGAAGCTTGATCATCTGTTCTGCCCTTTCCTCGTCTTTGACCTCGGCCTCGTCCTCGACCTCTTGTTGCTGAAGATTCACCATTGGTTGAGACCTTCAAGGCTTGCTCCTCTATGATCCTTTGTTGGAGTTTTTGCTCATGGACCTGCAACAAACTCTGCAACTCATCAACCAATAGTTCATCAATGTCCTTGGACTCCTCAATGGAACATACTATGTAATCAAATTTCGTAGTCATGGAGCGAAGAATCTTTTCCATGATGGTAACATCTTGCATCGGGTCACCATGGATCCGCATCTTATTTGCAATTGCCATTGCTCTTGAAAAATAATCTGAAACACTCTCACCAGATTTCATTTGAAGGGTCTCGAATTCTTGGCGAAGTACTTGGAGTTGGGAGTGATTGACCTTGATGTGCCTTGATATTTCTTCTTCAATGAGTCCCATATCTGCTTGGAAGTTTCTTTCTGGAGAATGGTCTCCAGAATTGTACGATCAATGGCCTGAAATAAGTAATTTTTCACCTTGAGATCCTTCAGCCTTTGTTCATTGAGTCTCTTCTGATGTGCTTCTGACAAAACTACTCCACTTTCCGGTTCCACAATACCGGTTGCCACGAGAGTCCAATATTCTTTGGGTCTTAGAAAATTCTCCATCAACATGCTCCAGTGATCATAATGACCATCGAAGCGAGGAATAGCTAGCTAGACATAGTTATTGACTACCTTGTCAGCCATGAATGGTTGCTACTGCAAGTAAGAAGACTGTTGCTTCTGTGGAGAATTTCTTGGAAGCTCTGATACCACAATGTTAACTTACAGTAACATAGAGATCAAAAGTCTTAGTTTATTCATTGCACTGATGTTGTTTAAATAGAAATTTACACAACTGAATATCCTAAAATTAAGGAAAACTGAATATCCTCAAAATGAGGAACCGACTCAACATGAAAGAAGGAACAACTTAAATTCTACCAAGTCTACAGCAGACTTATTCAATTCCTAAAGAAGTGGTCAATGCCAGAAAAAACAGGACAAGACTCAACTAAATTCTTAACATACAGAGGTAGATATCAGTCTAGAGATTCTAGAGGAGGCAGATTTCATAATTCTCATGGTAGATACAACAACAGATCTCACAGTACTCAAGGTAGAGGTGACCACTCTTCTCATGGTCCTATCTGTCAGATCTGTGGAAAGTTAGGACACAGTGCTTTGGACTGTTGGTATAGGTTAGACACTACTTTTCAGTCTTCTACATCTCAGCAGAAGTCTTCACCACACTCTTCTCAAGCCTATGCTGCCACAGTGCCTCAGTCTGCAGACTCATCTGTCCCTCCTTGGTACATTGACTCAGGTGCTACAAATCACTTGACTAATGACCTTTCTAATCTTCATCACTTTCAACCTTATCACGGTTCTGAACAAGTTCAAGTAGGTAATGGCTTTGCTTTGCCAATTCATCATATAGGTAAAGGTCTTTTGCCTACATCTACTTTTTCTTTTCATCTTCCTAATCTGCTCCATTTTCCTTCTATTTCCTCTAATCTCTTATCTGTTCATTAATTAACAAAGGATCACAATTGTCTTGTAATATTTGATGCTGACTCATTTATCATTTAGGACAAACTCACGAGCAGGGTCCTGCATAGAGGATCTCATGTTCGTGGTCTTTACCAATTTACACCTTCATCTTCATCATGCTCCTCTCAAGCTCATCACACTACTACAACTCCTCATGCTTCTGAGATGCTCTGGCATCAACGGCTAGGCCATCCTTCTTCTCTCAAGCTTCAACACTTGACCGAGAACTTGCCTAATAAACCTTGCATCAATAAACATTTGTCTTGTTTAGACTGTAATGTCTCTAAGAGTCATAGATTACCTTTCACATTGTCTAGCACTTCTGTTGATTGTCCTTTTTCAATTGTACATGCTGATGTATGGGGGCCATTTACTGTTAATAATGCTCCTTTTCGATTCTTTGTCTTGTTTGTGGATGATTGTAGTCGTTTTACTTGGATATATCATTTACATTACAAAAGTGAGGTATATGACAAGTTAGTTGAATTCAAAGCATATGCTAAAACACAATTTCACACTCATCTTCAAATACTTAGAACTGATAGAGGAACTGAATTTGTGAACAACAAGGTTTCTTCTCTTTTATCTTCTCATGGCATTGTGCATCAAACTAGTTGTCCTTACACTTAAGCTCAAAATGGTGTAGCTGAGCACAAACATCATCATATTATTGAAACAGCCATCACTCTTCTTCATCAGTCTTCTCTTCCCTTACACTACTGGTTTGATGCAGTTGCCACTGCTGTGTATCTTATTAATAGAATGCCTAGTAGTGTTCTTTCTCATAAGTCTCCCTTTGAAGTTTTATTTCATTCTCTTCCAGATTTTTCTTTTTTCAAAGTTTTTGGCTGTCAGTGTTTTCCATGGCTTAAGCCTTACACAGTCCACAAACTTCAACCTAGGTCTATGGCTTGTGTGTTTTTAGGCTATCACCCTACCATTAAAGGCTATCGGTGTCTAGACCCTCTTACTAGCAAAGTTTACATCTCTAGGCATGTCTTGTTTAATGAGACTTGTTTTCCATTTTCTATCTCATCCCCTTCCTCCTCTTCTTTGCCTACTCTTAATTCCCTTTTCTAGCCATTTTCATCTTCTATTTCTTCTTCTTCAAAGTCATCTTCTGACATATCTCATTCTCAATCTTATCCTAGTTCCTCTTCTCCATCAGCAGATTCTTCTTCTTCTATTTCTTTGTGTTCTTCTCCAGCTTCTCATGCAATTCCAATCCACTCAATTTCTATTGATGTACCAGTTCCACATTCTTCTACTATTACTCATTCTTCTAATATTCATCCTATGACTACTCGTTCCAAAGCTAGATCTTTTGCTCTCACTGCTGCTTCTGATTTTCTTCAAACTGAACCCTTAATTGTCAAGGAGGCTCTTACTTCCTCTGTTTGGGTCACTGCTATGCAAGAAGAGTATCATGCTCTTCAACAACAACATACTTGGGATCTTGTTTCTCTTCCTCCTCATAAGGTTGCCATTGGTTGTAAATGGGTTTTTTGAATCAAAAGGAACTCTGATGGGTTTGTGGCTCGATATAAGGCTCAATTGGTAGCTAAAGGCTACCTTCAACAAGAAGGTATTGATTTTCAAGAAACATTTAGTCCTGTTGCTAAACTCCCAACCATTCGGATTCTACTGTGTATGGCATTTCATAACCAATGGCATGTCAAGCAATTAGACAAATCTAATGCATTTCTTCATGGGAAATTAGAAGAGGAGGTTTACATGTTACAACCACCTGGTTTTCTTCAATCTCCTAATCAAGTGTGTAAGTTGAACAAGGCTTTATATGGTCTTAAACAAGCCCCTCAAGCTTGGTATTCTACATTTGCTTCTTTCCTTCTTTCTCAGGGATTTACTAATAGCAAGTTTGATACTTCCCTCTTTGTTCATCATTCCTCTGCTGGCCTCATGCTTCTTGTCGTGTATGCTGATGATATCTTGGTTACAGGAAGTAATTCATCTCTGGTTTCTCATTTTATCACTCAGATGCATCAAGTGTTTTCCATGAAGAACTTGGGTTTTGTCTCATATTTTCTGGGCATCTCTGTGGAATGTCAAGGTGCTAATTATTTCCTTTCTTAAGCTAAGTATGCCACTGAATTGTTACACAAAGCTGGACTCACTGATTGTAAGCCATGTTCCACTCTTTCGGCTCTCAAACCTCCTTCTACTTCTCATGATTCTCTTCCTTTTTCTAACCCCTGTTTATATCGTAGTCTTGTTGGTGGTTTACAATATCTTACCCTTACTCGCCTAGATATTTCCTTAGCTATTAATCAGGCTTGCCAATTTATGCATCTTCCTAACAATGGCCATTTTTAGTTAGTTAAAAGGCTATTACGTTATATCAAAGGTACTCTTCATCATGGTTTGCGGTTTACCTCTGGTCCTTTCTCTATTCATGCATTCTCTTATGCCAACTGGGCTGGTGACTGTCTTGATCGAAAATCAACCTTTGGGTATTGTGTGTTTCTTGGTCCTAACTTGATTTCTTGGTCTGCCAAGAAACAAGCGACTGTTTCTCGTTCCTCTACTGAGGCCGAGTATCGAGCCCTTGCCTGTGCAACTGCCGAATTACTTGGTTACATCAGCTTCTTAAAGATATGTGTATTTCCTCTCCTATTATTCCAGAACTCTGGTGTGACAATCTCTCTGCCATGGCCTTAGCTTCTAACCCTGTATTTCACTCTCGCTCGAAACATATCGAAATCGACTGTCATTTTATTCGTGAAAAGGTGTTTGCTAAGCAAATTGCTCTCAAGTGTATTTCTACTTCTAATCAGATTGCAAATATTTTTACGAAGCCTTTGTCTCACTCTCGGTTTCACTATCTCAAAGACAAGCTGCTTGTGCTTCCATGCCCCTTCAGCTTGCAGGGGGATGATAAGCTATCAGCTCATAAAGATCAAGTATCTACTACAGCTCAAACAACTCAAACAGTTCATACAGCAACTCACACAGTGCAGTCTCAGTAACAATATCATCAAGAGTCACAGCATCATAGAGAGCTGGCTGTCATACCCAGTATCTCACAAGCATGTTTTGCTAACGAATCTTGTTATAACTGAATTAGTTCTAGAATCTATTAGTGAGTTAGTAGTTAGAGAGTTAGTTAGATATTTTCATTTTATAAATATCTGTGTAAGCATCTAATAATTCATTCAATGAAAAAGAAAGTTTGTAATCTTCATCATGAGTTGTATTAAGGGTTCGTTTGGGAAGAAGATTCGCTTTTTGGCTTTTTGACTATTTTAGTCTGGGACTAAAAAGCCTCATTTGGAGTGAGATTTTTTATTTTTTTAACTTTTGTGAGAGAAAAATTGTAATGATTATGAGTTGAATGTGATGTTTTGTCTTATTAGATTAAAAAATCTATTTTATTTTTTTTGTAACTATTTTAACCAAAAAGCTTGTGACTTTTTGTTCCCAAATGAAGGCTAAGCCTATTGTGCTAGACCATGGAAGAACTAAAGGGCAGCTGGAATGTACTATATGGCTAAACAATTTTTGTTCCTAAATTTCATTGTTATCCAGATTGCAATATTGTAATATCTCTTAGACTAGAGATGACAATTTGAACCTAACTCGATAGGGACCTGACCCTCTGACCCCAATTAGAACGGTTTTTTTTTTGAAAAATACTTTCAACTAGCCAAGAATGGTATTCAAAAATGAATCACTAACAATTTTTGGGCCGGGGCCGAGGACAGTGATATGTTTCCCCTCCCCGGCCCTACCTCGTTTCCATCCCAAGATGAAATTACTATTATACCCCTATGTATATGTGTGTGTGTGTGTTACTATTATGTTACATGGATTATTTTGAGGGAATGGACTCATGGAATATCTTTGAGAGATGCCTATTAATGTTGGTTGTGCATGCTACTTTGCAAAATTTACAAGTGGCTTTTTTTTTTTTTTGGGTGGTGTGGGTGTTGTTTTGTATCTTGTTTGTCATATTATTGTTGTTAGGATGTTTATGTTTGAACATTACTGGATTATACTTTTTCATATATTATTTTTATTTGCCTCCAAAAAAAATAAAAAATAAAATAAAATGATATATGCAAAATTATAAATAAAAAAAAGGGTAGGGGATTTTTCGGGGTCGAGAAAACCCAATCCCCATTAGGGGGCGGGGCGGGGGAGTGATGGGTTTCCTGCTGGCGAACAGGGGCGGGGACGGAGATGGGGAATTTTTTACCTTCAGGGATCGGAGACAGAGCGTGTAATCCCCGGTCCATCCTGACCTGTTGCCATTCTTATCTTAGACACGTTGATCGGAGCCTAAATGTTTTACATTTAACCCATCATTTATTTGTAATATTTTATGATTTTATATAATTATATGTGTTTTTATATATTTTAAGTGTTTGTATATAAATTGTTTTATATATTATATTTTAATAAAATTTATATATATTATATTAATAATATTATATAAATGCATATGATGATAGAATGCCTCGGGATATATTCTAGTGGGTGTTAGACAAGAAAGGGATAACAAAAGGTTACATTGATGTGATTAGGGATATGTATGAAGGTGTGGTGACCACTATTAGATCGTCTGCTGGATAGACGAATGAATTCCAATTACTATAGGGTTACACTAAGGATCAACCTTAAGTCTTTTTTTTTTTTTCGCTTTTGTTATGGATGAGTTGACATGCAATATTCAGGATGATGTGCCATGGTATATGCTTTTTGCAGATGACATCGTGTTAGTGGATGAGACTAGAAAATGAGTTAACACTAAATTGGAAATTTGAAGAAAAGCATTTGAATCTAAAGAATTTAAGATAAGCAAAACTAAGAAAGAGTATATATGGAGTATAATTTTAATAACAGTCACAATGGAAACAAAGGAGAAGTGAAGATTGAGAAGCAATAACTACCTTAGAGTAAATATTTTTGCTATTTAGAATCGATTATCTCAACGACTAGAAAGATTGGAGCGAATGTGGTCTACAGAATTAAGACGGGGTGACTTAAGTAGAGGAGTGCGTCTGGAGTACTGTGCGATAAACGAGTAACCATTAGACTAAAAAGAAAGTTTTATAGAACAACTATTAAACTAAGGATGTTGCATGGGACAGAATGTTGGGCAATTAAAAAATAACATGTAAATAAGATAAGTGTTGCTGAGATGAGGATACTAATGTGGATGTATGGCAAGACTAGAAAGTACAAAGTTATGAATGTGTATATTCGAGAATAGGTAAGAGTAGTACCGATAGAAGATAAGTTGAGAAAAAATAGATTGAGATGGTTTGGCTATACACAATAGAGACCAACAGAGGTAGTAGTGGTGAAGAAATGCGACATAGTAACAGTAGATGGTAGTGTTAGGGAAGGGGTAAACCTAAATTGACGTGGACTAGCGTAATAAATAGAGGTATAAATTTCTTTAATTTGACTAACGAAATGATCTTGTATAGAGTTGAGTAGAGAATGAGGATTCATATAACTGATCCTATTTGATGGGACTTATAGTTTAGTTTGGTTTGGTTTGATTTGATTTGATTTAATTATTAAGAATATTATATAAATAATAAATATAATAAACTAAATAAATAAGTAAAATGTGTCCGCAGTGAAATCCGACAGGCTTTACATATGTATATATATTATATTATATAATTATATATATATTATTATAATAATAAAAACAAACAAAACATTAAATGGAGGAGTCAAATTTTCCATCCTATCTGTCAACCTATTTATATATTACAATATTATGTTTGTCTTATTTGCAAGTTGAATGCCTATGAGAAGAGCTTCAACAAACGAGTTCAAGAGTAGAAAGCTCAGAGAATAAAAGAAAGAAATGGATAGAGGGAGAGTTTAGAAGGTATATTTTTCAAAGTGGCTAGTTCCATGAGTATGTGAAACTAAAGTTCTTGTCTTAGAGTTGGGATGAAACTCTAATCAAGTAATTGGAATAAATTGTATTTAATTTTGTAGTTTTAATTTAATTTAAATACTTTGTATAACGTCAGAAGATTTGTTCTTACAAGAAATGTTATTATATAATATTCGTTATACAAATGGTTTTCAGTGTTTGTGTAGTAAAATTGTTAAACGAGTCATGCCAAGTACAACGGGTGAGTTTAGTATAATTTATGAAGTCAGTTCGTGCCAAGCGAAGATGGTTCGTGCTTTCGGATCTTATTATGCAAAAATTATTTTTATAAAGTATCTAGGCTGAGATACATCATAGTATCCAAATAAAAGATTTTCTACAAATTAGTACAACAACTTCCAATTACGTCGTCAGTGGTGGATTTGAAATTCTAAAATATTTTTCTCATATGATTTCACTTAATTAATAGTTTAATTTTCACTCCAAAAGTTCACAACAACTCCGTTAAAATCCTAAATTTCTAAATTAAATTTATTTCTTATCTTTAGTCTATGCAGATCGACACCTGGCCTTGACCACCATTCTACGGAGTTGTAGTTACTACCTGATTTTTATATAAAATATTTTTGCATAAACGACAACATCAATTTTTGGCGCCATTGCCGGGGACTAAGAATAGAATTATTTAATTTCGAGATTTAATTTTTTAAAAAAACTTTATACCATGACATAGAAAGGAAATACCCATTCTGGATATATAATTTGTGAATTACCTTTGCTAGACGTTTGTAAATTAATTACCTTTGCTGGACAAATAATATTTGGACTAATGCAAAGGACTACTTTTTATTTATTTTCTTTATTTTTATTTTATTTCCTTTATCCCTTTTTTAATTGGAGAGGTCTTGCACCCCTTTAAATTAGAGAGGTTTTATACCCCTTTTATTTTATCGCACTTTAATTTATCGTAATTTTTTTAGGGACAGTTGAGCTGCCCGATCTATTGTGCTAATTGTTTTTCTTTTGCAAGTATTGGTTTCTGTTGTCACCATAAATCTACATTTTATTATTATTTATTATTGCAGGATATGTGGCATCCGCCTTTTTATTTGAAGGTTATGAGAAGTTATGAAATGTGGAAAGATGATGGAGAAGAAAGTGGAGAACATGGAGCATGAAGTGAAGATTGAAGGAGGTTATAGAAGATCATGGAGTATGAAATGGAAGAGATGGAAGAGTGGGTAGTTTCAGATAGTTTTTTTCCTACAAATGTTTGCCTACAAATAGCCATTCATGGCTACATTGTAAAAAGATCCAGAATTCAAATCAAAGACAATTGATTTCAATATTTCTTGTCATTTTCCTTATCTTAGAAGTAGTTTAATATAGATTTATATTTCGAAACATTTACGTTCAACATTTCCTTCTCAAAGCATTTTATGCACTTCCTTTTCGAAGCATAGGAGTAGAGGTAAGTAATGATTACTTTGATTGTTCACTCAATCTTCTTTTTCCGTCTCCCTCATTCTTCTTTTAATTTTTCTTTTCTCTACACTTGGCAATTTTAAAGTCCTCTTTGTTAAGGCAAAAGAATTGTCAACGCAATTGCTTGATAATTGGCTTGAATTTAATCTGTAAAGATTTTTCAATCCTTGCTGGCACGCTTGCATTTATGGTATTTTTCTTCATAGGAAAAATAAGCCAACAATTTTTTGCACGCCCGGTGAGACGTCAAGTATAAGAAATGAAAAATGAGTTGGATTCGTCCATTTCAAATAGCCTAGATGAAATCTATTGGTGTAAACAAAAAAATTTTGGATCTTCAAAAAGAGATCCATTTTCTTGATGAAATAAATTTTTATCCCTTACAATATTATTTGGTGGAAGAAAAAAAAAAACACAATTTAATTGGAGAAATTTATCAACTTCATATGGAAATTCGCCAATGGAATGATGAGTTGTCAGCTCTCACTACCAAGTCTTTAACTGAGGCTTTAATGGCTAGAATTAGTGAATTTTTTCAGAATGTTTCCATGATTGAAAATAACAAAAGCAAAGAGTTGGTTTCATCAATGGCTCGGGAGGTTTAAGAGCCTGTTTTTAAAGAGCGAAATTATGAAATTAATATAACGAAAGAGCATGTTCTTGAGCAAAATTTGGCTAAGAATGATGTTCTATGCATGGCTCGAGGGGGTCCAAAAACAATTTTTGGAGAGTCAAATCATGAAAATAACATACCTATGGGGGATTTTCATACATTAAATGGCTAACATGGAAAAACAGTCCACTTTTCCAAATAATTATGAAAATCAATTCGGCAAAAGTCATGTTTTTAAACCAAACATGGTCAAGATTAATGAACAAGTCACTATTCATGAATTCAAAAATTTTGACATTTTTCACAGTATCAAAAAGTATGAATTTTCTTGGTCACGCTATACCATGACTTTTGTTGTTCAAAATCCCGTTTGGATTTGTGGATCACATCAAATGTTAACTTTGATGGAATGACTAACAAATAATATTTCGTTATTGCAATATATTGGGCCAAAAATATGGTTATTAGTTGATCCATAAAACTATCACCATTTGGTTTTGTGGTTACCTTTGAAGCATGTCCCAAGACATTTCGAAGCATGGTATTAAGAACATGTGAGGATTGTTAAACCTATTTTCAAAGGACAAATGGTTGTGTTGTTATATGTATTCATTGAAATATCATTTTATAGCCACTAATGGCTAATAAAATGTCAAAGTAATTTCATAGTAATCCAACTCTTTAGATTTGGTTCGAAGAGATGTCGTGAGCACTTTCAATGGACGACTTTGATCCTTTGGTAACATATGTGACTTTCGAAGGGTGGTTTTGTCATCAATGAACACCTTTGCAATGTAACATGTGACAAGAAAACTTTCAAAATGTGTGCATTCCTTCAAATATATGTAAAATGGCAATTAATTAATTGTCAAATAATGCCTATTTTTGGCATGATAATTAGTGTTTAACTGATAAACATTTTTATAGCCATTTGTTACATGAAAATATAACTAGTATTCTACAAAAGTTGGTTCGAAGAACAACGGAGAATTAATAATTGGTTCAAAGCATAAAATTAATATTTTCATTAATTATGTGTGAACTAGAACATACAAAGTTTGAATAACCACAATATTGGCCAAAAGTTGGATTCGAAAGCCCTTTTGCCATAATTTTGTAAGCTTTGAAGCACTCCAGCTTGCATCAACAACAGATTCGAAGAAACAATATTGGTGGTTGTAAACCTTCAAAGCTTTGCCGAGTATTTCCAAGAATGTAATTCGTCCTTTGTCGACACCTTCAACCTTCGAAGGATGATTTTGGTCCTCTATACCACCTTCTAAGCTGGTTATTTAGTATGTGTAACAGCTTGTTAAGGTGAATCATTGGCTTTGCCTTGAAAATATGAGGTTTTCAATGATTCTAAGTACAAGTAACATCAACCTACTTCAAAGGTTTCAAGTTTTCTAAGTGTTTGAAGTACGAGTAAAATAAGAATGTTTAATTTCCTTAAACGGATTGATGCCAAGTCGAAGTAAATATATAATATCCCTTCCAGGCATATATATATATAATTCGAGACATCTAGTCATAATTTCATGCTCATTCAAAGCACTTTATTGGTACTATTATATCATTCGAAGCATTTTATTGGTGCTATTATATCATTCGAAGCACTTTGTTGCTTAGATTAGTCATGTGCTTGGTTCGGCCCTTAAAAAATTCAAGTAAACATCATTTTTAAAGGCCGCGGGGGGTAATGTTGGCACCATAAATCTGCATTTATTATTATTTATTATTGCAGAACGTGTGGCATCCTCCTACTCATTTGAAGGTTATGAGAAGTTATGAAATGTAGAAAGATAATGGAGAACAAAGTGAAGAACATGGTGCATGAAATGGAGGTTAAAGGAAGTTATGGAAGATCATGGAGTATGAAATGGAAGAGATGGAAGAGTGGGTACTTTTAGATAGTTTTTTCCTACAAATGTTTGTCTATAAATAGCCATTCATGGCTACATTGTAAAAAGATCTAGAATTCAAATAAAAAACAATTGATTTCAATATTTCTTGTCATTTTCTTTATCTTAGGAGTAGTTTAACATAGAGTTATATTTCGAAGCATTTATGTTCAACATTTCCTTTTCAAAACATTTTATGCACTTTCTTTTCGAAGCATAGGAGTAAAGGTAAGTAATGATTACTTTGATTTTTCACTCAATCATTTTTCTCTGTCTCCCTCAATCTTCTTTTAATTTTTCTTTTCTCTACACTTGGCAATTTTGAAGTCCTCTTTGTTGAGGCAAAAGAACCGTCAACGCAATCGCTTGATAATTGGCTTGAATTTAATCTGTAAGGATTTTTCACTCCTTGCTGGCACACTCGCATTTATGGTATTTTCCTTCGTAGGAAAAATAAGCCAACAGTTTCTGTTGCAAGTTTCAATAAAATTATAAAAAGAAAAAAAAAAGAGTGAATGAGTGTCTTGTATGAATGGTCGTCGTTCTTGTGTTCCTAAATTGGTTTCATACAATCCTAAGCTAGAGCGGACCCTTAGGAATCTTCACAAATCTAAGCTGACTTATTTAGCAATGGATGAAGCAATTGAAGACCAACCCATATCACTGAAGGCGCATTTTACGCCTACTACACACACTTCACCATCCTGTATCCAACTCCCAACAACCATTACCACTCATTATGAGATTAAGCCTAGTACCATTCAGATGCTTCCATCTTTTCATGGGCTTAATAATGAGGATCCCTACAAACACCTGAATGAATTTTGAGAGATTTGCTCTACAATACAACTCCAAAACTTCATTGATGATACCTTTAGGTTGATATTTTTTCCTTTTTCACTCAAGGACAAGGTCAAGCACTGGTTAAATTCCTTGTTTGAAAATACCATCACAACCTAGGAACAAATGTGGAAAAAATTTGTGGAAAAGTACTTTCCCATTGGCAAGACCAATCAAATTAGGCGAGCCATCACCAATTTCTCTCAAATTGATGGTGAGCAATTCCATGAGACTTGGAAAAGATTTCAAGATTTACTTCATCAGTGTCCCCATCATCAGGTCCTTTAGTGGAAACTTGTTCACATTTTCTACTTTGGTTTGACAGAGCCACATCGGCAAATGGTCGATGCGTCCTGTGGAGGGACTTTTATTACCAAAAGTGACATGGAAACTTAGGAATTGTTCGAAACTCTGGGTGAAAATTCCCCACACCATGCCTCTGTTTCTCGTCATAAGAAATAACCAATCTCTGGTAGTACAAAGCAAGGAGGCTAATATGAGGTTGCATGTTGCTTAACAAGTTGAGAAACTGTCTCGAAAGATGGACCAACTGTTAGCACTAGGATACATTTCTTCACAGTCAGCACAACCTTCATATTAAGAGTCTTGCTCAATCTGTTTTAGTCCTGTCCATGGTGTAAGTGAACATTCACTTACAAAACTGGGTTTTTATGGCATTACATCAGGGGCATACAATTAATGCAAGTCGTAGTTTTTCATTTTTATGACTTTCTTTTTTTGCATGTCGTAAATAATATCCTAACGAAGACATGTCAATCGCCTACACCGCTAATGCTAATAATGATAATTTTTTTACGACTTGTAATGTTAATCATAAATAATGAAACTTTATACGACATGCATAAGGCATGCTGTTAATACATTAAATATCCACAACACACGTATGCCTGCCATTGAAAATATTTCACTTTACACGACACTCAATTTCTGTCATGAAAGCTATGACTGAAAAAAGTAGCGCCAAAATAAAAAAATTCAAGCACCAAATGCCAAAACACATATTAAAAATATATACATACATATATATATATATCAAAATACATTAACTGTTGGCTTCTTCTAACTTCTTCTAATCAAAAGGAAAATAGAAGGGTTCATCAAAAGGCATATAGAAGAGAGAGAGCGAGAGTGAGACGACGGTCGAAAGTTCCACCTCCGCCAACGCCACCATCGCCCAGCGCCACCTTTGCACAAGAGGTCATCAAATCAGTATTGGGCCGTCAATCAGAATACCTTCCAATCTCTTGAAGAGTCTGTGATTACGTAACCAAAAAGCTCTGTTCTTGAATTTTTTGATATGTTGTTGTCTAATGCCCACCATGAACGAATGAGGACAAAAACCAAATACAGAAAATCAAACACGATGCATAAAATTGCTTCCTTCTTCTATTGCAGAAATCCCAATCTAGGTTTTTTTTTTCCTCTTCTCTCAGCCTCTCTCTGTTTTGGAGTTGTTTATGTAAATCGCATATATGAATCGTATCTGTAATTGGGTTTTTCTTACAAAAAATCAAAATTGGAATCTCGTTTTTTTTTTTTCCCCTCAGTTTGATCTGGGTTTTGCTTCATTTTTCGTCTTATCCCCAATTTTGCTTTCCTTTCACATTAAGCATTGGATTTCACGTAGCTGAGTTGCTTTATGACTGTTATTCATACCTCCAACTCCATTATTGGGTTTCTTTACACTGTTATTTGCTTTTTGAAATCTTGATTTCTTTGAGTTTTAAAAAAAATAAGGAGGGGAGGGAAGGGGAGGGGGAAGGAAAAAGAAAGAAAGGAAGAAAACAAATCTTGTGAGAATTTTTTATTTTTATTTTTTGATTTGGAAGGATTCGGGGATACTGCTACCCTCAGTGACAGCAGTTATTGCTAACCTTTAAACGACCACGTTTTGGTCAAGCCATGACTTTTCTTCTTATTGACTTTTCCACATTTTGGACAACAGTTATTTTTTCTTTTATAATTTTTTACAACTACTATACTAAATATTAAAAAAGGGAAATTATTCAATACTCCCGGAGCATCATGTGTTCATACTCCAAACCAATCACCAATTAGTTAGCCCCATGTTGTCCCCCCATCTCCAACATAAATCATGGATCCTTGTGTCTCTCCACCAATCAAAACCTTATGGAGCACCATGTGTCTATACTCCGGAAGTACTGAATAATCACCCATTAAAAAAAATGCAATATAGAAAGGTTGTTGATTGTAGAGAAAAAAAACTCAAGTGTTAGAATTATGCCAATAGACACATCTCAATTTCCTCCATTTTAGATTTACCAACTTGCGATGACACCGCTGCTAAACCAATTTCCTTATGTTTCTCTAACCTCTTTATATGTGTTGAGTTATTTCCTTTCTTCCTTGTGAAAGAGCATAGAATTGCCTAGATCACAAAATCTCGTATCCCTTTCCCCATTTTTGTCTTGGTTTAAATTTTTGGATTAAGTCATTTTATGTTTTGGCAAATTTTTGTCTTTGATTTGACAAATTCATAAATTTTTGTGGGCTGTGTTGTACATTAAGAGCTTTGTTTTTCTTCTTCAATCAAAAAACACAGCTGAGTATGCCTAGTAGTATTGTTGTGGTGCTAGTGCCTGTTGGATATTTATGTGCTTAGCATTGTTGTTGTTGTGTCTCTTTTTTTCTCTTTTCTTTTTTCCTAAAGTATTTATATGTGTAGAATTTCGCTAATTTTAGTACCAAACCAGAAAGTGATAGAACCCAAGCCAAAGTTAAAATAGGGAACCCAATCCTTAGCTGCCTCTCCTTTTGGGTAATTTACCAAGAAAAAGAAGGGATAATGTTTTATGCTATTTGCATTTGCATAAATCTTGATTTCTTTATCTATTGGTGTATATACTATTTGTATGTCAAACCTTATTACTTGTTATCTACATTGTTACTCCCCATTTAGTTTTCTATTGAAGCATGTTAGGTTTTACAATATTTGTGCAATCTTGAATTTATGAAATTATCTGTAATTGTTTTGTCAAGTGCAACTATATTTCCTAGAATAAATATAAGGGACCCTTATAAACGACTTGGAATAAGTAGGGAAGCTTCTGAAGACGAAATCCAAGCTGCTAGGAATTTTCTAATACAAAGATATGGAGGACATAAGCCGAGTGTTGATGCAATTGAATCAACCCATGATGGTGCACTCACAAGAAGATATTTGAATAAATTTTGTATGGTTTACAACTTGTGTGTGGATGATTTAGAACATTTTGGACGGTGTAAAACTTAAGGATAGTTTTTGATGTTTAGAAACATAATATTTAGAAGGTTTGGAATGTATAAATAGTTTTTGGATATTCAAAACTTATGGATAGTTTTTTTTTGATGTTTGAAACAATATTGTGGTGGTTGATTAATACTTATATATATATATATATATATATGAAGCTTGTTTATAATGTTTTCTTAGATTGTACAGAATAAATGAAATAAAACCTGTTGAATTTTTTTTAAAACAAATATACATAGTCTACGACATTCAAAAAATGCTGTGAAACTTGGGCTATCTACGACAGGCAAAATGAGCCATTTTATTAAATATTTAATGACTAGCAATGAACGTCATGGTTTGTCCCTTGAATTAACAGCGTGCAAAAGTAGCTATAGAAAAGTCAAACACGGCGCACAAGATCCGCTGTTAAAGGATTTTTAATGGCGTATTGTGACATGCCATTAAAGTGAATGACTCTCCATGATTGGTTATTATACGGCTTTACATCGTGTGTCGTAGAAAAGTCCCAGACCATGGCCAAAAATTGGAATGTCGTGAACCAATTTTCCCAAACTCTATTAAGTAAGCATAGATAGCAACTATGGGTATCGTATCCACAGGGACTATTGTATATTCCAATACTATTTTAATTGTTAATTTGTCAATTAGTTTAATTGATGGTTGATGGTTTGTTCGCAAAAGTGCTTATAAAATCCTAATTGAAAAGGCAATAAAATGATAATGAATTAATTGGGATTGGGAACTTAGGGTTCGAACCCACCACTAGGTTTGTACCTGAAATTATGAACTTGAATTATACAATGAATGAGTGAAACGAGCTAATTCTGCAACTACAAGTTGGGAATTGGAGAGAAAGATAAAATTATGTTTGAAGCACGAGCACACACTATCTCAACCGTCATGGATTGTCCACTCTAAACTAGTCGTGGCACAATTCGTCTAGTCATAGCATAGCGCGTCTTAGGTTTCGCAAGCAACATAAGAAAAACATAGTAAAACATTCATTCTCAATCACAGAAATTGAATGAAGAGTGAAGGTAGAATAAAATTGAATTAAAACTCAAAAGTTTTACGACTATCTCACTCAACACATTACAAAATCAAATATTGCAATTCTGGTTACTTAGCTAAGGTTTCATCAATACCCTAAGCAGGCCCGGCCTTGAGATTTCCGGAGCCCAAAGCCAATAATCAACTAATAAATTTTTGGAGCCCTTCACATTTTTTTTTTCATTGAATGAAAAAAAAAATGAAGATAAAAGAAAAAAAATTTGTGTCAAAATCACAAAAAATATTACAACAATTAATAAGTGTCACTTGATCCTCGCTCTTCTTGCATTTTTAGAAGCAAATAAATAAATCATACTTGCATAATCTAGTTTTTTTGCAAAATCAATTTCAATGGATAACAATGCTAATTATTTTTAATGGGCCTTTCAATTTTTTAATGGGTTAATTTATTTTAAGTTAGTTTAGGTCTTCCTTAATTTTATTTTTTTTGGATTTAAAATATACCAAATATATTACAATAAACTATAATAGAAGGGATCCTTTTTTTGGGTTTATTTTCAATAGATAACAATGTTAATTTTTTTGAATAGACCTTTCAATTTTTTAATGGGTCAATTTATTTTAAGTTAGTTTAGCCCTTCTTTAATTTTTTTTTTAAAACTTAAAACATACCTAATATATTATGCTAAACCATAATAGAAGGGGGGCCTTTTTTGGGTCTATTTTGAAGGGTCCTAGGCCATGGCCTTGTTGGCTCATGCCCAGGGCTGGCACTAACCCTAAAAGAGATGCTTAGCCGCTCATGGAGAGGGAAAAAGATGAGATGGAAGTGGTGAAGATGGTGGGAGCCTCCATGGATGATCAAGCTTCTTTCCTTAGCCCTAGTTGTCTCTCTTTTAGCTCTAGAAAATTTCAAAACCCTAATCCCAACTATTTTTCTTCCTTTTATTCTAAAAAAACACACTAGAAATTTTGCGCACGCTTCCTAAGGTGGGCCGCTTGAGGATGGTCGCATGTGCAGTGGACTGACAAACGGCGAATTTCCATTGTTCGAGTGAAGGATCTATTTTTGTGCTACTTTTTGCCTGAGATTGCGTGTTGTTCACCAAACTTGCACAAGTACACGAAACGCATCATCTCTACCAAATAACCATACTTTAAGGACTATAAATGTAATTTACATGGCCTCAATATGGTAACTTTCAGCTTACATCAGAACCGGAACAAAATGCGCCTAGATCTATAGGCTAAAAGTCTAGAAAATGGATTTATGAGCTGAGCTCCTTTTTTTTTTTTTTTTATAATGTACTATATATAATTTAAAATATTTGTAGTACGGATATCATAAATGTCATAACTATATGAATTTTAAACTATAATTAAAGAAAATACAATGAGTTATAACCAAATAATATTGAAAACATAACTAAAAACCTATTCGGTTATGATCAAAATAAGTGCCTCAATAAATCATAATCTTATATATATATATATATATATCTATAAAAGTATTATTTTTCCATTTCTTAGGTGACACAATCTAAAGTCGTGCTTTTTTGAAAAAAAAAAAACCACCTCAGCATACGTTTTCTATTTACATAGAAATTATGCCGCTCTTATCTCTTTCTACTCTAACAAACCCACAAACCCATTACACTCACTTAACCAATTTTATAAGGATTCTATTTTTTGAGAAATACTTCTTTGACAAATCCAATTTGAGTTTTACATTAAATCTACCTACAAATTCTATATGAATTATACTTGAATTGTACAAAATCTTTCTTATATTATTTTATAAAATCACAACTCATAAGAGGAAATCAGCATAAATATATATTCAGAAATCTTTTTAGATTCTGTATTCGGTTACTTCTTTAATTGCTGTAAGTTCTTCAACATCCTTTCTGGTTTTTGATTTTTTGTATTTGGTTCATCGAATGTGAAGATTGTTAATTTTTTATTTATATCAAAAATAGTGTTTTACTTTAAATTTTTTCTCTCTCCTATGTGGTGCATCTCTCCTCTCTTCACTTTTAATTTTATAATTATTATTTTTAATATCAAAATTAGTGCTTCTTTTGCTATGTTATAATTCAATATCATACAAAATCATTATATATATTTATTTAAATTACACTTTTGTAGTACAATAGAGCTAAAATTATCAAAATAAATGTTTCTTTTATTATGTTATAATTTAATATTGTATAAAAGTATTATATATACGTATATGTATATATATATTTGAAGTAAAATTTTTATAGCACTATAGGGTTAAATTATTAAAATACACATAAATAATATATTTAAAACTATTATATATTTATTTAAATAACAGTTTTATAAAATGATAGGGCTAAGATTGTCAAAATAAAGAGTAAGAATTATTGTTTAATTTTAAATTATTAATTCTTTTTTTTAATTTAATCATTATTTATAATATTTTATATATCAACATATATATAAATAATTTAACTAAATTTCATAAAATATTATTTCAAAAAAATTATATTTTAACCCGTACATTGTATGGATTAACTACTAATTAATATATTAATAAATTATAATTAATCAGTAATAATAGAGATCCTCACAAAATACAATTCTAATAACCTTTAAAATTATCTAAACTATTCATGTCACTGTTAAACATAATCCTTAAAAAAATTTAAATACATCAATAATTAATACATTAGTGAGAGTCTTGGAGGTCCTCTTTTGTGGGATCCCCTTTTATGTGGTCCCAAACCTAACATTTTTCATAATTAATATCACAATAATTTATAATTGAAAATCATAAAAATAATAACTGAAAATAGTACACTGTTTTCCGAGTCTTCCACTTGCTGACCTGGTTGGCCATTCTTCCTTTCCAATCAAGTCACTTTCCTACGACAACATACGTGTGGCGTTTGGTTTGAGATATGAGTTAATTTTTTAACTTTTTAATTAGAAAAATATCTGAGGCCTTAAAAATTTTTATTAAATATCTCACACATCTCATATGGGTATAAGACTCATATCATGTAAGTCTTATATGGGTCTCACACCCATATGAGATATTTAATATAAATTTTAATGAAATTTCTAAGATTTCTAGCATTTTTGTTTTGATTATTTTAGCTTGGGTTTAAAATAGTCTCATTTGGGATGGATTTTTTGACTTTCATGACTTTTGTGAGAAAAAAAAATATAATAATTATGATTTGAATGTGACAATTTTGAACCTATGACAAAAATATCTATTTTGTCTTTTTATGACTAAAATAGTCTCAATCTAATCCAAACCCACATGCCAAACGACTACTAAATAAAATATAGAAATAAATATAGAATTTATAAAAAGAGATTAGTTACTATCTATATCTAGAATTGCAAGCGAATCGAGTCTAATTGAATTTTGCTCGACTCGTTTGTTTATCGAGTTTAATTATCCAACCCTAGTTCGGCTTGATAACTAATCGAGCTCGAGCTTGAGTTCAAGTTCGGCTCCACTCAGCTCGACTCATTAATAGTAGTCAAGTTCAAGCTCGACTGAAACTCAATAATAAATTATTATTATTATTATTATTATTATTATTATTATTATATAAATAATATATTTATATATTATTTAATAAAAATATTATTTATATTATTTTAACATAAAAATAATATAATTATGCTCTTGTTTATACAAATTTTATAATATTTAATATATAAATAATATATATTTATTTTATAGTTTAAATAAAGATAAACGAACCGAGAGCTGAGCCCTTAATGAGCCGAGCTGAACCGAGTCAAGTTAGTGAACAACTCGATTTGTTTGCAATCATATCCACAACACAATCCTTTATATTATTTCATATTTCATTTTGTGAGTCTCACTCTAGATTCACAATGATTAATTTGTACCGTTCACTTTGTAAGCATTGTAGTGAAGATCATTTATGTTAGGTGTGATTATAGATCCATCCCACCCGACCCAACCTGATTGGACAGATGCGTGTCTTTTTTTGGACAGATGAAAATAAAATATTTCAAAATCCGTAAATACAGTTCGAATGGCGGATCAACTATCCCGCACTCGCATAAATCAATACGCCCGTAGATAAAGTTCAAAATAAATAAATAAATAAATGAACTCCTAACATGTAACAACATAGAGTATAAATAACAAAATATATATTTTTTTAAATGAAAAACAATACCTTAAAAACACGCATGTATAGTGCCATGGCCTATATAGACAAATAATACATATTTTTTCAGATCACTAGTTATTAGAGATTATAAAAGTAATGAATTATAATTTAAAAAAATACCCAAAATTTGTAAAGTCCAAACTGTTAAACCGATCACATCCATCCGCCAATCTGTGCGACCTGCTCAATTTGCATCCTCAAAATCGGTGGACTGATGCAGATTATTTTTTCCAATCCACCTAATTTTGAATGGATGGCGGATGTGATGTCACCCAACCTAACCTGATCCAACCCGAGCCACAATCACTCCTAGTTTATGCAAAAAATCTGGTTTAGTAGATATCAATAAATAGATTTCAAATTATATTTTGTTTTATAAAATATACAGTTCAAGTTTAAACTCATAATTACCGCCTATTTAAAAAAATAAATAAAATGTAATTTGCCCATGTATCTAGTGATATTTTATGAAATTGATTTTATTCATAACTCATTGAGATTATGAAATGAACGATTCGAATTATCGTTGGAGGCCCAAAACAAGGCCTATGAAATAAATGATGGCAAAATATGGAGGATAATAGCATGAAAATGATTTATTCTCTTAATAAATGGGTATAATTTTATAGAAAATCTTAGAAGAATAGAAGAAATCACAAAAGAAAATTTTCAGGACTTGACCTTTGCAATAAAATAAATTCTAAATTTTTTATTTTGTCAATATAAATTCTATTTTTTTTTTCACTTGTTTCAATCTAAATTATTTTTCTAATTTCGATAAAAACAAATTAACCAAAAATGATATTTTAGTCATTGAAATTAATGAAAAAGATTATTTTAGACATTTTGTATATACTTACATTGAGGTTAATAACTAAAATACTATTTTTCCGTCGATTTTGCTTAAATAAAATGAGCGAATAGTTTATATTGAAAAAAAATCAAAAAATTTAAATTTAAATTGACAAAAGTAAATACTCAAAATTTATTCTATTACAAAAGTCAAACCATGGAGAGATTATTATTTTTTTTTTAATTTTTTTTTTAATTTCTTCAAAATCTTACGGATTATACCCTATTAAGTATAGTTGACGCATAAGGGTCTGAGTCGTTCATTTCATAGTCTATTATATGTCCATCATTCACTAAGAAAATCAAATTAATTTGATAATCATAACCACATAATTTCATCATTTTTTTTCTTTAAATAGAAGATGAGTATGACTTTAAAATAAGATGTCTATATTGTTGAAAACAAATGATAAAATTATGTAGTTAAAATTATTAGATCAATCTAATTTTTCATTGATGATCTACTTGTATAAAATGAATGAATGAATTGAATTATTGAAATAGAATCCATAGCGACTCTCATAGGACTAAATGAACGTGTACATCCATCTCTTAGCATTTATAATTTGCCTTGTTTCTATAGTCGAACATCGGGTTTGGTTTCTCTTACGCTAGCCATCTTAACTTCAGAGAGCATTTGAACTTGGTAGACCCATTTTGAAACCGATTTTGGTTATTCAAATCATTCACTTTTTAGGACTCGTTGAGTAGAATATTTATGTAAAAAATCAAGATGATCAAATATCGGTAGCTATATGTTTTGTTAGGTTTTTATTCTTGGCAATCTCATTTGACAAAACTCTTTTCAGTTGTAATTGTATTCGATCTTTTATTTTAGTGAGGCTAAGAGTTTTAGATGTGAATCTAACTCAGATTGTGCCTTGCATAGACGTTTTAGAAGTTAATTCTTTCATATTTGTCAAAAGTTTCACCCGCCTACAAAAGTACTGGGTGGTGTCTTTTTCCGCTCGAGCATAGATCCGCTCGAGTGGCTATTCTTGCGCGGATTGTTTTCTATATATATATGTTTCAGTCCAATTTTAGGGTACGACTTCCAGATCTTCTTTTTGGGTATTAGGGTTTTCTTCTGAAACTTTTTTGTTTATTTCTTTGATATCTGTGAGAGTTTAATCATGAATTGAGTGGATTATATCAAAGGGTTTGTTTGTTTTATTTATTCAATACAAAAGATAGAGTTGTTCTTCTGTGGTTTCCGTGAAATTTGGGCCTGAAGATTTGGTGAATTCTGGAGTGGCTCATCGTCGTGGATTCGACATCGATGTTGTAGATTCAACATTGGGCAAGACAATTCCGAGATGAAGACCATGGTGGAAGAGGCATATAGGGGTCGACTCAATTCGAGCGTGGATTCGCTAGGTAATTGAGAGTACACTTGTGTAATTTATTTTGTCTTCTTAGTGGATTGTTTTGTGGCTTTGGCCCGTGATTTTTTATCACAATTGGAGGAGCTCCAATTATGATTTTTCCACGTTAAAATCGTTGTGTCGATCTGTCTTGATTGTTTGATTGGGATTGTTATTTACTACTTAAAATTGATACATAATCACAAATCAATATTTAGGAGATTTCTAGATTTTTCATATTTAAATCAAATTTATATTACAAAAAATGAATGACTATTCTTGAAATTATATTTGTCATTTATTTTTTTTTAAAGAAATATGATTTAAACATATAATTACAGATATCTAATTATCTTTTTTTTAATGAATATTTGACACAACGAGTTTTAAAAAGTAAATGGTTCGAATCACTAAAATTGAATTCAAAATGAACATATCAAGTTTAAGGACTTTTCTTAAGTGTGCAACCCTCAAGGTTGCACACCATATGCCACTTATACAAAAAGTGTAAGTGGAAGGTGAAAACAAAAGCAGGACTGCAAACAGAAAAGGCGTAAGTGTAAGGCGTAAGTTGCACACCATAACAGGAACCCAAGTTTAAATACTCTCTCAAATTAAGATGAGAAGTTAAAAAAAGTCAAACCTAGTAGATTTATACTTTTCCAAGCCTCAAAGGAATCTCAGGAATTTCAAGCTTTCACATACAACCACATCTCGGATACAAACAATTCCATAAATGAACAATGAGACCTTATATTCCAAACAATGACAATTCACTCTAGCAGGTTGTCCTTCCCATTACTATTAAACCATGGGATGGCCTATCTGTGGTCACATCAAGACATGTGATATTGTTTAAAATTCCACAATATTTCCTGGCTAATGTTGGGATGAGAATTATGTTCGGTTGAGTCGTGTTTACTGAGCGTATAGAGATATTAAGTAGTTTTATTTAGAAATTCCTAAATTTTAATGAATTGTTTGTTGAGAAAGGTTAGGGATCATGAAATTTTTTTTATGAAAATGATCATGAAAGATTTATGATTTTTAGATTACCTTGATTAGTGTGTGGTGAAAATGATCATGAAAATATTTTATTTAATTTAAAAATTATAATTATAATAGTTTAAATAAAATATTCTCTTAACTAATCTGAAATGCAACTTGAAGTATGATAATATTTTGAATAAATTATATCCCTGGTCCTTTTATTTTATCACTTGCGTTAATTTGGCCATTATAGTTCTAATTGTATCAATTTTGTCACTTTATTTTTTTCAATTTAGTTTGATAACACTCGAATAGAAATTAGATAGCAATTAAGAGCAAAATGGTCCATTCAAAAAGGAATTGATCCTTTCAAATTAAACGCCAAACTATCAATAAGTTTGACGAGAGTAAATGAACTATTTTACCCTTTGATTTCAATCCAATTTCTAAATGGGCATTATTAATTGAACTAAATTAATGCAACGTGAAAAAATCAAAGATAAAATTAATACAATTAGAATTATGTCGGCCAAATTAACATAAGAAGAAAACTAAAAGGAGTTCAAGTTGTAACATGCCCGGGGGGTACCCGTGCACGTTAAACAGTTCGGACTCCCGAGATCTCTTTGATCTAGTCTCACGAGTGCAATGTGAAATGTAGATGAGAGTCCATATTTGGCAACTTTTATTGAAAATCCATTTTATTGCAATTTTGTTAAAAATGGACTGCGTTATCAGATCTCTTAGAGTTGCCACCTAATATTTTGGGAAATTAAGAAACCCATGACTCATGCCAAGGCCACCGTTCGTCGTAACCAAAGATGCTTGGCTCGGAACCTTAGGTATGAGAGGGGAAGGTCAATAATGAGCACCCCTGCTCACCGGATCAAAGATCGGCCTCTACTAAACCATGATATAAATTTTATTTTCTTATGTGTTCATGTTCTAATTACTTAATAAATCCTAAAATTTACAATGTGATGTGCACACACAAGGTATAGACTAGTTTGCCCAAATTAGAACAATTCAATTTCATGTTTGTTTTTCGAAAAGGGTTTGAATTTGCCACCTCAAGTGGGCTTAAAGTTTGTGAATTTGCCACTACAAAGTGGGCTTAAAACGTACAATCGTTGAATTATTCCAATCCAAGCAAAAAGCCTTCATCCACAGGCATTCAAATAGTTTATCACTCAAGCAATTAGCCACATGGTAGGATGCTAAACATAATAAGAAAATTATGTACAAGCGGGATGCTAAAGCATAAAAACTCACATATTTACCGACGTCCTGCGAACAAGCTACAAAACAAAATTAGTAAAATATGCATGATCCTATATACAAATCCTAATGCAATTCATACACAAGAATGCTTCTAAAGATCCGGCTTCTAAAACATGACATGTGAAACATTGCAATACTTGCGACAACACACAGAATCATATAAGAATCAATTAAAGCACAAAGATGCAAATTTAGCTGGATCTAGGCATGAATCATGGGTGCAAAACATGGATATGCATGGTATGTTAGATATATACATATGTATAGTTAGGAAAAGCAATTAAAGAATGGGATAGAAAGAAATGGGGTGAGGAATTATTACAACATTTTAAATATTACAAATCCGAAGGAAATGAATAAAATAAAAACCTCACAAACACTCAAAATAAAAATAAAAGTTTTAACTCCCGACCATTCATCGACTAGCAAAGATCCACGTGTCTTCAATCCAACAAGCCTCAAGTCCATATACTTCTCATCTTCATTGGAAGCCCCACCAAATGAAAACAGGTTCACTGGGGAAAAGGATGAGAGAGAAGTCAGCGGCGGAGATGAGGCTACAGGTGGTGTTGTCGATGAGGGAGACTTCGTCGAGGTCGTCGGCATTGATGAGGTTCTTGATTACGGTATGGGAGTGGAGGATGCATAAGAAGTGAAACTGAGTCCGAGCGTGAACTTGCTGCCTCGGGCACCAGCACCGCCACTTGGTCTCAAGCTTATCACCGTTTGATCAGCATCACCCTTCATGACTCCATGGCCTCAAAGAGAAAGAGAGAGAGAGAAAGAGAGAGAGAACCTGCGTATCTCTGCATACATGTATCTAGGTGACTTTTTTTGGTTTTCTGGGTTGAAAGTCACGCCGAGAAGAGAGAGGGAGAGCTGTGTGTTGCTCTGTGGTCATGCATGGCGACTGAGAGAGAGTTAATGAATGCATGGTTTGATCAGATCTCCTATGGCTGGAGAGGAGTGAGAGTGAGATATAGAGAGAGTGTGTGGGTGTTGTGTGTCGTGTGTGTGTGTTCTATGTGTGTGTTGCGTGTGTGTGTTGCAGTGTGGGTGTGCTGTGTGTGTGGAGTGAGTGTGTTCATCAGTGTGTGCAGATAAAGCTTCCCTCCCTCTCAATCTCTCTCTAGAAAATTCTCTCTCAAAAAAAAATATCACTCCTCTCCCCTTCACTCATGAACACCACTCTCCCCTTTTGTCAATCTCAGATTATCTCCCCTCAAATAATACACCACCCACTCCCACTTTTCTGTCCCTCTCTCTTTTTAATATTTTCCAACTTCTCACCTGCTCTCCTCTTTTTTTATTCTTTTTTCCCCCTAACCATGCATGCTCCCTCTCTTTCTAAAAAAATAATTGTTCTCCACCGCCCCACACAACCTCACCAAAAATCTTATCTCCATCCCCCCGCTCATTCATCCTCTTTTTTTATTTTTATTTTATATATATATATATTTATAATTTTCTTTTTTATCAAATATCAAAATTATTTATACCAATTTAGATAAAAACATCAAAAACTATGTACAACACATAAAATTATAAAATATTATGAAATATTAAAAATTAATAATTTGGCCAACATGGGTGAGGTTTGGGATTAAAGCTTTTTGATATTTTATGGTGAGAAATTCATAAAATAGTATATTCCAACTTTCATCATGGGGTGTTCAAAAGAAAGTGCCCAAGTCTTAAGGTCAGCCAAAATGGGGTGTCTACACAAGTATAATTTGGCCTAATGTCTTTTTATATTGACGGTTTAGGTTTATTTTAAGAAGTGAAAGTTTTAGAAGATATTAGACAACAAATAAAAATAAAAATACAACTGACACAGATTATATAAAAAGATTAGTTTATTTTTTCAAATACATGCATTCCTTATAAAAAACAATTATACACAATAGTTGTATTTTTTTTTGGATACATGAGGTATCTTGGGCCAACTTGTGCACACCAGGCTAAGTCCCTATAATTTAAACAAACCCTTTGAAATAGGGTTTAAACCTTGCAGTCCGTGCCTCTAAGAATTTTGCTAAGAAGGGAGTCGAACTTTTGAGATCTTAGAGATAGTAAACCCCTAAATCCCGTATCTCATCTACTAATTTAGATCCTTGGGGTTATAGTTGTGATGCTACTTGTGAATAGATAAGTTTTTTAACATTAAATTTTGTTAAAACATCCAATTCAAAATCAATTGGCAATAAGTGGAAAACTTTTTCATTATATTAACCAAGTTTTAGTGGTTTAGATTGGCGATGTGGGTTTAAATCTAACACTCCCCCTCACATGCTATCTGATAGCACGTGGAGATGATTAAGAGGTCTGATTGAGAGATGGACCGTTTGTACCACATGATGTAAAAAACCATCCAAGACATAGTTTTGATACCATGTTAAAGTATCCAACTCAAAACTAATTAACAATGAGTGGAGAGATTCTTACATTATATTAATCAAGTTTGGCTAGCTTAAATTGACGATGTGGGTTTAAGTCTAACATTAATAGAATCCTACATAAGATCCACGGTTATTTTACAAGAAAGATTAAATAGTTTCGCTAGGTTGTCACCTGAAAATGATATGTTAACAAATATTAAACATAAATTTTATGGGATGTGTATCATATTCTCCAGTTATGACTTTTATAGTATTTCATCATGAGTTATTGTATTATTAGTTATGACTTAATTATGAGTTGGTTATACACATTGTGGTGCTAGTTATGATACATTGTGATGTTTTTTATGACATTAATTTGGATATGATTCAAAAAAAAAACAAAAAAAAACAAAAAAAATAGTTATACCTTATGTAGTATTTCGTTATGGCTCAATTTTTATTTATTTTTTAATTATAATCAAAGAGAATTTAATTATGACATTTATGGTAAGTAACACTACAAATTTTATAACTTCCATAAGGTACATATTACCCAACATATTATACATATATATATATAAACAATTGTAAGTTTTATTAATGTTTGTTTGAAGTTATTGTTAAACTGTTTTCTGTCTTCCGTTTATTATTGTTATCTCTTGCTTACTGCTTTGCTACTTCTGCTGAGTCAACTCTTTTTTTCTGTCTGTTAATCTGTTTCCAGTCAAATTTATATCTGTTACTAGCCACCCAATCTTTGTCCCTGTCCTTGGTCAGTCCTTTAGTTAGGCAGTGTTGGATTTTAGGGGTCCTCCGAAATGGGTATGTGTGAAAGCCTAGTATGTGAAAACATGATAAATTTAGACAATGTGTTAAGATTCCTATAAAACAGTTTAATTAAAGGAAAATGAGTCGATTATTTAGAAGTAACTTTTCAGTCAGTTCTAGGTCAACAACTTTGCCCTCAATACCTAATCAAGGATTAGTAATTAATGAAGAAGAATTAGAAATACAAAATAATAAACTAGATTTAAGTTGGAATATACCAAAATTATCAGTTAAAGAGATTTATAAAACTACGTTTTTACAATATGCTTTAATATTAATCTGCATGTTAAAACATTAGAACAAGTTTATGCTTTAGAAAAGCCTAGAAAAACCTGTCACTTATTTGATGCTAACATTATTAAACATCATTAAAAATTGGTCACAATTTTATTTATTTAGGATTAATTCAAGTTGGAATAAAACCATTAACTCCACAAGGTAAAAATACTTCTGTTTTATTATGTTTAAGAGATGCTCGTTTCATTGATTATAATGATAGTTTAATGGGTATACTGGAAATTGGTCTTCACAAAGGACCTATTCATTTTAATTGTTTTCCTGATTTCACACTCAGTCTTAGAGATCCACACATATTAGATGCATTAATTTTAAATATTCAATTAAATGGTTCATTTACTAATATGAAAGAAAAAACTCATAATATTGTTTTAATTTACCGTGTCCATTATAAATGTATTAAAACCAATTTAAATGTTCAAGCTTTACATAAAAGTCCTAAGGATAAAATATTACTGATTCAAACTAGTAACAATGATACTAATATAAATATCCCTCAAATGATAGAATGGAAAGATATTACTCTCCCGGATCAATGGATTATGGTCAATGAAAATTACAAACATAATCAACAACAATCCATTAGTCAAGATATCCAAGATATTTAACAATTTACTGACGGTTCAGTCCATATTAAATTTAATCGTAGTCAATCTTTTAGACATAGTACTTCTAGTATACCTACTGATGTTGAAACTGAAGATGAAATATTTAATACTCCTTTATTCCGAAAAAATAGCCAAATTAATCTTGGTCAACCCTCCCATAGTAAATTAAAAGGCATTAATAACTGTACTACTTCTCAAATTAGTAAACCTGTTTACTCTACTCACACACATTTCCCTAAAGAAGATACTGAATCAAATAATTCCCTTACTCAAACTGATTTCGAAGTAATACCTCCAATCAATCCTCAATTAATGACAATTAGTAAATCTTTTGCTCCTGATCTTGATAAATTATATGTTGAATTTAAATCTAAAGAAAATAGGACTAAAAGACATGCTTATCATGCTAAATATAATTCTACTCAACAATCTAAACTTACTAGAAAATGGTATGATTTTATGATTGAATATAGTATGAAAATTCTTTTCTTTGAATATTTAAACAACTATTACAAAAAGGTTAATACAATCACAAAACAGAAATGGAAAACTTCACCTAATACAACTGTTAGGTCTAGTCATCCTCATTTATCTAATATCATTATTGAACATCAAGGATCTGAAGTCCCAACCTCTCCTTTTAAGTTGCCTAGCACTGACCCTGAAATTAAAAAAGTTATTGAACAAAATAATTATACTAATCAATGTTTAAAAACAATTGGTAAACAATTAGATAAACTAGAAACTAATTTAGATGATTATTCTGCTCACACTACATCCACTAAACAATCTTTAGATCAACCTTTGATTAACTTACCCAGTAATCGTTCTAAAAGAAATAGTTTAGTCACTCAAGATACTTCTACTGTTAAAGCTATAAAACAACTATTCACTAAATTAACCACTTCTGAACAAGCTTCACTATCTAAGGAAAAAGGTCTTACTGTCCTAAACCAACCTTTAGACAAGGCTTCTACTCAATCAGAAACTGATACAACTGATAATGAAATTAATCAATTAGCTCAACAATTTCAATCTTCTAATCTTAATAAACTCCACTATCCTAAATCTCAACCGACTACTCTTACTAAAAATTGGTATTCTCGACCTACTCCACCTAACCTCCAATATGAAGAAACTAATCTTTCTAATCAATTTTCTGTATCTGCTAAAAAATTATACGAATGAAATATTGATGGTCTTAGTGAAGATTAAATGCTTCAAAAATTAAATCACTTATCTATGGTTGCAAATAGTTATCTTACTAACTACCCTGATTATTCTCAACCTGAAATTACTTCTTTAATTACCTCTGGTTTTAGCAGTATGCTCAAATCTTGGTGGGGAAAATACCTTACTAAAGATCAAAGAGAATCAATCTTACATGCTAATCAAAAAGATGAAAATGATTTACCAATCTTTGATGAAACTATTGGCTATTATAAACCTGATGGTGTTAACACATTAATCTATACTATAGTTAGACATTTCATAGGTACTCCTACTAATATATATTCTCGCATACATGATCAACTTAGTAACCTTACTTGTCCAAAATTAAGTGATTTTAGATGGTACAAAGATGTATTTACCTCTAGAGTTATGTTAAGAGAAGATTGTACTAAATCTTTTTGGAAAGAAAAATTCATTAACGGATTACCTAGTTTGTCTGCTCACAAAATTAGAGATGTTCTTAGTCAACCTATTGGTATCATTGAATATGACAATTTAACTTATGGTAATATCATTAGCACTATTCAAAAAGAAGGATTAAGAATGTGTATTGATTTTAAACTCAGTCAAAAAACTACAAAAGATAAACATAAGGCTAAATATGAATTAGGTAATTTTTGTGAACAATATGGTTTACCTCCTGTTGCACCTTCCCGTAGGAAAACACATAAAAAACATAGTAAATCCCATTACAAATATTCAAACAAGTATAAAAAGAATTATTCACCTTCTAAATCAAATGATAAATTCTATACTATACCTAAAAAGAAATATTACAAGAAATCACATCCAAAAGCTAAATCTAATAAAGATATTACTTGTTACAACTGTGGTAAAAAAAGGTCATTATTCTCATAAATGTAAAGAAAAACAAAAATTAAAAGATAAAGTTAATCAACTTCAAATTAATGATGAATCAAAAAATCAATTATTTGAAATCTTTTAATTAAATCAATCTGTTAGTAATTCCTCTTCTGATAATCCTAATACTTCATCTAATTACAATTCACCTAGTGAAGATTCTGATAATAATATAGAATTAGGATGTAATGATGTTTGTTGTAAACCTGTTAAACAAATTAATGTTCTTACTAAACAAAATCAAGAAGAAACTGCTCTTATTGAATTAATTAGTAGACTTGAAGATTCTGAATTAAAAAAGAAATGTACTGATAAATTAAAATCTTTGTTAATCAATACTAATCATAAACCTAAGTTTGATAAGCCTATTATTAGTCTATCTAAAACCTTAGAAAGATTTAAAAATAAACACAAAGAAGTTACCTTACAAGATTTACAACAAGAAATTAATCAGATTAAACAAACCATTAAAGATTTACAAAATAAAGATCAACATTTAAAAGATGAAATTATAACATTAAAACTTAATAAAAATTTAGATAATTTCCAAACCAATAATGTTTCTCCTAATGAATCTGAACATGAATCTGATGAACCTACTAACCTTGATAATCTTTTATTTGATAATCGATCACATCAATCTCAATCTCATAATCATGAAGATAATAGATTAATTCTCCTTAATAAAATCCATATTCAAAAATGGTATTCTAAAATTAAAATAGTTATTAATAATTTTGAATTAGATGTTATCGCTTTAATTGATACTGGTGCCGATCTTAATTGTATTCAAGAAGGATTACTCCCTACTAAATATTATGAAAAATGTCGTGAAAATTAACTTCTGCTAATGGTAGTAAAATGCATATTAAATATAAAATACCTAAAGTTCATATATGTCAAAATAATGTTTGCTTTCAAACTTCTTTTGTTTTGGTCAAAAATATGACTGATAAAGTTATTTTAGGAACACCATTTATATTTTTACTATACCCATTTACTACCTCTAGTGAAGGAATAACTACTCATGTTTTAGGTCAACTTGTTACTTTTAAATTCTTATCTCCTCCTGAAATATTAGAATTAAATCAATTAAAAGATTGTTCTATTTCTCAAACGATTAATCGATTAACTCGTCATTTAAGATATCTTAAAGAAGAAATTAATTACAAAAGAATTGATCAACAATTAACTAATCCAGTTATTATTTATCAAATTAATGAATTTAAATTAAAATTAGAAACTACTGTTTGTTTCACTTTACCTACTGCATTTTTGGCATAGGAAAAAACATGTAGTCACATTACCATATATTAAGAATTTTCATGAAAGTCAAATTCCTACTAAATCTAGACTTATTCAAATGAATCATGAATTACTTGAAATGTGTAAAAAAGAAATCAATGAGCTATTAAAAAATCGAATAATTAGTCCAAGTAAATCACCTTGGTCATGCCCTGCTTTTTATGTGAATAAAAATGCTGAATTAGAACGACGTGTCCCTCGCTTAGTCATCAATTATAAACCATTAAATAAAGTTTTAGAATGGATTCGATATCCTATTCCTAACACAAGGAAGCCAACTTCCTCCAGTCAATCTTGGAAGCCCATCATCCAGTTCTTCCAAGCCCAAGTCATCCAAATCAAAGATTAAATCCAAGTCAGCAAAACCCAGTATTGACCAGCTCAAGTCAAAGGATAAGTCTAAATCAAAGGTTAAGCCCAAGTCCAAGTCATCCAAAGATGAGCTCCTCCAAATGGCTCGTCTCCTCATGGCCCAAGCTAGGTCAGACTCGGATAACAACAGTTCAGAAGATGGTTCAGACAGTTCAAACTCTTCTGAAGGTTCAACTACTCAAAATTCATATGGACCCGAGTTCCAAGATGCTCAGGGCCCATATGTTTAATTCAGTCATTGGATTCTATATAGCTGTAATTACCAGCTTTAATCAATACTTGTTTTTGAGAAAAGCTGCTGATATATATATCTATATTGATTCCCTTAATCACATGCCTCCAAGCAATGAATAGTGAAAAAAGTCAACTTTACTATTCACTATTCATCAAAAAGTCAACATTACTATTCATCATTCCTCATAATTCATCCAACCAACAAATTCATCGTAGTAAAAAGCAACCATCAACTTTAGTCACTCATCGAAAGCAGCAGACAACTCCCATGTGCTCCTAATGCTCCTTTCAAGTCAGAATCATTCACTCACAAGGTTCACATTATTCACTCACAAGACTAACAGTAGTCTCTTTTGATTATAAAAGAGCCTCTTCATTCAAGAATAAGGCAAAGTTAGAAAAATTGAGAGCATTCCTTCCTCAAGAAAATAGCTTTCTTTGTAATTTTATATTTTCGAAAATTGTTTTCAGTTTACAAATTATGTATTTTGAAGTACTGCTTGCTTCATTCCAGTAAACAATTATAAGTTTTATTAATGTTTATTTGAAGTTATTGTTAAACTTTATATATATACATACATATATATATATATATATATATGTATTAGTCATTTTGCCAATCAAAAAGTTAGAAAAAAATAAATTTAAAATAAAATATTTTACATCAATATAAAAATTAAGGGTAAATTACACCATCCTTCCATAATGTTTGAAAAAAAAAATTCAATAAGTCTTATAATTTTTAATATAATTACATTGATCTCTCTTTTTAGTAAAATTAAATGGATCGAAACTAATTCAGATAAAGCAAAAATATAAAAATATATAGCATAAAATATATATTTTCATATAAAAGAGACGATAACATTACTTTTTTGGACAAATTACAAACACCCCCCCTCAAGATTTGGTGAAAATATAGATTATTCCCTGAGGTTTGAGAAATTACAAATTGCCCCCTGAGGGTCAAATTTTCATAACAAATTAGGAGAAATTAGGGGGGAATTTGTATGAAAATAAAAACCTCATGGGACAATTTATTATGGAAATATAAACCTCAGGGGACGGGATGTAATTTCTTAAATATCAGGGAGGAATCTGTATTTTCACCAAACCTCAAGGGGGGTGTTTGTAATTTGCCCTACTTTTTTCATTCGTATAACTCACAAATTATTGATGAAAAATAAATTAATTGTTATATAAATTACAATTTATAAAAAAAAAATTTAATTTAAAAAAAAACTCAGTATAATTATATTAAAATTGAAGAGGTGAATATAATTTATCCTAAAATTAAAAAATCTCATTTAAAATTGTTATTTTAATGAACCTTTCATGCTAGAAGAAGTCGACTTGATTTGTCCGGTTGAAGTTTCCAAAACAACAAAAGATGAAAGTTCATTCGAAGACCTGTGACTTTTCTTTGGTTGGTGGTACACTACACGTAAACTGATGGAATTAGAGTTAGTGAAACTCATTAGAGCTCTTTTAGAGCTCTACTTTTAGAGCTCTATAGTATTGTTGTTTTCAAATAAACCAATCAATAAGCAATGAACATATGACAGCTAGACTTTTCTTCACATGGTTCTAGTAATAACAAGCCTCTACACTTGTATATACTGTTATGTTTGGATAAAAAAAATTACATAAAAATTTAAAATGCAAAATATTTTATTTTTATTTCATTTATTTATTTATTTATTTTAAATTTTTACTCAAATATATAATTCAAATATAGTCTTAACGAATTTTTATCAATAATTTTATTTAAAAAATTTAATATATGACTCAAATTTGTAGTCTTTCTAGAGGATAAGCATTTTGAATACTTAGGCCAAGTTTGGCATCTACTAAATAATACAAAAAGTCAAAAAGTCACTATCTTATTTAAGTCACTTTATCTTATTTAAATCACATCACCTCTCTAACACATTACATCAAGCCCAACCCAAACCCAACCCACATAAGCTAATAAGTCAAAAAGTGCATTTTTTTAGAACATCCCAAACCAACCCTTAGTTTCACTCTTTCTCTGCAGCTTCTTTTGTAGTTCCTTGACAAACAAATCAAACCAAACGTCATCCCAGTCGTCTACCCATTACCAATATTCCATATCACACCCTGCATAGGGCTTGGATCTTGGGACTTGGGCTCGAGACTTGAGGCAATAGGTTAGGTATAGGCTGGGCCGGATTGGTGGTCCACCAACCTAATCTTTTTGGGCCAGGTTTATTTGGTGCTGCAGATATACACACATGTGTATATAGAGTGTGTAACTTACACACTTATTCCTCATCAGTTTTGTGCATTACTCCATCAGTTTTGCAAGAGAAATGTGTTGCATTTGTTGCCAGCCTTCATGGCTAGAAGCTCCTCATCTCTCCCCCATTGTGTATAAAAGGAGGCCATCTTCATTGGTTTCAACATAGAATTTTTTGCTTCCATATTATACAGTCAGTGTGCCCATATTTTCTTTCTATATGAGAGAGTGTTGTCGTTGTCAGTTCGCCGGAGTTAAACAAAAGGTGCTTCTGCATTAGTTTATCTATACCGTCGTATCGTGGAAGACAGACGTCGATATACCTCCAACACCCATGACGAAGCGGCGAATCTATTTTAAGGAGACTGTAATATCACACAGGTTTTGATTTGCTTTATTTTTCTTAAGTTTTATTTTATGTATTTATGTTTATTAAGTTATATGATGTAATCCCATGATTTCTTTTCCTGTAAATCAATTTCATTTCGTATAAATCTGTTTGGTTATTTTATTTAATTACATAATTTGTACAATAATATTTTCATATAAAAGAGATGATAACATTATTCTTTTTCATTTATATAATTCACAAATTATTGATGAAAAGAAAATTAATTGTTATATAAATTAAAATTTAAAAAAAATAATTCAATATAATTATATCAAAATTGAAGAGGTGAATATAATTCAACCTAAAATTAAAAAGTGCCATTTAAAATTGTTATCTTAATTAACCTTTCATGCTAGAAGAAGTCGACTTGATTTGTCTGGTTGAAGTTTCCAAAACAACAAAAGATGAAAATTCATTCGAAGGCTTGTAACTTTTCTTTGGTTGGTTGTATACTACACTTGTATACAAACACTTTTCTTCAATGTCATCATCATAGAGAGTGGAATTTTCAAATAAACCAATTAATGAGCAATGAACATATAATAGCTAGACTTTTCTTCACATGGTTCTAGTAATGACAAACCTATACACTTGTATAGACGGTTATGTTTGGATCAAAAATTTAAATAAAAATTAAAAATAGGAAATATTTTATTTTTATTTTATTTATTTATTTTAAATTTTTAGTGAAATGTCATCATCGTAGAGAGTGGAATTTTCAAATAAACCAATTAATGAGCAATGAACATATAATAGCTAGACTTTTCTTCACATGGTTCTAGTAATGACAAACCTATACACTTGTATAGACGGTTATGTTTGGATCAAAAATTTAAATAAAAATTAAAAATAGAAAATATTTTATTTTTATTTTATTTATTTATTTTAAATTTTTATCTAAATATATGATTTAAATATAGTCCTAACGAATTTTTATCAATAATTTTATTTAAAAAATTTAATATATGACTTAAACTCAAAGTTGTAGTTTTTCTAGATGATAAACATTTTAAATACTTAGGCCTCGTTTGGTAACATGTCGGTTTAGTCAAAAAGTTACTAAGTCCCCATTTGGAAAGTGGGTTGACTTTTTGATTTTTTAACTTTTTTAATTATTTTAGCCTGGGCTAAAAAGCCTGATTTGGGAAGGACTTTTTGGATTTTTTGACTTTTTGACATTTTGATGAGATGTCCATATGTAATATTACTAAACTGCCCTTGGCAACTAATTTTGTCCCCTGACAGTGACGTCACCACTCACTTTCCCCCTTTTTTTGTTTAAATTTTATTTTTATTTCGGCAGCTGGAATTGTTGACCCAAATGGTTTTTTTTGGTCATTTTAATATTTGTTTTTTTTATTACATTAATTTGGTTTTGTTTTTTTTTTAAATAGTTTTTTCATGTGTTTTTTTATTTTGATTTAAAAATTTTTTTTTTTAATTTTCTGTAAAATGATAAAAAAAAGTGAGGTTTTAAATAATTGTCCTGTGTATTTTAAGGTCTTTTTTTTAGGGCTTTTTTTTTTTTTTTTTTTTTTTTTTTTTTGCAAATGGGTTTTTCATGTGTTTTTTATTTTTATTTTTTTTCATTTTCTGTAAAATGATAAAAAGGGAGGTTTTATTCTATTGTCCTGTGTATTGTAAATAATTTAATTTTAATTTAATTTAAATTAATTTTACATTAATTTTTATTTTATTTTAATTCAATTTTATTTAATTTAATTTTAAATATTTAAATAATATTTAATTTTATTTTAAATATTTAATTTAATTTTAATTTTAATTTTAATTTTATTTAAAAATTAAATAACTTAAATAATCTAAAAAAATTAAATCATAAATTTTATTTTAATTTTTTAAATATTCAAAAAATTTAAATAATTTAAAATGTTAATATTTTTAATTTAAAAGCAACTCTATACTCAAATCGTAACCAAATACATAAAACGAAACTTAATTAAAATTTTATTTTAATTTTATTTTAATTTTAATTTTATTTTAAATATTTAAATAATTTAAATATTCTAAAAAATTTGAATTTTTATTTTAATTTTAATTTTATTTTAAAGATTTAAATAATTTAAATATTCTAAAAAATTTGAATTTTTATTTTAATTTTAATTTTATTTTAAATATTTAAATAATGTAAATAATCTAAAAAATTTATTTTGCAAAAAATTTAAATATTCAAAAAATTATTTTAACAAAAAGATTTAAATAATTTAAATATTCAAAAAAATTAAATAATTTAAAATGTTAATATTTTAAAATTAAAAACAACTCTACACTCAAATCGTAACCAAGCACATAAAATAAAACTTTATTAGTAAATTTTTTGTACAATTCATAACCAAATACATAACTTGAAACTCCATACTACTTTTATAACTCTACACTCAAATCATAACCAAATACATAACAAAAATATTAAAATTTTTAAAAATATTTTTATAAATAGAGTTTGAATTTATTTTTATAAAATATTTTAACAAAAATCAAAAAAAATGTTTTTAATTTTTTTTTTTCAACGTACATTAGTTCTTTTTCTGGGAAAACGTGTCCTTTGGAAGTGATGAAACTTTTGTTTAGGAAAGGCTGAGGTGATGCCCCTCTCTCATGGGGGGTATTTTTGTAAATTTACCGATGCAATGGTTGTTGCCAAGTGATTATGAGGGTTTTGTCGTGACATGGCTAAAAAAGTCACTTTTGTCTTGACATGGCTAAAATAGCCCAGTTTTGGCTTCCCAAACGGTGCCTAAAAAAGCCAAAAAGTCAAAAAGTCAATAATCTATACCAAAAAGTTAAATATTCTCTTTTCTCTCTACTTTTTGCACATCTTTTCGTAAAAAGTTAAAAAGTCATCTCAAACATACTAGTTTTTTTTAGCTCATATCTTAGTCAAATAACCAAAAAATTACTAAATTAACCTGTTTCCAAATGAGGCCTTAGTTTCACTCTTTCTCTGCAGCTTCTTTCGTAGCTCCTTGACAAACAAATCAAACCAAAGCTCATCCCAGTCGTCTCCCCATTACCAATTTTCCATATCACACCCTGCATAGCATGATATGAACAGTTTTTTTAGTACCAAGAAGAATATCCAAACCAAAAAAATCTGTTTTTATGTGTGCAAAGTAAAGAGATAGAAAAATTATTTAGTACTTCTAAGACACTATTTGTTAATGTGTACATGGCGTTCTCAATCAATTGAGTTGTGCTTAAACAAATAAACAAACTAATCTCCCACCTAATTGACCAAGGAGGTTAGTTAGTCGATTGTAATATGACTATTGTTCTTATTGGGAGTACTATATCAACATAGTTGGTAATTCAAAATCAACTATAATCAACCTCATACAAAAGAGAGAAATTCTATCGTATGCATTTAAAAAAAGTGTATGTTGTATCTGCCTTCACTTTTAGAGATGTTCAATATGAAAAAAATTATTTGAGCCATTGATCATTTTTTTTTATCAGCAAAAATAAACTTTATTGATAAAAAAAGTAAGATACATGCGAAAACTTATATTTTGAGCCATTGATCATAGTCACATTAGATTGTGACTAACACTACTTTTGGGATATAATGGAAGACCATTTCGATGGTAATTAAAGCCACCACAATATATTGTAACAAACACCATTTTGAGACCTAGATTGATGGAATTAGAATTAGTGAAATGTCATCATCATTGCCAATGGAATTTTCAAATAAACCAATCAATGAGCAATGAACATATAATAGCTAGACTTTTCTTCACATGGTTCTAGTAATAACAAGCCTACACACTTGTATACACTGTTATGTTTGGATAAAAAATTTAGATAAAAATTTAAAACAAGAAACATTTCATTCACATTTCATTTATTTATTTATTTATTTTTAAAGTTTTACCCAAATAAATGATTCAGATACAATCTTAACCAATTTTTATCAATAATTTTATTCAAAAAATTTAATATATTACATAAACTAAATAGTTTTGACAATCCTTATTTGAATAGTTTAAAATAAGAAATTTAATATATGACTTAACCGGCATCAGGGGTACAATTGACAATCCTTATCTGAATAGTTTTGTCAGGAACACAAGCGCAGTGTGTGGTGGCGCTGATACACCTCACCAAATACTGCCTCCCGCACAATGCCCCATTGTCCCATATTCCATCCCTCGCTGCCGCAAACAAGTTGCTCGACAGAAACTGCGACAGATCACTTCCGTAGCACGCCGTGGCTAAAACCCAAATTGAAAAACAGTGATTAGATTAAACTCTGAAGCCAAATTGTTGTGCTCTATAGAACTACAACTTTTCACTTTTGACTGGTACGTGAAAAGATGAAAGTTTATTAGGTTGTTGGTGACAACTTTCAACAGCTAGTATTTTTTTGGAAGAAAAAACGAGTTGCTCTCATTAACTTTTCACTATAACTTTTGACTTTTGTCTTCTTCTTCTTCTTCTTCTCTCTCTCTCTCTCTCTCTCTCTCTCTCTCTCTCTCTCATCTGTGTTGTACCAGGAAACTCATGCCTTGTTTGGTTTGATTTGATTTTGGAGATAAGTTTTCAAAAAATATTTTAAGAAAAGAATTTAGAAATTTTTGTGATTTGTTTGGTTGTATATTTTGAAAATAGTTTTGAAATTTAGGAGTTTGGAATGATTTGATATTTTGTTGTAATTGAGTAGACGTATATGAGAAAAAAAGTTATTGAAAAAAAGAGAGGAAAGAAAAAAAGTGATTAATTGATGTGTATGAGAGAGAAAGTGATTTTAAAAATGTTTTGAGAAAAATTACAAATCAAACAAAATTTTTAAAAATTTTCTCTAAAATCTTTTTTCCAAAAGCCAAACCAAACAAGGCCTTAATTTTTTGCAGTGTGTGCGTCCGTGCTTCATACGTTTCTATCCTATATAAGATTGCAAGTGCATTTTCTACCCTTTTAAGTTCATATATAGATATTGAAAACACTCTCATCTCATTAAATAAAATAAAAGAAAAGAAAAGAAAAAAGAAAAAAAATGCAGAGTGGGAAGTTCATAGCGTGCAGGAAATTCCAACTAACCCTAATATCAGCAAGTGATCTTGAGGACGTTCAAAAAGTATTCAAAATGAAAGTCTATGCTAGGGTTTCAATTAACTCTCAAGCTGAGAAGAGAACTGAAGCAGACAAACACGGTGGGACGAGTCCGAAATGGTCGCAGTCTGTGGAATACACAATTGGCGAGTCCGCAGTTATACACCATGGCCTCATGCTCGTCATCAAGTTATATTGTAAGCGTAAGCTTGGCGACAAGTACATAGGAGAGGTACTGTTAGAGACTTATCTCATATTGTTTGTCTAATAATGATATAGGAAAAAAGTTTTTTATTCACATCAGTCCGATAAACTTTATATTTACAGATGACCATCATCTAATGAGATGTCACCAACAATTTTTTTAAAATGACATATTGGGTATTGGGTATTCTTGGAGTACTAATTAACATGTTGCTTCACCTCACCTCTACCACTCACCACCATATCCACCAAGCAACACCATCCATGGCCAAAGTGTCTAACCGAGTCCATTTCACACACCTCTCGTATCTCATCACTTCCACCTGCGACCAAGTTGCACATGCAGAACGTAGAGATTTGTCCCCTATGGTCGCCTTTACTAATTGCCAATTAATTTTGGATTAAATGCCACCAATAATCTACAGGTACACACATCAATCAAAGAGCTCTTCGATAGCTCGATCAAAAATGGAGGCAACTGCAGCGGAGAAATGACATGCCCGGTGCAGAAGGGTTCCGATGGTGTACAGGGAACGTTGACATTTTCATACAGGTTTGGAGACCGTTTGACTGTCGAAAGACCTCCCAAGTGGAAGAAGTTACTGCAATCTGGAGCTGCTGTGCTGCTACGGGTGACACTTATTTCAACAACTGGAGCGGATATGCAGATTGAAGAAATCCCCATCTTCACTGATCCTGATGTCATTGAATGAATTACAGAAATAAACACCACGCACATATATATATATATATATATGATAAGCTATCAGCTCATAAAGATCAAGTATCTACTACAGCTCAAACAACTCAAACAGTTCATACAGCAGCTCACACAGTGCAGTCTCAGTAACAGCATCATCAAGAGTCACAGCATCATACAGAGCTGTCTGTCATACCCTGTATCTCACAAGCATGTCTTGCTAATGAATCTTGTTATAACTGAATTAGTTCTAGAATCTGTTAGTGAGTTAGTAGTTAGAGAGTTAGTTAGATATTAGAGAGTTAGTTAGATATTTTCATTTTATAAATATCTGTGTAAGCATCTAATAATTCATTCAATGAAAAAGAAAGTTTGTAATATTCATCATGGTATTAGAGCATGATTAGCTCTCATGAGCACAATCAAGATCCTCCAATAGCGAATTCATCTTTGTCTTCATCCATGTCAGTTGCTTCCTCTAATCTGAGTTTGCTCTTGTCAAACTTCAATCCTTTGGTTACTGTTAAGCTGGATTCCAGTAACATGTTAGAAATTGGGCGCCCATGTGGCATGACCTTTATTTGAACCTTTTGAACCTTATCCAAATAAGTTTGAATTTGAATTCAAAATCTATTTGGATAACCACTCAGGATATCCATATCTATCATATCAATTGATATGGATAGATGTGATATTATCCTTTATATCTGATATGATATGGGATATGGGTGATTAAGAGAAAAACAACGTATGTTTTATGTTTTTCCCAGATACTGACTCTCTTTCAAAAAAATACAACAATCAAGAGCCATTTTGCACTGCAACTTGTGTGGGTGATATTCATTCTGTAATATCACTCCATTGCTGGGTTGATTGATCAGATTCAGGAAGCACGTGATTTACCTACGAGATCTTTCAATTCAGACTCTAAAGTAAAAGGTATGACCATAATTTCTCATCTGCTGCGTTTACCTTAGATTTACATTGGTATTAGAGCTTGAATGTGTATTTTCTTGTTTTCTCTAATCATGTGTGTATATATATATATATGTACACATTATACATGAATATTTATAAAGATGGAAAATGTCTACTCTCATTAGATTAAGAGCATAAATTCCTATTTTTATGTTCATTAATGTCATTTTTAATACCATAAATGATTTTATTTTGGAAAATGGAGTCTGGTAGTACCGAAATTGGACCAGAAAACACCCTGGAAGGCGGCGCGTGGTCAACACGCCACTCGATGTCGCAGCCATCGCTTGTCACGCCGCCATCGCGCCAAGACGCGCCGCCTGCTACACGACGAAGCGTGCTAAGCCGTGCCATTTTCCTCTGCCGACTTGGCTGGCTTGGCTGTTGATGCATAAGGCTCTGTTTGTTCTGTTTTAAATTCTAAATTGCGTTAAATGGTCATAATTAATTCGTTATAGCTTTGTTTTAAGCGTGATTGATACCGTTAGACTCAGAATTAAATTTTTTATCTTCTATAAAATTTTGAAAATTTTATAAAAATAAAAAATATTTTTCCTGAAATAATAATTCATTATTTTTGGTTTAAAATGCATCTGGTGTTGCATGATTAAGTTTCTGGGGTTGAATTTTTTATTGTAGACTACTGTTGTAGTTTACTATTTACTGGTATAATTATAACATTTTACCAGATTCTGGAATATTTATTTCTAATTTTATGTGTGTTTATTAGTTATTTAAAATTCTAGAAAATACCAGAAAATTTCAGAAAATTTTAGAAGTGATATAGTTTCTGTTATGGTATAATTTCAATATTAAATACAACATATTGTTATTTTTTGCCTAGAGTTTTTTAATATGTTGTAATTAGAATAGCATGATTAATTGTTATTTGTTTAAATTCCATTATTAATTGTGACATAGCATGAGTTGGTTGTGAATTTACATTATGATGCTATTGTATGGAATTAGAATTTTTTTATCATACTTTCAGACATGCCATAGTCAGTGGGAGGTTATTCGGTTGAGAGAAATCTTTGTAGATTAACTCCCGAATACCAATATTTTGCGCATAAATTAAATTAAATTTTGGATAATTGTCACCTGTGGCGCAAGAGATGATTACGAGCATAGCGGATTTTTGATCTTGCGACTTGTGTAATATTGTCATTATTTAATTTAGATTTTTGTGACAAAATTATATTATGCTAATCAAATTAATCCCAATGCGAATTTCTCTCTAAATTGACTTAGCTTATGGAAGTTAATTGATTGACCTAGACTTAGTAAAGATGTTCAAATGTGAGCAATGTAATCCCATTCTTTAGATGAGCAAAAGTCTTGGAGACTTTAGGTCAAACCTTAATTGAGCCAAAGTAAGGAAATATGACTCAAAGTCGCCGTGATTTTGTTGCCTTGTTTGGCATAATAAAAACTTATGTGTGCGCTATGGTTAGCGGCACGCTACGTAGTTTTGGTTGGCGAGTTTTGGAGTTATGAAATTAGTAAGCCCTCAATAGATCTGTATATGATCTTGACTATTGAGCTGCGCGGATTGACTTTGTAATTTGACTTGTAAATAATGTTACATCATTGGATGAAGTAACATTCAAGAGTCACGTTATCCAAGAAATGCGAGCTTAAATAAATTAGTCATTAAGTGTAAGACGAGTAGCCAGTATGAGCAGTGTTTTGCTCTCTACCCAATTATTGGAAGTGGATGGAGCAAAAATTCATGCACTATAATAGTGTGCGTTGAAATATCACGTGAAGTGAAAAGATTAGCGCTTAGAAGCTGCAAAATCTATTAACACTAAGTGAAAAGATTAGCGCTTAGTGGCTGCAAAATCTATTAGCATTGCCAACTTGTCTAAGTCTGGACACTTACTGTTTCCACACTTGAGTGTGAGACATGAGAAGGGGCCTCTTTGTATGATTCCTTAGCTAGGCTAACGTTTTTTAATAACGTTTACCATTAAGCGCAAACGTTGCAGTATAATAATGAAAAGGTCAAAGCCGACAAGGTTGTTATAACTCTAAGAATTTGACGCATGGCTCGTGAGAGCATTGTGTTGAATTAGACTCTTTAGCCTAATTCGCGCTTAAGTTACTTCAGGAGCTGTCATAGTTGATAGCTTATTCTCTCTTTCTTGTGGATAGTAGAATTAATTGCAAGTAACTATGAAGCGAGAAATAGATATGGCAATAGGAGTATCGTCATCTTTCAACTAGATGCAGTAAAGTGTATGGAGAATAAAATTGACTTGAAGGTGCAGGGGATTAGCACTTACTAGTTAATTTTGCGACTTAGGCGCACTTGATATCTCCATGACATCTTTTTATGATCTAGTGCATATGAATTAGTCATGAGTCATTACTTAGTTGGGCCTAAACCTTTAAAACTTGTCTTCGAGAACTCACACATTAAGATGATTGGAATTAGTTTATGACATTGGTCATGAACCAGTGGTTTATTATACTTAATCACATTAATGAGATGATGACACGATGGTTTGAGTAGGCCTTCTCGGGTCCACTCGCTTATGACATACTGCTCTCATGTAAATGTGTAACTTTGTTCGCAATGGGTGCGCACAAGTAAGTAGGAAAGCCATAGAAGGTCATTTGTTTTGGTGCATTTAGTCCACTATGATATTTTGTGACTAGATATGTGTAAGGGTATGATAGCTAAGCCTTAATCTCGACACATTTATAGATTATAATACGCATCTGAGTCAAGACTATTTGATCTCCCATACGTCAAAAGTTTTGAGATGATTTTTGACATTGCACATATGAGGTTGAGATCAATTAGATAACAACTTTCGTACTTTTAGTTTTGACCAAGGTGGCGAGTATCTATTTGAGTTATTTTAGAAAAAAACTCTGTGAAGAGAAATGGATGCTTAGAAAATTGATTATTCCTAATACTCAATAACACAATGGTGTAGTAGAGATAATGAATTAAGTATTGTTAATGTTAGGTGGATAATGGTGAAAAATGTTTCTCAATTGGGAATTGCACTTTAGTTTGTTGCCTATATCCCTAACTAAATGCCCTTCATATCAAATTTTTACACTCCATTTATGTAATGGGTTAGTGAAGAGCCATCTATGGGCGATCTGTAACCATTAAGCAGTTTATCTTTATTTTTACTTCTCATAAGGTTGCGAAGTTAAGACCTAGAGTTCTATGGCGCATTATTGTATGCTGTCTTGTAAACACATAGGGTCACGAGGCGCATTATTGTATACTGTCATGTAAACCTTCCGGGACATGTACATATAGGTAAGCAGCTTTGTAGGAGTGTAACTAAGTCACATAAAGTTTTCTTAGTAAAGGTGATATGAATAGAGTTTTTGGAACTCTATAAGATAGAGAATTCTAAGCATAGCGCTCTATGTAGCCTAGTTGAGAATGGAAAGAAATTTCCAATATCCTAGGGACAGTGGGAGCGATGTGCCTACTAATGGATTACTCCATTAAAGAAGAATAATCTACATTCTTAGTTGCGTGGTAGCGAATGTGAAAATTTTCCATGTCTTCACTGGGTGATTGAGAGGGAAATATTCATGATTGCTCCGCAAGATGATAAAGAGCCTAGGATAATGCCAAAGGCTCTAGTCCTCTGTTTTTAGAAAGTGGATTAATGTTGCGTAGTTTAAGACAAAGTCTTTGAGGATTAACCATTTCTATAATTTGGTTGACTTTCCATTATGACGCGAAACTGTTCTAAAGTTATGCGTAATTTGAATAGTTATTGTTGAGGCATATGGCTCGCTAGATACTGAAAATTCGCACCATTGAGGAAAGTGTAGACCATGAGAAGACTTCCTCCTGGGGAGTGAGGTTATTTTGACTTAGGCTATGATTGACATAAGTTCAGAACATTGATTTGTGGACATTGTGACCCAACTTTCTCGTTAGAGAATTGGATAAGTAGATCCGTAGGGATTTACCTTCTGCTTTTATGGTGAAAAGTTAGGAGCGCAAAAAGGTTGCTAGTTCCAATAAATCTTTTACAGCCTAAAACAGTTATCCAAATAGTGGTTCTTAGATTTTGTCAAGCCATGATAGGCCAACGATGATCGATGAAGACCACTGAGGCATGATCGATGGTCCAAAAGAAGTTTTTCCTTACTTAGTCATTATGAGCCAGGAATTTATAAGGTTGTCGCCACCTAGGGTGGGCAGTCCTCTATTTTAGATATGGGTGATGTAATTTATATGCTCGGATGTACGATCCTTAGGGATTGTTTTGGGAAAATTCTCAGTTTGTCTTCGATGACTTACACTAATATCCTAGAATGATTCTAGATGCAAAATTGCAAACCCATTGACTTACCTATCGGTAAAAGCCAGAGCCTTAGCTATTGAGTGTATCCTCGGATTGTCTTTGGGAGAAACAGATGACCTATATTCCTTGATCTTTTTTTTGTTGTGGGAGCCTAAAGTACGCTATGTGGGCGTATTCGACATGATAAGTGTTATCTTTGGTAAATGGTCAACTTAGTTGTTTAGACATTGACCTTGCTCATTAGAATGTGGATAAAATACTTTACTAGTAGTATATTAATTTGCTCCTTGTAAGATTCAATGCGCTAGTTGGGCGTATCAAGAATGAACGCAAATTGGTCACCAAAATATCTTTAGAGAGGTTATTGCGCAAGAGGTAGTGATCTTAAATCACTTCATGTGAGGCACACATGGAGGATTCCGTTGTAAATACTTATCGCAAGAGGTGCTGATAAGGCTTATGTTTGGAATCTAGAATTGTGATCTTGAATCACTTCATGTGAGGCGCACATGGTGGATTCCGTTGTATATACTTATCGCAAGAGGTGCTGATAAGGCTTATGTTTGGAATCTAGAATTGCGCAAGTTATGGTCAATTTTTTTTTTAAAAAAAATTGATCACTTATTCTGAGATGATGGGATGTTGACACTATTATGGTTTGTGTCATAATAATTGGCTGATGATGATGTCAGCAGGCAAGATTGGCTCACTCACACGAGCAATCGCCCTTGGCGCTTGGGAGCGAGCAAGGATGAGACTAGTGGTTTATTTTTTATTTGGAGCCAAGAGAGGCTTAAATTATCCACTATGTATGTCGCCTTGGTTACAACCAAGATGAGATCGTGTTAAGGACCAAACATGGATGTTAGTACCCACTTTCTATGTTATGCCTGTTATGATTAGCCAGATGCGAGATCTCATTTAGCGCCTGGAAGGCGAGCAAATTAGAGAATTCGGGTTAGGTGCTAGAAAGCGACTAGACTAATATCTATACGGTGTATCGAGTATGATGTCACTCTTTTTGGAAGAGTTACTCCACCGTAGCATGTATTCATACTATATGTGCTTGGCGACCGAGTAATGAGGTGAGAGAATGGATCCCTGTTTCCTCACCGTGTGAGTCTTACGTGTCATTATTGATATGAGTTTCATTTATGTACCTTTTTGTGACTTTTGACTATCTCATAAGGTAAGGGGTTAATGTTCTGCTACTTTGGTATGTTGCCTGCGGTCACGTATGATTCAGCCTTAAGGGACATCACTGGGAAAGCGGTCAATCCTAAACTAAATGGCATGAGGGCAAAGGGAAGATTATCTAGTATTTCACCACTGTTGTATATTCACTGCCGGCAACTCACATCGCTCTGTATGAGAGGCGGATTGAGTGTGAATATATTGCAAGAATTGAAAGGGTCAAACATGCTCTCTTTGAGGGATTAGAGATGTTTTTTGGACCGGTGTAATTAGATGGGTCTGGGGTATATGAGACACTATTTCTGTTCTTTTTGGGTTGATGTCTCTATGCTGGCTCATTTTGAGTTTCTAGTATAGAGCTCCCACATGCAGGTGTTCTTAGTTGTCGCACGGTGCAGTGGCTAGTATGAGATTTTTCATTTTTTGGGGAGATTGAGATAGAGATATGGCAGTGTCATGCCAACTCATGTCCGAGTGGGAAATGTTAGAAATTGGGCGCCCATGTGGCATGGCCCTTATTTGAACCTTTTGAACCTTATCCAAATAAGTTTGAATTTGAATTCAAAACATATTTGGATAACCACTCAGGATATCCATATCTATCATATCAATTGATATGGATAGATGTGATATTATCCTTTATATCTGATATGATATAGGATATGGGTGATTAAGAGAAAAACAACGTATGTTTTATGTTTTTCCCAGATACTGACTCTCTTCCAAAAAAATACAACGATCAAGAGCCATTTTGCACTGTGACTTGTGTGGGTGATATTCATTCTGTAATATCACTCCATTGCTAGGTTGATTGATCAGATTCAGGAAGCACGTGATTTACCTACGAGATCTTTCAATTCAGACTCTAAAGTAAAAGGTATGACCATAATTTCTCATCCACTGCGTTTACCTTAGATTTACATTTCTCATATGGAGAAATTAGATGCAGAATGTGTTGCGTGCTACTGGCTTCCTTGGTTTTGTAACTGGTTCTATTCCATATCCAGCAATGGAGATTTTTGATTCCTCTGGAACTTCATCTCCAATCCAGCGTTGAAGAATGGCAAAAGACTGATGCGCATCTTCTCAGCTATGTAACAGCCACATTATCATCTACAGTGTATTCTTTTGTTCTTCATCTGCAAACAAGTCATCAAGTTTGGCAGATTCTTGAAAAGCGTTTTACTTCAGTTTCACGATCACATATTCATCAATTAAAGAATCAGCTTCAAACAATTCATAAGAAATCCTCTTCCATGGAAGTTTATCTCTCACAGATTAAGGAGATCTCAGATCAATTGGCCTTGGCTGGTACACCAATCGATGATGAGGATTTGGTGTTTTTGACCTTGAAAGGGTTACCTGATGAATATAACTCATTTAAAACCTCTATTCGAACTAGATCTGAAGCAGTCTCTATGGCAGATCTGTGCTCCTTATTGTGCTCAGAGGAAATTCATGTTGAAACCAAATTAAAGCATTCATCTAGTGATCATCTCAGTAGTGCTTACTCTACAGCAAAAAGTTCTTCATTCTCCTCAAACAATGTAGTTGAATCTTTACATTTTTCTTGTTTTGGTTTAAATAGAGGTTTCAACAATTACAGTGTTAACTTACAGTAACATAGAGATCAATAGTCTTAGTTTATTCATTGCACTAATGTTGTTTAAATAGAAATTTACACAACTGAATATCCTAAAAATAAGGAACTGACTCAACAAGAAAGAATGAACTAACTTAAATTCTTTCAAGTCTATAGCAGACTTATTCAGTTCCAAAAGAAGTGGTCAATGCCAGAAAAACAGAACAAAACTCAACTAAATTCTTAACACCATCCCTTAAACTGAGTGTACTGCAAACATTTAGTTTATTGGGTTATTTCACATCAGAATTAACTACAGAACACACTCCAAGTAGATGTCGTAGCTTCAAGAAAGTAGGTAATTTGAGGGGTTTAGTCAGAATATCTGCGAGCTGATCCTCACTTCTGCAATGCTTCAGATCTAGAGTTCCATCCTTGACTAGATCACGTAAGAAGTGATATCGTACATCGATATGCTTGCTTCTGCCATGGAAAACAAGATTCTTTGAAAGCTTGATCGTTGAACTGTTATCTCAGTAGATGGGAGTGGAACCATTGTGAGGATGCTGTAGTGTTTCAAGTAACCTTCTCAACCAGATAGCTTGACAGGCACACGAAGCTGCAGCAACAAACTCTGCTTCAGTGGTGCACAAAGTGACAATAGGTTGTTTTCTTAATGACCATGAGATCACACCTGAGCCTATCATAAAAATGTAACCGGATGTACTTTTCCTGTCATTGGAATCACCAGCATAATCGCTATCAGTGAAACCAATTAGACCAAATTGTTCTCCTTTCTTGTACAATATGCCAAAATCAGTTGTTCCCTTCAAGTACTGGAAAATTCTCTTTGTAGTGAGGAGATGTAACTCTGTAGGGTGTTCCATGTATCGACTGATTAGACTAACTCCGTGCATTATATCAGGCCTGGTTGTTGTCAAGTACATTAAACTTCCAATCATTTGCTTGTATAGAATGTTATCGATCTTCCTTCCTTCAGGATCTTTGGTTAGCTTCAAACCAAGGTCAATTGGTGTACCAACTGAGTTGCAATGTTGCAGCTGAAACTTGGCCAAAATGTCTTGAGCATATTTTCGCTGCGAGAGAAAAATAGCATCAGAAGATTGAATTACTTCGATGCCAAGGAAGTAGTGTAGCATGCCAAGATCTGTCATTGCAAATTCTTTCATCATCGAGGACTTGAATGCATCAAACATGGCATTATCATTTCTGGTGCAGATCAAATCATCCACATATAAGCATACAATCAGTAACTTGCCATCAGATTCTGATTTTATGAATAAAGTAGGCTCATATGGACACTTTTGAAAGCCTGACTTTAAGAAATATGCTTCTATACGACTATACCAAGCTCGGGGAGCTTGTTTCAATCCATATAGAGCCTTTCTTAACTTGTACACCTTAGTCTCATTCCCTTGACATACATAACCTGGAGGTTGATCAACGTATACCTCTTCTTGCAAATCGCCATGGAGAAATGCTGATTTAACATCCACTTGAAATATAGGCCATGAGTTTTGTGCTGCTAATGCAATAACCAATCTGATGGTATCACGCCTTGCAACTGGAGCAAAAACTTCCTTGTAGTCAATTCCAAGCTGTTGTTTATACCCTTTAGCGACCAGACGAGCTTTGTATTTTTCAATTTTGCTTTATGCATTCAGCTTTGTTTTATACACCCACTTAACACCGATCGACTTGTGGCCTTTGGGAAGATTAGTTAATTCCCAAGTATTATTTTTCTCAATGGCATGAATTTCCTCATCCATAGCTTGCTGCCATTTTGGATCTTGAACCGCATCATTAAATGTTACTGGATCACAATCTGAAAGTAAAGCAAAATGGGTAATGGGATCGTCAAATTGATCAATTGCAGTTACCTCATAATCTCGCATCCAGGCTAGTTGACTCTTCGTGCGTTGAGGCCGTGTTTGTTCTGAAATTTCATATTGGTCTTCTCCAGATGAAGTGCTCGGTAGATGCGAAGAAGAAACTTATGGTTGTTCGGAAGAAACTTGTGACTGTTCCTCGTCTTCAAAATGGACAGGAATGGACTGCCCTGAAATAGTAGGAGTCCATGGCCATGTCTTATCTTCATCAAACACCACATCTCGGCTAATGACGATTTTCTCAGTGATCGGATTGTATAATTTATAGGCTTTGGATTGTTCGCTAATTCCAAGAAAAATACCCTTTTCACCTTTATCATCGAGCTTCTTCCGCTTTTCATCTGGAACATGTGCATATGCTATGCACCTAAAAATTCGCAAGTGAGCAACACTAGGCTGTCTTCTGCTCCATGCTTCTTCGGGCGCCATATTGCTGACAGGTATTGTTGGACTTCTGTTTAAGAGATGAATACTCCACAAGATTGCTTCAGGCCAGAAACTTTTCGGAAGACCAGATGTGCTTAACATGCTCCGTACCATGTTTAAGATGGTACGATTTTTTCGCTCCGCCACACCATTTTGCTTCGAGGTGCAGGAAGCAGTAAGCTATCTTTTGATTCCATGCATCTCACAAAAATTTTCAAATTCCCGTGAGTTAAATTCCCTACCACGATTGGTTCGAAGAGTTTGGATAGCTTTTCCAACTGCTTTCTCAACAAGGGCCTTATAATTTTTGAATGCTGAAAAGGCTTCAGATTTTTCCTGCAAGAAATAGACCCATGTTTTTTGACTAAAGTCGTCGATAAAGGTAATAAAATACATGTTATTACCATTGGATGGTGGATTTATAGGCCCACAGATATCGGAATGGACCAGCTGCAACACTTTCTTGGCTCTCCATGCTCTCCCTTTTGGAAATGCATTACGATGTTGTTTGCTAACAGCACAGCCTTCACATACTTGGGAAACGTGATGAATTTGCGGAAGACCAACCACCATATTTTTCTGATGAAGAATCTTCAGACCATTGAAGTTCAAATGGCCATAACGAAGATGCCATAACCATGCTTGATCTTTCACCATAGCAGCAAAACAAGGAAGGGTATCATTGCAAAGATATAAAGGAAACATCCGATTTCGGGTCATATTGACTTGAGCAATCAAACTCTTTTCCGGATGTTGTATTTGGGAAGTTCCCCTTTTGATAATAATCTCATAATCCTTTTCTTGAAGTTGTCCCACACCTGACAGATTGTTCTTCAAACCAGGAACATAAAACACATTTGAAAGAGAATGTTTTGAATTTTGGAAGCTAATTTTTCCCTTTCCCATAACAGATAATCTAGAATCATCACAAATTTTACAGAGCTATGAAAAGATTCATCCAACTCAGAGAACATGGACTTGTCTCCGCATATATGGTTACTTGATTCGGTCTCCAAGTACCACATGTTTGGAAGAGTTTCTTCCATGGTATTGCAAGCCATAAGAAGAGTAATATCATCTTCTTTTTCTACAAAATTTGATGTTCCTCCTTTCTCGTTAGGTAATTTTGTCTGGCATTCAGAACGAAAATGACCATACCTGTGGCATCTGAAGCACTCAACATTTGATTTGTCGAAGGACTTTGATTCTTGGGCTTTAGCATAATCAGCGCTGTATCTGTGGCCTCTTCCTTTGAATTCAGAAGCTTGATCATCTGTTCTGCCTTTTCCTCGTCTTTGACCTTGGCCTCGTCCTCGACCTCTTGTTGCTGAAGATTCACCATTGGTTGAGACCTTCAAGGCCTGCTCCTCTATGATCCTTTGTTAGAGTTTTTGCTCATGGACCTGCAACGAACTCTACAACTCATCAACCGATAGTTCATCAATGTCCTTGGACTCCTCAGCGAAGAATCTTTTCCACGATGGTAACATCTTGCATCAGGTCACCATGGATCCGCATCTTATTTGCAATCGCCATTGTTCTTGAAAAATAATCTGAAACACTCTCACCAGATTTTATTTGAAGGGTCTCGAATTCTCGGCGAAGTACTTGGAGTTAGGAGTGCTTGACCTTCGATGTGCCTTGATATTTCTTCTTCAATGAGTCCCATATCTGCTTGGAAGTTTCTTTCTGGAGAATGGTCTCCAGAATTGTACGATCAATGGCCTGAAATAAGTAATTTTTCACCTTGAGATCCTTCAGCCTTTGTTCATTGAGTCTCTTCTAATGTGCTTCTGACAAAACTACTCCATTTTCCGATTCCACAATACCGGTTGCCACGAGAGTCCAATATTCTTTGGGTCTTAGAAAATTCTCCATCAACATGCTCCAGTGATCATAATGACCATCGAAGCAAGGAATAGCCAGCTAGACATAGTTATCGACTACCTTGTCAGCCATAAATGATTGCTACTGCAAGTAAGAAGACTGCTGCTTCTGTGGAGAATTTCTTGGAAGCTCTGATACCACAATGTTAACTTACAGTAACATAGAGATCAAAAGTCTTAGTTTATTCATTGCATTGATGTTGTTTAAATAGAAATTTACACAACTGAATATCCTCAAAATAAGGAACTGACTCAATGTGAAAGAAGAAACTAACTTAAATTCTACCAAGTCAAAAGCAAACTTATTCAGTTCCTAAAGAAATGGTCAATGCCAGAAAAACAGGACAAGACTCAACAAAATTCTTAACATACAAAGGTAGATATCAGTCTAGAGATTTTAGAGGAGGCAGATTTCATAATTCTCATGGTAGATACAACAACAGATCTCACAGTACTCGAGGTAGAGGTGATTACTCTTCTCATGGTCGTATCTGTCAGATCTGTGGAAAGTTAGGACACGGTGCTTTGGACTGTTGGTATAGGTTAGACACTACTTTTCAGTCTTCTACATCTCAGCAGAAGTCTTCACCACACTCTTCTCAAGCCTATGCTGCCCCAGTGCCTCAGTCTGCAGACTCATCTGTCCCTCCTTGGTACATTGACTCAGGTGCTACAAATCACTTGACTAATGACCTTTCTAATCTTCATCACTTTCAACCTTATCACGGTTCTGAACAAGTTCAAGTAGGTAATGGCTATGCTTTGTCAATTCATCATATAGGTAAAGGTCTTTTGCCTACACCTACTTTTTCTTTTCATCTTCCTAATCTGCTCCATGTTCATTCTATTTCCTCTAATCTCTTATATGTTCATCAATTAACAAAGGATCACAATTGTCTTGTAATATTTGATGCTGACTCATTTATCATTTAGGACAAACTCACGAGCAGGGTCCTGCATAAAGGATCTCATGTTCGTGGTCTTTACCAATTTACACCTTCATCTTCATCATGCTCCTCTCAAGCTCATCACACTACTACAACTCCTCCCGCTTCTGATCTGCTCTGGCATTAACGGCTAGGCCATCATTCTTCTCTCAAGCTTCAACACTTGACTGAGAACTTGCCTAATAAACCTTGCATCAATAAACATTTGTCTTCTTTAGACTGTAATGTCTCTAAGAGTCATAGATTATTTTTCAAATTGTCTAGCACTTCTGTTGATTGTCCTTTTTCACTTGTACATGCTGATGTATGGGGGCCATTTACTGTTAATAATGCTCCTTTTCGATTCTTTGTCTTGTTTGTGGGTGATTGTAGTCGTTTTACTTGGATATATCCTTTACATTACAAAAGTGAGGTATATGACAAGTTAGTTGAATTCAAAGCATATACTAAAACACAATTTCACACTCATCTTCAAATACTTAAAACTGATAGAGAAACTAAATTTGTGAACAACAAGGTTTCTTCTCTTTTATCTGCTCATGGCATTGTGCATCAAACTAGTTGTCCTTACACTCAAGCTCAAAATGGTGTAGCTGAGCGCAAACATTGTCATATTATTGAAACAGCCATCACTCTTCTTCATCAGTCTTCTCTTCCCTTACACTACTGGTTTGATGCAGTTGCCACTACTATGTATCTTATTAATAGAATGCCTAGTAGTGTTCTTTCTCATAAGTCTCCCTTTGAAGTTTTATTTCATTCTCTTCCAGATTTTTCTTTTTTCAAAGTTTTTGGCTGTCAATGTTTTCCATGGCTTAAGCCTTACACAGTCCACAAACTTCAACCTAGGTCCATGGCTTGTGTGTTTTTAGGCTATCACCCTACCATTAAAGGCTATCGGTGTCTAGACCCTCTTACTGGAAAAGTTTACATCTCTAGGCATGTCTTGTTTAATGAGACTTGTTTTCCATTTGTTGTCTCATCCCCTTCCTCCTCTTCTTTGCCTACTCTTAATTCCTTTTTCTGGCCATTTTCATCTTCTATTTCTTCTTCTTCAAAGTCATCTTCTGCCATATCTCATTCTCAATCTTATCCTAGTTCCTCTTCTCCATCAGCAGATTCTTCTTCTTCTATTCCTTTGTGTTCTTCTCCAGCTTCTCATGCAATTCCAATCCACTCAATTTCTATTGATCTACCAGTTCCACATTCTTCTACTATTACTCATTCTTCTAATATTCATGCTATGACTACTCGTTCCAAAGCTAGATCTTTTGCTCTCACTTCTTTCGATTTTCTTGAGACTAAACCCTTAACTGTCAAGGAGGCTCTTACTTCCTCTGTTTGGGTCACTGCTATGCAAGAAGAGTATCATGCTCTTCAATAACAACATACTTGGGATCTTGTTTCTCTTTCTCCTCATAAGGTTGCCATTGGTTGTAAATTGGTTTTTCGAATCAAAAGGAACTCTGATGGGTCTGTGGCTCGATATAAGGCTCAATTGGTAGCTAAAGGCTACCTTCAACAAGAAGGTATTGATTTTCAAGAAACATTTAGTCCTGTTGCTAAACTCCCAACCATTCGGATTCTACTGTGTATGGCACTTCATAACCAATGGCCTATCAAGCAATTAGACAGATCTAATGCATTTCTTCATGGGAAATTAGAAGAGGAGGTTTACATGTTATAACCACCTGGTTTTCTTCAATCTCCTAATCAAGTATGTAAGTTGAAAAAGGCTTTATATGGTCTTAAACAAGCCCTCGAGCTTGGTATTCTACATTTGCTTCTTTCCTTCTTTCTCAGGGATTTACTAATAGCAAGTCTGATACTTCCCTATTTGTTCATCATTCCTCTGCTGGCCTCATGCTTCTTGTCGTGTATGTTGATGATATCTTGGTTACAGGAAGTAATTCATCTCTGGTTTCTCAGTTGATTACTCAGATGCATCAAGTGTTTTCCATGAAGAACTTGGGTTTTGTCTCATATTTTCTGGGCATCTCTGTGGAATGTCAAGGTGTTGATTATTTCCTTTCTTAAGCTAAGTATGCCATTGAATTGTTACACAAAGCTGGACTCACTGATTGTAAGCCTTGTTCCACTCTTTCAGCTCTCAAACCTCTTTCTACTTCTCATGATTCTCTTCCTTTTTCTAACCCCTCTTTATACTGTAGTCTTGTTGGTGGTTTCCAATATCTTACCCTTACTCGCCCAGATATTTCCTTAGCTATTAATCAGGCTTGCCAATTTATGCATCTTCCTAACAATGGCCATTTTTAGTTAGTTAAAAGGCTATTACGTTATATCAAAGGTACTCTTCATCATGGTTTGCGGTTTACCTCTGGTCCTTTCTTTATTCATGCATTCTCTGATGCCAACTGGGCTGGTGACTGTCTTGATCGAAAATCAACCTTTGGGTATTGTGTGTTTCTCGGTCCTACCTTGATTTCTTGGTCTGCCAAGAAACAAGAGACTGTTTCTCGTTCCTCTACTGAGGCCGAGTATCAAGCCCTTGCCTATGCAACTGCCAAAATTACTTGGTTACAGCAGCTTCTTAAAGATATGTGCATTTCCTCTCTTATTATTCCAGAACTCTGGTGTGACAATCTCTCTGCTATGGCCTTAGCTTCTAACCCTGTATTTCACTCTCGCTCGAAACATATCGAAATCGACTGTCATTTTATTCGTGAAAAGGTGTTTGCTAAGCAAATTGCTCTCAAGTATATTTCTACTTCTAATCAGATTGCAAATATTTTTACGAAGCCTTTGTCTCACTCTCGGTTTCACTATCTCAAAGACAAGCTGCTTGTGCTTCCATGCCCCTTCAGCTTGCGGGAGGATGATAAGCTATCAGCTCATAAAGATCAAGTATCTACTACAGCTCAAACAACTCAAACAGTTCATACAGCAGCTCACACAGTGCAGTCTCAGTAACAATATCATCAAGAGTCACAGCATCATACAGAGCTGTCTGTCATACCCTGTATCTCACAAGCATGTCTTGCTAACGAATCTTGTTATAACTGAATTAGTTCTAGAATCTGTTAGTAAGTTAGTAGTTATAGAGTTAGTTAGATATTTTCATTTTATAAATATCTGTGTAAGCATCTAATAATTCATTCAATGAAAAAGAAAGTTTGTAATCTTCATCATGAGTTGTATTAGGGGTTCGTTTGGGAAGAAGATTCGCTTTTTGGCTTTTTGACTATCTTAGTCTGGGACTAAAAGCCTCGTTTGGAATGAGATTTTTTATTTTTTTAACTTTTGTGAGAGAAAAATTGTAATGATTATGAGTTGGATGTGATGTTTTGTCTTATTAGATTAAAAAATCTATTTTATTTTTTTGTAACTATTTTAACCAAAAAGCTTGTGACTTTTTGTTCCCAAATGAAGGCTAAGCCTATTATGCAAGCTAGACCATGGAAGAACTAAAGGGCAGCTGGAATGTACTATATGGCTAAACAATTTTTGTTCCTAAATTTCATTGTTATCCGGATTGCAATATTGTAATATCTCTTAGATTAGAGATGACAATTTGAACCTAACTCGACAGGGACCTGACACTCTGACCCCAATTAGAACAGTTTTTTTTTTTTTTTGAAAAATACTTTCAACTAGCCGAGAATGGTATTCAAAAATGAATCACTAACAATTTTTGGGCCGGGGCCGAGGACGGTGATATGTTCCCCCGCCCCAGCCCTACCTCGTTTCCACCCCAAGCTGAAATTACTATTATACCCCTATGTGTATATAAATATGTGTGTGTGTGTGTGTGTGTATGTGTGTGTGTTACTATTATGTTACATGGATTATTTTGAGGGAATGGACTCATGGAATATCTTTGAGAGATGCTTATTGATTTTAGAAGTTAACTTAGCTAATAATGTTGGTTGTGCATGCTACTTTGCAAAATTTACAAGTGGCTTTTTTTTTTTTTTTTTGGTGGTGTGGGTGTTGTTTTGTATCTTGTTTGTCATGTTGTTATTGTTTGGATGCTTATGTTTGAACATTGTTGGATTATGCTTTTTCATATATTATTTTTATTTGCCTCAAAAAAAAAAAAAAATAAAATAAAATGATACATGCAAAATTGTAAATAAAAAAAAAGGGTAGGGGATTTTTCGGGGTCGAGAAAACCCAATCCCCATTAGAGGCGGGCGGGAGTGATGGGTTTCATTTGACGAGGGTGGAGCAGGAGGGAATTTTTACCTTGAGGATCGGTGTAACAACCCTCGCCATCCTTTGTTCTGGGTTAATTCTTGATTCTTGTTAAATTGGGTGATTATGACTGATAATTGAACTGATCGAAATCTTGGTCGATCGTTGAAAACTGAAACTAAATTGATTGCTTGTATCTGTTTGAATTACATTCTATCTGTTTGGTTATTTGATTATCTGTTCGTGTCTGTGTAGTTAAACTGCTAATTAAAGGCCTTATCGGCGACCGAATCCAAAATTGATTGATGTTCCATGATCAATAGAATTTATGTAATTTTATGGTATAATTATCCGAAAACTGATTAGGTATGATTAAATTAGATTAAATATTGATAAAATGCAAAGTTGGCCTTATTTACCAAACTAGCCCTTAGTGGGCCATTACACCAAACATATTTGAGCCTTAGCTTTGCATTCCAAAACATTTCCTTAGTCCAATTTTGAGAGCTTAACCGATCTAGAGAGAGAGAGAGTGAGAGAATTGACGTGTTCTTGAAGAATTTGCTTGGACTTGTAGAAATTGTTAGAGAATTGCAACATTGAGCCTCCATACCTCTAACTCAAGAATTAAGGTAGAGTTCTTGCCCTCTTGCTTTTGATTTAAGTCACTCCTTGCATGTTTGAGAGGAACATTGAAGATTAGAGCCAAGATATGGCTTGTAATGTTGTAATGTAGCTAGAATCATGCATGCATGTTTGTATTGATGAGTTTTGGGTTGATTTCATGGAAAATTGTCACATGCATGTTCATAATTAAGCTTGAGTCCATGTTTTCAACTTGTTTTAAAAAGAATGAGCTCATTAGAGCATGTTTTGAAGCCTTGAATTGATTTAAAGTCTTGCATGTTATGTTTGAGTATTGTTCATGGAATTGGGTTTGAAAATGGATTTAATTGAAACACCAATGGGCATTGATTTATCAAATTAATCTTTAAAACATGTAATACTATGAGTTTTGAGGTGTTTTCTGGAAAATGGGCCCAAAGAAAACGATTTTGGTGCGTCAAAACTTGATTTTGAGCTTGGGACTCAAATCTGGAATTTCCAGATTTTGGTCGTCCGCTCGAGCGGGGGAAGTGCCGCTCGAGCGGGAAAATCAAGCTCCCAATATTTTCTTATTTGCATTCTGATCCGCTCGAGCGGGGTATTGGGCGCTCGAGCGGGATCTTGTGTCTTACGCTCGAGCGGCTATCGAGCGCCCGATCGAGCGTGAATTTCACCTATCCAGTACTTTTTGGTCCGCTCGAGCGGGTAAGTTGACGCTCGAGCGGGAACTATTGTCTGCATGTCCGCTCGAGCGGGGAAACCTGCGCTCGAGCGGGACTCTGTTTTTCTGAAAATTCTGGAACTGTTTTCTGTGCACATCTTTGCATCCTCATTCCATCCTAGGCATTCTTAGGCCTAGTTTAAGGCATCTTAAAGAGGATATAGATGTAGAACACACCGAGGCAAATTTAGGGATTAAGTTGTTATTTTTCCCAACTGTGAAACTTAGCGTGTGTTCAATCTGTTAACTGTATAGGGTTGGCATTCCGAGGAGACGCTCTAGTTCACTGTAGCCAGAACTCTGTGAGTAACAATTGTGTAAAGATATGTTTAAAATGATTATCTTTTGAATCTTGGCGATATTGATTACTAATGAATGTATGTCCTTTATTTACGATCTTTGTTGCATCCTTAGCACCCTCTTGTTTCTTTATTCTTTATTCTGAGATCTTTGTCGTTCTCTCGTTGGAACCACTCTTGTTTCTTGATTGATGGCCATCATTCTTGTTAGGTCTTTTAAGACCTCATTTCTTGTTATGCTAATGGATGTACCACATATGACTGTTTACTGCACTGAACAACTGTTATACTGATTGAAATGAACTATTTTCATTACTGTAAGGACATTCATTCTAAACCTCTTTACACTTTATGTTATTCACTGGGCTTTAGCTCACTGCTCATATTTATATATGTAGGTGTTCAGGCACCGGACCAAAGCTAGAGGCGTCGGGGTATTTCCAGTTTTGTCAAGCCAACCAATGTGCCTCCCTGCGAGGTTCCGAGCCTACCAAGCTAAGGCTTAGGGGTGTTTTAGTAATTTTCCTTCCGTACTGTTCTGTAATATTGTATAGACTGTATGTTTGCACCGTACTGTACTCTAATAGGGATTAGGTCCCTGTTTCACTGATTGATATGTATGTATGTGTACTGTTCTGTAAATATGTATGAAAAATCTTTTTGGCATACAGACTGTCACAGCTCATTGGACATTATTTATTTACTGTATTGGCTTCCGCCAAGCCCCTGTACTCTGTATTACTGTCTTACTGTTAGGCAGGCCTTCGGTAATCTCGGATTACTGGCCGGTTACGGTGCTAAACCCATAGGGGCGGGTTTAGGCCGTGACAATCGGGGACGGAGCGTGTAATCCCCGGTCCATCCTGACCTGTTGCCATTCTTATCTTAGACACGTTGATCAGAGCCTAAATGTTTTACATTTAACCCATCATTTATTTGTAATATTTTATGATTTTATATAATTATATGTGTTTTTATATATTTTAAGTGTTTGTATATAAATTGTTTTATATATTATATTTTAATAAAATTTATATATATTATATTAATATATAATATTATATAAATGCATATGATGATAGAATGCCTCGGGATATATTCTGGTGGGTGTTAGACAAGAAAGGGATAACAAAAGGTTACATTGATGTGATTAGGGATATGTATGAAGGTGTGGTGACCACTATTAGATCGTCTGCTGGATAGACGAATGAATTCCAATTACTATAGGGTTACACTAAGGATCAACCTTAAGTCTTTTTTTTTTTTCGCTTTAGTTATGGATGAGTTGACATGCAATATTTAGGATGATGTGCCATGGTATATGCTTTTTGTAGATGACATCGTGTTAGTGGATGAGACTAGAAAATGAGTTAACACTAAATTGGAAATTTGAAGAAAAGCATTTGAATCTAAAGAATTTAAGATAAACAAAACTAAGAAAGAGTATATATGGAGTGTAATTTTAGTAACAGTCACAATGGAAACAAAGGAGAAGTGAAGATTGAGAACTAATAACTACCTTAGAGTAAATATTTTTGCTATTTAGAATCGATTATCTCAACGACTAGGAAGATTGGAGCGAATGTGGTCTACAGAATTAAGACGGGGTGACGTAAGTAGAGGAGTGCGTCTGGAGTACTGTGCGATAAACGAGTAACCATTAGACTAAAAAGAAAGTTCCATAGAACAACTGTTAGACTAAGGATGTTGCATGGGATGAGAATGTTGGGCGCTTAAAAACAACATGTAAATAAGATGAGTGTTGCTGAGATGAGGATACTAATGTGGATGTATGGCAAGACTAGAAAGTACAAAGTTATGAATGTGTATATTCGAGAATAGGTAAGAGTAGTACTGATAGAAGAGAAGCTGAGAAAAAATAGATTGAGATGGTTTGGCTATACACAATAGAGACCAATAGAGGTAGTAGTAGTGAAGAAATGCAACATAGTAACGGTAGATGGTAGTGTTAAGGAAGGGGTAAACCTAAATTGACATGGACTAGCGTAATAAATAGAGGTATAAATTTCTTTAATTTGACTAACGAAATGGTCTTGTACAGAGTTGAGTGAAGAAGAAGGATTCATATAACTAATCCTATTTGATGGGACTTATAGTTTAGTTTGGTTTGGTTTGGTTTGATTTGATTTGATTTGATTTGATTTAATTATTAAGAATATTATATAAATAATAAATATAATAAACTAAATAAATAAGTAAAATGTGTCCGCAGTGAAATTCGACAGGCTTTACATATGTATATATATTATTATAATAATAAAAACAAACAAAACATTAAATGGAGGAGTCAAATTTTCCATCCTATCTGTCAACCTATTTATATATTACAATATTATATTTGTCTTATTTGCAAGTTGAATGCCTATGAGAAGAGCTTCAACAAACGAGTTCAAGAGTAGAAAGCTCAGAGAAGAAAAGAAAGAAATGGATAGAGGGAGAATTTAGAAGGTATATTTTTCAAAGTGGCAAGTTCCATGAGTATGTGAAACTAAAGTTCTTGTCTTAGAGTTGGGATGAAACTCTAATCAAGTAATTGGAATAAATTGTATTTAATTTTGTAGTTTTAATTTAATTTAAATACTTTGTATAACGTCAGAAGATTTGTTCGTACAAGAAATGTTATTATATAATATTCGTTATACAAATGATTTTTAGTGTTTGTGTAGTAAAATTGTTAAACGAGTCATGCCAAGTACGACGGGTGAGTTTAGTATAATTTATGAAGTTAGTCCATGCCAAGCGAAGATGGTCGTGCTTTCGGATCTTATTATGCAAAAATTATTTTTATAAAGTATCTAGGCTAAGATACATCATAGTATCCAAATAAAAGATTTTCTACAAATTAGTACAACAACTTCCAATTACGTCGTCAGTGGTGTATTCGAAATTCTAAAATATTTTTCTCATATGATTTCACTTAATTAATAGTTTAATTTTCACTCCAAAAGTTCACAACAACTCCGTTAAAATCCTAAATTTCTAAATTAAATTTATTTCTTATCTTTAGTCTATGCAGATTGACACCTTGCCTTGACCGCCATTCTACGGAGTAGTAGTTACTACCTGATTTTTATATAAAATATTTTTGTGCGTAAACGACAACATCAATTTTTGGCACCATTGCCGGGGACTAAGAATAGAATTATTTAATTTAGAGATTTAATTTTTTTAAAAAACTTGATACCGTGACATAGAAAGGAAATACCCATTCTGGATATATAATTTGTGAATTACCTTTGCTAGACATTTGTAGATTAATTACGTTTGCTGGACAAATAATATTTGGACTACTGCAAAGGACTACTTTTTATTTATTTTTATTTTATTTCCTTTATCCCTTTTTTAATTGGAGAGGTCTTGCACCCCTTTAAATTAGAGAGGTTTTATACCCCTTTTATTTTATCGCACTTTAATTTATCGTAATTTTTTTAGGGACAATTGAACTGCCCGATCTATTGTGCTAATTGTTTTTCTTTTGCAAGTATTGGTTTCTGTTGTCACCCTAAATTTGCATTTTATTATTATTTATTATTGCAGGATATGTGGCATCCGCCTTCTTATTTGAAGGTTATGAGAAGTTATGAAATGTGGAAAGATGATGGAGAAGAAAGTGGAGAACATGGAGCATGAAGTGAAGATTAAAGGAGGTTACAGAAGATCATGGAGTATGAAATAGAAGAGATGGAAGAGTGGGTAGTTTTAGGTAGTTTTTTTCCTACAAATGTTTGCCTACAAATAGCCATTCATGGCTACATTGTAAAAAGATCTAGAATTCAAATCAAAGACAATTGATTTCAATATTTCTTGTCATTTTCCTTATCTTAGAAGTAGTTTAACATAGATTTATATTTTGAAACATTTATGTTCAACATTTCCTTTTCAAAGCATTTTATGCACTTCCTTTTCGAAGCATAGGAGTAGAGGTAAGTAATGATTACTTTGATTGTTCACTCAATCTTCTTTTTCCGTCTCCCTCATTCTTCTTTTAATATTTCTTTTCTCTACACTTGGCAATTTTAAAGTCCTCTTTGTTAAGGCAAAAGAATTGTCAACGCAATTGCTTGATAATTGACTTGAATTTAATCTGTAAAGATTTTTCAATCCTTGCTGGCACGCTTGCATTTATGGTATTTTCCTTCATAGGAAAAATAAGCCAACAATTTTTTGTACGCCCGGTGGGACGTCAAGTATAAGAAATGAAAAATGAGTTGGATTCGTCCATTTCAAATAGCCTAGATGAAATCTATTGGTGTAAACAAAAAAATTTTGGATCTTCAAAAAGAGATCCATTTTCTTGATGAAATAAATTTTTATCCCTTACAATATTATTTGGTGGAAGAAAAAAAAAACACCATTTAATTGGAGAAATTTATCAATTTGATATGCAAATTCGCCAATGGAATGATGAGTTGTCAGCTCTCACTACCAAGTCTTTAACTGAGGCTTTAATGGCTAGAATTGGTGAATTTTTTCAGAATGTTTCCATGATTGAAAATAACAAAAGCAAAGAGTTGGTTTCACCAATGACTCGGGAGGTTTAAGAGCCCATTTTTAAAGAGCCAAATTATGAAATTAATATAACGAAAGAGCATGTTCTTGAGCAAAATTTGGCTAAGAATGATGTTCTATGCATGGCTCGGGGGGTCCAAAAACAAATTTTGGAGAGTCAAATCATGAAAATAACATACCTATGGGGGATTTTCATACATTAAATGGCTAACATGGAAAAACAGTCCACTTTGCCAAATAATTATGAAAATCAATTTGGCGAAAGTCATGTTTTTAAACCAAACATGGTCAAGAATAATGAACAAGTCACTGTTCATGAATTCAAAATTTTTGACATTTTTCACAGTGTCAAAAAGTATGAATTTTCATGGTCACGCTATACCATGACTTTTGTTGTTCAAAATCCCGTTTGGATTTGTGGATCACATCAAATGTTAACTTTGATGGAATGACTAACAAATAATATTTCGTTATTGCAATATATTGGGCCAAAAATATGGTTATTAGTTGATCCATAAAACCATCACCATTTGGTTTTGTGGTTACCTTCGAAGCATGTCCCAAGACACTTCGAAGCATGTTATTAAGAACATGTGAGGGTTGTTAAACCTATTTTCAAAGGACAAATGGTTGTGTTGTTATATGTATTCATAAAAATATCATTTTATAGCCATTAATGGCTAATAAAATGTCAAAGTAATTTCATAGTAATCCAACTCTTTGGATTTGGTTCAAAGAGATGTCGTGAGCACTTTCAATGGACGACTTTGATCCTTTAGTAACATATGTGACTTTCGAAGGGTGGTTTTGTCATCAATGAACACCTTTGCAATGTAACATGGGACAAGAAAACTTTCAAAATGTGTGCATTCCTTCAAATACATGTAAAATGGCAATTAATTAATTGTCAAATAATGCCTATTTTTGGCATGATAATTAGTGTTTAACTGATAAACATTTTTATAGCCATTTGTTACATGAAAATATAACTAGTATTCTACAAAAGTTGGTTCGAAAAACAACGGTTTTGGTGTCTTCGGAGAATTAATAATTGGTTCAAAGCATAAAATTAATATTTTCATTAATTACGTATGAACTAGAACATACAAAGTTTGAATAACCACAATGTTGGCCAAAAGTTGGATTCGAAAGCCCTTTTGCCATAATTTTGTAAGCTTCGAAGCAATCCATCTTGCATCAACAACAGATTCGAAGAAACAATATTAGTGGTTGTAAACCTTTGAAGCTTTGCCGAGTATTTCCAAGAATGTAATTTGTCCTTTGTCGACACCTTCGACCTTTGAATGATGATTTTGGTCCTCTATACCACCTTCTAAGCTGGTTATTTAGTATGTGTAACAGCTTGTTAAGATGAATCATTGGCTTTGCCTTGAAAATATGAGGTTTTGAATGATTCTAAGTACAAGCAACATCAACCTACTTTAAAGTTTCCAAGTTTTCTAAGTATTTGAAGTACGAGTAAAATAAGAATGTTTAATTTCCTTAAACGGATTGATGCCGAGTCAAAGTAAATATATAATATCCCGTCAAGGCATATATATATATATATAATTCGAGACATCTAGTCATAATTTCATGCTCATTCAAAGCACTTTATTGGTACTATTATATCATTCGAAGCATTTTATTGGTGCTATTATATCATTCGAAGCACTTTGTTGCTTAGATTAGTCATGTGCTTGGTTTGGCCCTTAAAAAATTCAAGTAAACATCATTTTTAAGGGTCGCGGGGGGTAATGTTGGCACCATAAATCTGCATTTTATTATTATTTATTATTGCAGAACGTGTGGCATCCTCCTACTCATTTGAAGGTTATGAGAAGTTATGAAATGTGGAAAGATAATGGAGAACAAAGTGAAGAACATGGAGCATGAAATGGAGGTTGAAGGAAGTTATGGAAGATCATGGAGTATGAAATGGAAGAGATGGAAGAGTGGGTACTTTTAGGTAGTTTTTTCCTACAAATGTTTGTCTATAAATAGCCATTCATGGCTACATTGTAAAAAGATCCAGAATTCAAATAAAAAAACAATTGATTTCAATATTTCTTGTCATTTTCTTTATCTTAGGAGTAGTTTAACATAGATTTATATTTCGAAGCATTTATGTTCAACATTTCCTTTTCAAAACATTTTATGCACTTTCTTTTCGAAGCATAGGAGTAAAGGTAAGTAATGATTACTTTGATTTTTCACTCAATCATTTTTCTCTGTCTCCCTCAATCTTCTTTTAATTTTTTTTTCAATATACTTGGCAATTTTGAAGTCCTCTTTGTTAAGGCAAAAGAACCGTCAACGCAATAGCTTGATAATTGGCTTGAATTTAATCTATAAGGATTTTTCACTCCTTACTGGCACACTCGCATTTATGGTATTTTACTTCGTAAGAAAAATAAGCCAACAGTTTCTGTTGCAAGTTTCAATAAAATTATAAAAAAGAAAAAAAAAAGAGTGAATGAGTGTCTTGTATGATGGTCGTCGTTCTTGTGTTCCTAAATTGGTTTCATACAATCCTAAGCTAGAGCGGACCCTTAGGAATCTTCACAAATCTAAGCTGACTTATTTAGCAATGGATGAAGTAATTGAAGACCAACCCATATCACTGAAGGCGCATTTTACGCCTACTACACACACTTCACCATCCTGCATCCAACTCCCAACAACCATTACCACTCATTATGAGATTAAGCCTAGTACCATTCAGATGCTTCCATCTTTTCATGGGCTTAGTAATAAGGATCCTAAAACACCTGAATGAATTTTGAGAGATTTGCTCTACAATACAGCTCCAAAACTTCATTGATGATACCTTTAGGTTGATATTTTCTCCTTTTTCACTCAAGGACAAGGTCAAGCACTGGCTAGATTCCTTGTTTGAAAATACCATCACAACCTAGGAACAAATGTGGAAAAAAATTGTGGAAAAGTACTTTCCCATTGGCAAGACCAATCAAATTAGGCGAGCCATCACCAATTTCTCTCAAATTGATGGTGAGCAATTCCATGAGACTTGGAAAAGATTTCAAGATTTACTTCATCAGTGTCCCCATCATCAGGTCCTTCAATGGAAACTTGTTCACATTTTCTACTTTGGTTTGACAGAGCCACATCGGCAAATGGTTGATGCATCATGTGGAGGGACTTTTATTACCAAAAGTGACATGGAAACTTAGGAATTGTTCGAAACTTTGGGTGAAAATTCCCCACACCATGCCTCTGTTTCTCGTCATAAGAAATAACCAATCTCTGGTAGTACAAAGCAAGGAGGCTAATATGGGGTTGCATGTTGCTTAACAAGTTGAGAAACTGTCTCGAAAGATGGAACAACTGTTAGCATTAGGACACATTTCTTCACAGTCAGCACAACCTTCATATTAAGAGTCTTGCTCAATCTGTTTTAGTCCTGTCCATGGTGTAAGTGAACATTCACTTACAAAACTGGGTTTTTATGGCATCACATCAGGGGCATACAATTAATGCAAGTCGTAGTTTTTCATTTTTATGACTTTCTTTTTTTGCATGTCGTAAATAATATTCCAACGAAGACATGTCAATCGCCTACACCGCTAATGCTAATAATGATAATTTTTTTACGACTTGTAATGTTAATCATAAATAATGAAACTTTATACGACATGCATAAGGCATGCTGTTAATACATTAAATATCCACAACGCACGTATGCCTGCCATTGAAAATATTTCACTTTACACGACACTCAATTTCTGTCATGAAAGCTATCACTAAAAAAGTAGCGCCAAAATAAAAAAATTCAAGCACCAAATGCCAAAACACATATTAAAAATATATATATATATATATATATATATCAAAATACATTAACTATTGGCTTCTTCTCATTTCTTCTAATCAAAAGGAAAATAGAAGGGTTCATCAAAAGGCATATAGAAGAGAGAGAGCGAGAGTGAGACGACGGCCAAAAGTTCCACCTCCGCCAACGCCACCACCGCCCAGCGCCACCTTTGCACAAGAGGTCATCAAATCAGTATTGGGACGTCAATCAGAATACCTTCCAATCTCGTAAAGAGTCTGTGATTACATAACCAAAAAGCTCTGTTCTTGAATTTTTTGATATGCTGTTGTCTAATGCCCACCATGAACGAATGAGAACAAAAACCAAATACAGAAAATCAAACACGATGCACAAAATTACTTCCTTCTTCTATTGCAGAAATCCCAATCTAGGTTTTTTTTTTTTTTTTTTTTCCTCTTCTCTCAGCCTCCCTCTATTTTGGAGTTGTTTATGTAAATTGCATATATGAATCGTATCTGTAATTGGGTTTTTCTTACAAAAAATCAAAATTGGAATCTCAGTTTTTTTTTTCCCCTCAGTTTGATCTGGGTTTTGCTTCATTTTTCGTCTTATCCCCAATTTTGCTTTCCTTTCACATTAAGCATTGGATTTCACGTAGCTGAGTTGCTTTATGACTGTTATTCATACCTCTAACTCCATTATTGGGTTTCTTTACACTGTCATTTGCTTTTTGAAATCTTGATTTCTTTGAGTTTTAAAAAAAAGGAGGAGGGAAGGAGGAAGAAAAAAGAAAAGGAAGGAAACAAATCTTGTGAGATTTTTATTTTTATTTTTGATTTGGAAGGATTGGGGATCGCTGCCCTCAAGGATGTGAGCTTATTTCTACACCTTTAAACGCGACCACGTTTTGGTCGTGCCATGACTTTTCTTCTTATTGACTTTTCCACGTTTTGGACAACAGTTATTTTTTCTTTTATAATTTTTTACAACTACTATACTAAATATTAAAAAAGGAAAATTATTCAATACTCCCGGAGCACCACGTGTTCATACTCCAAACCAATCACCAATTAGTTAGTCCCATGTTGTCCCCCCATCTCCAACATAAATCATGGACCCTTGTGTCTCTCCACCAATCAAAACCTTATGAAGCACCACGTGTCCATACTCCGGGAGTACTGAATAATCACCCATTAAAAAAATGCAATATGGAAAGGTTGTTGATTGTAGAGAAAAAAAACTCAAGTGTTAGAATTATGCCAATAGACACATCTCAATTTCCTCCATTTTAGATTTACCAACTTGCGATGACACTGTTGCTAAACCAATTTCCTTATGTTTCTAACCTCTTTATATGTGTTGAGTTATTTCCTTTCTTCCTTGTGAAAGAGCATAGAATTGCCTAGATCACAAAATCTTGTATCCCTTTCCCCATTTTTGTCTTGGTTTAAATTTTTGGATTAAGTCATTTTATGTTTTGGCAAATTTTTGTCTTTGATTTGACAAACTGATCAATTTTTGTGGGTTGTGTTGTACATTAAGAGCTTTGTTTTTCTTCTTCAATCAAAAAACATAGCTAAGTATGCATGGTAGTATTGTTGTGGTGCTAGTGCCTGTTGGATATTTATGTGCTTAGCATTGTTGTTGTTGTCTCTCTTTTTTTCTTTTTTCTTTTTTCCCAAAGTATTTATATGTGTAGAATTCCGCTAATTTTAGTACCAAACCAGAAAGTGATAGAACCCAAGCCAAAGTTAAAATAGGGAACCCAATCCTTAGCTGTCTCTCCTTTTGGGAAATTTACCAAGAAAAAGAAGGGATAATGTTTTATGCTATTTGCATTTGCATAAATCTTGATTTCTTTATCTATTGGTGTATATACTATTTGTATGTCAAACCTTATTACTCGTTATCTACATTGTTGCTCCGCATTTAGTTTTCTATTGAAGCATGTTAGGTTTTACAATATTTGTGCAATCTTGAATTTATGAAATTATCTGTAATTGTTTTGTCAAGTGCAACTATATTTCCTAGAATCAATATAAGGGAGCCTTATAAACGACTTGGAATAAGTAGGGAAGCTTCTGAAGACGAAATCCAAGCTGCTAGGAATTTTCTAATACAAAGATATGGAGGACATAAGCCGAGTGTTGATGCAATTGAATCAACCCATGATGGTGCACTCACAAGAAGATATTTGAATAAATTTTGTATGGTTTACAACTTAATGATAGTTTTGTGTGTGTGTGTGTGTGTGTGTGTGTGTGTGTGGGTGATTTAGAAAATTTTGGATGGTGTAAAACTTAAGATAGTTTTTGATGTTTAGAAATATAATATTTAGAAGGTTTAGAATGTATAAATAGTTTTTGGATATTCAAAACTTATGGATAGTTTTTTTTGGATGTTTGAAACAATATTTTGGTATTTGATTAATGCTTATATATATATATATATATGAAGCTTGTTTATAATGTTTTCTTAGATTGTACAGAACAAATGAAATAAAACCTGTTGAATTTTTTTTAAAACAAATATACATAGTCTACGACATGCAAAAAATGCTGTGAAACTTGGGCTATCTACGACAGGCAAAATGAGCTATTTTATTAAATATTCAACGACTAGCAATGAATGTCATGGTTTGTCCCTTGAATTAACGGCATACAAAAGTAGCTATGGAAAAGTCAAACACGGCGCACAAGATACGCTGTTAAAGGATTTTTAATGGCGTACTGTGACATGCCATTAAAGTGAATGACTTTCCATGATTGGTTATTATACGGCTTTACATCGTGTGTTGTAGAAAAGTCCCAGACCATGGCCAAAAATTGGAATGTCGTGAACCAATTTTCCCAAACTCTATTAAGTAAGCATAGATAGCAACTATAGGTATCGTATCCACAGGGACTATTGTATATTCCAATACTATTTTAATTGTTAATTTGTCAATTAGTTTAATTGATGGTTGATGGTTTGTTCGCAAAAGTGCTTATAAAATCCTAATTGAAAAGGCAATAAAATGATGATGAATTAATTGGGATTGGGAACTTAGGGTTCGAACCCACCACTAGCTTTGTACCCGGAATTATGAACTTGAATTATACAATGAATGAGTGAAACGAGCTAATTCTGCAACTACAGGTTGGGAATTGGAGAGAAAGATAAAATTATGTTTGAAGCACGAGCACACACTATCTCAACCGTCATGGATTGTCCACTCTAAACTAGTCGTGGCACAATCCGTCTAGTCATAGCATAGCGCGTCTCAGGTTTCACAAGCAACACAAGAAAAACATAGTAAAACATTCATTCTCAATCACAGAAATTGAATGAAGAGTGAAGGTAGAATAAAATTGAATTAAAACTCAAAAGTTTTACGACTATCTCACTCAACACATTACAAAATCAAATATTACAATTCTAGTTACTTAGCTAAGGTTTCATCGATATCCTAAGCAGGCCCGGCCTTGAGATTTCCGGAGCCCAAAGCCAATAATCAACTAATAAATTTTTGGGGCCCTTCACATTTTTTTTTTATTGAATGGAAAAAAAAAATGAAGATAAAAGATAAAAAATTTGTGTCAAAATTACAAAAAATACTTAGTATTACATTACAACAATTAATAAGTGTCACTTGATCCTCACTCTTCTTGCATTTTTAGAAGCAAATAAATCAATCATACTTGCATAATCTAGTTTTTTTGCAAAATCATTTTCAATGGATAACAATGCTAATTATTTTAAATGGGCCTTTCAATTTTTTAATGGGTCAATTTATTTTCAGTTAGTTTAGGTCTTCCTTAATTTTATTTTTTTTGGATTTAAAATATACCAAATATATTACAATAAACTATAATAGAAGGGATCCTTTTTGTGGGTCTATTTTCAATAGATAACAATGTTAATGTTTTTTAATGGTCCCTTCAATTTTTTAATGGGTTAATTTATTTTAAGTTAGTTTAGCCCTTCTTTAATTTTTTTTTAATTTAAAACATACCTAATATATTACACTAAATTATAATAGAAGGGGGCCCTTTTTTGGGTCTATTTTGAGAGGACCTGGGCCATGGCCTTATTGGCTCATGCCCAGGGCCGGCACTGACCCTAAAAGAGATGCTTAGCCGCTCATGGAGAGGGCAAAAGATGAGATGGAAGTGGTGAAGATGGTCGGAGCCTCCATGGATGATCAAGCTTCTTTCCTTAGCCCTAGTTGTCTCTCTTTTAGCCCTAGAAAATTTCAAAACCCTAATCCCAACCATTTTTCTTCCTTTTATTCTAAAAAAACACACTAGAAATTTTGCGCACGCTTCCTAAGGTGGGCCGCTTGAGCGGTGGTGGGATGCATGTGCAATGGAGGATGGTCGCATGTGCAGTGGACTGACAAACGGCGAATTTCCATTGCTCGAGTGAAGGATCTACTTTTGTGCTACTTTTTGCCTGAGATTGCGTGTTGTTCACCAAACTTGCACAAGTACACGAAACGCATCATCTCTACCAAATAACCATACTTTAAGGACTGTAAATGTAATTTACATGGCCTTAATATGGTAACTTTCAGCTTACATCAGAACCCGAACAAAATGCGCCTAGATCTATAGGCTAAAAGTCTAGAAAATGGATTTATGAGCTGAGCTCCTTTTTTTTATAATGTACTATATATAATTTATAATATTTGTAGTACGGATATCATAAATGTCATAACTATATGAATTTTAAACTATAATTAAAGAAAATACAATGAGTTATAACCAAATAATATTGAAAACATAACTAAAAACCTATTCGGTTATGATCAAAATAAGTGCCTCAATAAATCATAATCTTATATATATATATATATATATATCTATAAAAGTATTAGTTTTCCGTTTCTTAGGTGACACAATCTAAAGTCGTGCTTTTTTTGAAAAAAAAACCACATCAGCATACGTTTTCTATTTACATAGAAATTATGCTGCTCTTATCTCTTTCTACTCTAACAAACCCACAAACCCATTACACTCACTTAACCAATTTTATAAGGATTCTATTTTTTGAGAAATACTTCTTTGACAAATCCAATTTGAGTTTTACATTAAATCTACCTACAAATTCTATATGAATTATACTTGAATTGTACAAAATCTTTCTTATATTATTTTATGAAATCACAACTCATAAGAGGAAATTAGCATAAATATATATTCAGAAATCTTTTCAGATTCTGTATTCGGTTACTTCTTTAATTGCTGTAAGTTCTTCAACATCATTTCTGGTTTTTGATTTTTTGTATTTGGTTCATTGACTGTGAAGATTGTTAATTTTTTATTTATATCAAAAATAGTGTTTTACTTTAAATTTTTTCTCTCTCCTATGTGGTGCATCTCTCCTCCCTTCACTTTTAATTTTATAATTATTATTTTTAATATCAAAATTAGTGCTTCTTTTGCTATGTTATAATTCAATATCATACAAAATCATTATATATATTTATTTAAATTATACTTTTGTAGTACAATAGAGCTAAAATTATCAAAATAAATGTTTCTTTTACTATGTTATAATTTAATATTGTATAAAAGTATTATATATACGTATATGTATATATATATTTGAAGTAAGATTTTTATAGCACTATAGGGTTAAATTATTAAAATACACATAAATAATATATTTAAAATTATTATATATTTATTTAAATAACAGTTTTATAAAATGATAGGGCTAAGATTATCAAAATAAATAGTAAGAATTATTGTTTAATTTTAAATTATTACTTCTTCTTTTTTTAATTTAATCATTATTTATAATATTTTATATATCAGCATATATATAAATAATTTAACTAAATTTTATAAAATATTATTTCAAAAAATTTATATTTTAACCCGTACATTGTACGGATTAACTATTAATTAATATATTAATAAATTATAATTAATCAGTAATGATAGAGATTCTCACAAAACATAATTATGATAACCGTCAAAATTATTTAAACCATTCATGTCAGTGTTAAACATAACTCTTAAAAAAATTCAAATACATCAATAATTAATACATTAGTAAGGGTCTTGAAGGTCCTCTTTTGTGGATCACCTTTACGTGGTCCCAAGCCTAACATTTTTCATAATTAATATCACAATAATTTATAATTGAAAATCATCAAAATAATAACTGAAAATAGTACACTGTTTTCCGAGTCTTCCACTTGCTGACCTGGTTGGCCATTCCTCCTTTCCAATCAAGTCACTTTCCTAGGACAACATACGTGCGGCGTGTGGTTTGAGAAACGAGTTAATTTTTTAACTTTTTAATTAAAAAAGTATTAGAGGCCTTAAAAATTTTTACAAAATTTTTATTAAATATCTCACACATCTCATATGGATATAAGACTCACACAATGTAGGTCTCATATGGGTCTTACACACATATGAGATATTTAATAGAAATTTTAATAAAATTTTTAGAATTTCTAGTATTTTTGTTTTGATTATTTTAGCTTGGGTTTAAAATAGTCTCATTTATGATGGATTTTTTGACTTTCATGACTTTTGTGAGAAAAAAAAATATAATGATTATGATTTGGATATGACAACTTTTAACCTATGACAAAAATATCTATTTTGTCTTTTTATGACTAAAATAGTCTCAATCTAATCCAAACCCACATGCCAAACGACTACTAAATAAAATATAAAAATAAATATAGAATTTATAAAAAGAGATTAGTTACTATCTATATCTATAATTGCAAGCGAATCGAGTCTAATTGAATTTTGCTCGACTCATTTGTTTATCGAGTTTAATTATCCAACTCTAGTTCGGCTTGATAACTAATCGAGTTCGAGCTTGAGCTCGAGTTCGATTCGACTCAGCTCGACTCGTTAATAGTAGTCAAGTTCAAGCTCGACTGAAACTCAATAATAAATTATTATTATTATTTATAATATATAAATAATATATTTATATATTATTTAATAAAAATATTATTTATATTATTTTAACATAAAAATAATATAATTATGCTCTTGTTTATACAAATTTTATATTATTTAATATATAAATAATATATATTTATTTTATAATTTAAATAAAGATAAACGTACCGAGAGCCGAGCCCTTAATAAGCCGAGCTGAACCGAGTCAAGTTAGTGAACAACTCGATTTGTTTGCAATCATATCCGCAACACAATCCTTTATATTATTTCATATTTTATTTTGTGAATCTCACTCTAGATTCACAATGATTAATTTGTACCGTTCACTTTGTAAGCATTGTAGTGAAGATCATTTATGTTAGGTGTGATTATAGATCCATCCCACTCGACCCAACCCGATTGATTTTGGACAGATGAAAATAAAATATTTCAAAATTCGTAGATACAATTCAAATGGCGGATCAACTATCTCGCACTCGCATAAATCAAAACGCCCGTAGATAAAGTTCAAAATAAATAAATGAACTCCTAACATGTAACAACATAGAGTATAAATAACAAAATATATATTTTTTAAAATGAAAAACAATACCTTAAAAACACGCATGTATAGTGCCATGGCCTATATAGACAAATAATACATATTTTTTCAGATCACTAGTTATTAGAGATTATAAAAGTAATGAATTATAATTTAAAAAAATGCCCAAAATTTGTAAAGTCCAAACTGCCAAACCGATCACATCCATCCGCCAATCTGTGCGGCTTGCTCAATTTGCATCCTCCAAATCGATGGACGGATGCGGATTACTTTTTCCAATCCACCTAATTTTGAATGGATAGCGGATGTGATATCACTCAACCTAACCTAATCCAACCCGAGCCACAATCACCCCTAGTTTATGCAAAAAATCTGGTTCAGCAGATATCAATAAATAGATTACAAATTATATTTTGTTTTATAAAATATACGGTTCAAGTTTAAACTCATAATTACCGCCTATTTAAAAAAATAAATAAAATGTAATTTGCCCATGTATCTAGTGATATTTTATGAAATTGATTTTATTCATAACTCATTGAGATTATGAAATGAACGATTCGAATTATCGTTGGAGGCCCAAAACAAGGCCTATGAAATAAATGATGGCAAAATATGGAGGATAATAGCATGAAAATGATTTATTCTCTTAATAAATGGGTATAATTTTATAGAAAATCTTAGAAGAATAGAAGAAATCACAAAAGAAAAATTTCAGGACTTGACCTTTGCAATAAAATAAATTCTAAATTTTTGATTTTGTCAATATAAATTCTTTTTTTTTTTTTTCACTTGTTTCAATCTAAATTATTTTTCTAATTTCGATAAAAACAAATTAACCAAAAATGATATTTTAGTCACTGAAATTAATGAAAAAGATTATTTTAGACGTTTTGTATATATTTACATTGAGGTTAATAACTAAAATATTATTTTTCAGTCGATTTTGCTTAAATAAAATAAGCGAATAGTTTATATTGAAAAAAAATCAAAAAATTTAAATTTAAATTGACAAAAGTAAATACTCAAAATTTATTTTATTACAAAATCAAACCATGGAGAGATTTTTTTTTTTTTAATTTTTTTTAATTTTTTGTAATTTCTTCAAAATCGTACGGATTATACCCTATTAAGTATAGTTGACGCATAAGGGTCTGAGTCGTTCATTTCATAGTCTATTATATGTCCATCATTCACTAAGAAAATCAAATTAATTTGATAATCATAACCACATAATTTCATCATTTTTTTTCTTTAAATAGAAGATGAGTATGACTTTAAAATAAGATGTCTATATTGTTCAAAACAAATGATAAAATTATGTAATTAAAATTATTAGATCAATCTAATTTTTCATTGATGATCTACTTGTATAAAATGAATGAATGAATTGAATTATTGAAATAGAATCCATAGCGACTCTTATAGGACTAAATGAACGTGTACATCCATCTCTTAGCATTTATAATTTGCCTTGTTTCTATAGTCGAACATCGGGTTTGGTTTCTCTTACGCTAGCCATCTTAACTTCAGAGAGCATTTGAACTTGGTAGACCCATTTTGAAACCGATTTTGGTGATTCAAACCATTCACTTTTTAGGACTCGTTGAGTAGAATATTTATGTAAAAAATTAAGATGATCAAATATCAGTAGCTATATGTTTTGTTAGGTTTTTATTCTTGGCAATCCCGTTTGACAAAACTCTTTTCAGTTGTAATTGTATTCGATCTTTTATTTTAGTGAGACTAAGAGTTTTAGATGTGATTCCAACTCAAATTGTGCCTTGCATAGATGTTTTAGAAGTTAATTCTTTCATGTTTGTCAAAAGTTTCACCCGCCTACAAAAGTACTGGGAGGTGTTTTTTTCCGCTCGAGCATAGATCTGCTCGAGCGGCCATTCTTGCGCGGATCTGTTTTCTATATATATGTGTTTCAGTCCAATTTTAGGGTACGACTTCCAGATCTTCTTTTTGGGTATTAAGGTTTTCTTTTGAAACTTTTTTGCTTATTTCTTTGATATCTGTGAGAGTTTAATCATGAATTGAGTGGATTATATCAAAGGGTTTGTTTGTCTTATTTATTCAATACAAAAGATAGAGTTGTTCTTCAGTGGTTTTCGTGAAATTTGGGCCTGAAGCTTTGGTGAATTCTGGAGTGGCTCATCATCGTGGATTCGACATCGATGTTGTGGATTCAACGTTAGGCAAGACAATTCCGAGATGAAGACCATGGTGGAAGAGGCATATAGGGGTCGACTTAATTCGAGCGTGGATTCGCTAGGTAATTGAGAGTACACTTGTGTAATTTATTTTGTCTTCTTAGTGGATTGTTTTGTGGCTTTGGCCCGTGGATTTTTACCACAATTAGAGAAGCTCCAATTGTGATTTTTCCACGTTAAAATCGTTGTGTCGATCTGTCTTGATTGTTTGATTGAGATTGTTATTTACTACTTAAAATTGATACATAATCACAAATCAATATCTAGGGATTTCTAGATTTTTCATATTTAAATCAAATTTATATTACAAAAAATAAATAACTATTTTTGAAATTATATTTGTCATTTATTTTTTTTCAAGAAATATGATTTAAACATATAATTACAGATGTCTAATTATCTTTTTTTTTTTTAATGAATATTTGACACAACAAAATTTAAAAAGTAAATGATTCGGATCACTAAAATTGAATTCAAAGTGAACATATCAAGTTTAAAAACTCTCTCAAATTAAGATGAGAAGTTAAAAAAAAGTCAAACCTCGTACATTTATACTTTTCCAAGCCTCAAAGGAATCTCAGGAATTTCAAGCTTTCACACACAACCACATCTCGGATACAAACAAATCCATAAATGAACAATGAGACCTTATATTCCAAACAATGACAATTCACTCCAGGAGGTTGTCCTTCCCATTACTATTAAACTTGTGAAAGGAAATATGGACAATGAAAACCATGGGGTGGCCCATCTGTGGTCACATCAAGACATGTGATATTGTTTAAAATTCCACAATATTTCCTGGCTAATGTTGGGATGAGAATTATGTCCGGTTGAGTCGTGTTTACTGAGCGTATAGAGATATTAAGTAGTTGTATTTAGAAATTCCTAAATTTTAATGAATTGTATGTTGAGAAAAGTTAGGGATTATGAAATTTTTTTTATGAAAATGATCATGAAAGATTTATGATCCTTAGATTACCTTGATTGATGTGTGGTGTTTTATTCTAAGTATAATCTAAAGGTCACAAAACTTTCATAATTATTTTCATGAAAGATTTTTCATGATACCTACCATTGCTGTTGTTTGTTAGGCAAAAGCACCTTCTATTTCATTTATTCTTCCTTTCACCTCTATATCACTCATAACATAATAGATGAAGTCATCTCCTTGGTTCAACAAATTTTGTACAGTTTTTAGGGAAATTATTCGGTGTGCAGCATATGATTTATCACAAAAATATATAATTTTATTATAAAATTTATAACATCAATCACAAAATAAGTAATTTCGTCACAAATTGACGTAACAAAAATGTCATAATCAAGCCACAAACTTTTGTAACATCAATCACAAAATTTTGGATATTTTTGTTATGTCAATTTATGCTAAGGTTACGTATTTTGTGATTGATATTACGAAATGTTGTTATAAAATTATACATTTTTTTGATAAGTTGCATATGGTATGCACCCCAAAAGGTGCACACCGGAGCATTTCCCCAATTTTTAACGTATGAAGATACCTTCAATACTTTATTTAATTTAAAAATTATAATTATAATAGTTTAAATAAAATATTCTCTTAACTAATTTGAAATGCAACTTGAAGTATGATAATATTTTGAATAAATTATACCCCTGGTCCTTTTATTTTATCACTTGTGTTAATTTGGCCATTATAGTTTTAATTGTATCAATTTTGTCACTTTATTTTTTTCAATTTTTTCAATTTAGTTTGATAACACTCGATTAGAAATTAGATAGCAATTAAGAGCAAAATGGTCCATTCAAAAAGGAATTGATCCTTTCAAATTAAACGCCAAACTATCAATAAGTTTGACGAGAGTAAATGAACTATTTTACCCTTTGATTTCAATCCAATTTCTAAATGGGCATTATTAATTAAACTAAATTAATGCAACGTGAAAAAATCAAAGATAAAATTAATACAATTAGAATTATGTCGGCCAAATTAACATATGAAGAAAACTACAAGGAGTTCAAGTTGTAACATGCCCGGGGGGTACCCGTGCACGTTAACAGTTCGGACTCCCGAGATCTCTTTGATCTAGTCTCATGAGTGCAATGTGAAACGTAGATGAGAGTCCGTATTTGACAACTTTTACTGAAAATCCATTTTATTGCAATTTTGTCAAAAATGGACTGCGTCATCAGATCTCTCAGAGTCGCCACCTAATATTTTAGGAAATTAGGAAACCCATGACTCATGCCAAGGCCACTATTCGTCGTAACCAAAGATGCTTGGCTCGGAACCTTAGGTATGAGAGAGGAAGGTCAATAATGAGCACCCCTGCTCACCGGATCAAAGATCGGCCTCTACTAAACCATAATATAAATTTTATTTTCTTATATGTTGACGTTCTGATTATTTAATAAATCCTAAAATTTACAATGTGATGTGCACACACAAGGTATAGACTGGTTTGCCCAAATTGGAACAATTCAATTTCATGTTTGTTTTTCGAAAAGGGTTTGAATGTGCCACCTCAAGTGGGCTTAAAGTTTGTGAATTTGCCACTACAAAGTGGGCTTAAAACGTACAATCATTGAATTATTCCAATCCAAGCAACAAGCCTTCATCCACAGGCATTCAAATAGTTTATCACTCAAGCAATTAGCCACATGGTAGGATGTTAAACATAATAAGAAAATTATGTACAAGCGGGATGCTAAAGCATAAAAACTCACATATTTACTGACGTCCCGCGAACAAGCTACAAAACAAAATTAGTAAAATATGCATGATCCTATATACAAATCCTAATGCAATTCATACACAAGAATGCTTCTAAAGATCCGACTTCTAAAACATGACATGTGAAACATAGCAATACTTGCGACAACACACAAAATCATATAAGAATCAATGAAAGCACAAAGATGCAAATTTAACCGGATCTATGCATGAATCATGGGTGCGAAACATGGATATGCATGGTATGTTAGATATATACATATGTACAGTTAGGAAAAGCAATTAAAGAATGGGATAAAAATAAATGGGGTGAGGAATTATTACAACACTTTAAATATTACAAATCCGAAGGAAATGAATAAAATAAAAACCTCACAAACACTCAAAATAAAAATAAAAGTCTTAACTCCCGGCCATTCATCGACTAGCAAAGATCCACGTGTCTTCAATCCAACAAGCCTCAAGTCCATATACTTCTCATCTTCACTGGAAGCCCCACCAAATCAAAACAGGTTCACTGGGGAAGATGATGAGAGAGAAGTCAGCGGCAGATATGAGGCTGTAGGTGGTGTTGTCAATGAGGGAGACTTCGTCGAGGTCGTCGGCATTAATGAGGTTCTTGATTACGGTACGGGAGTGGAGGATGCATAAGAAGTGAAACTGAGTCCGAGCGCGAACTTGCTACCTCGGGTACCAGCACCGCCACTTGGTCTCAAGCTTATCACCATTTGATCAGCATCACTCTTCATGACTCCATGGCCTTGAAGAGAGAGAGAGAGAGAGAGAGAGAGAGAGAGAGAGAGAGAGAGAACCCATGTATCTCTGCATGCATGTATTTGCGAGACTTTTTTTGATTTTCTGGGTTGAAAGTCACGCCGAGAAGAGAGAGGGAGAGCTGTGTGTTGCTCTGTGGTCATGCATGGCGACCGAGAGAGAGTTGATGAATGCATGGTTCGATCAGACCTCCCATGGCTGGAGAGGAGTGAGAGTGAGATGTAGAGAGAGTGTGCGGGTGTCGTGTGTGTGTGTTCTATATGTGTGTTGCGTGTGTGTGTGTTGCAGTGTGGGTGTGCCGTGTGTGTGGAGTGAGTGTGTTCATCAGTGTGTGCAGATAAAGCTTCCCTCCCTCTCAATCTCTCTCTAGAAAATTCTCTCTCAAAAAAAATATCACTCCTCTCCCCTTCACTCATGAACACCACTCTCCCATTTTATCAATCTTAGATTATCTCCCCTCAAATAATACACTACCCACTCCCACTTTTCTATCCCTCTCTCTTTTTAATATTTTCTAACTTCTCACCTGCTCTCCTCTTTTTTGATTCTTTTTTCCCCCTGACCATGCATGCTCCCTTTCTTTCTAAAAAAATAATTGTTCTCCACCGTCCCACACAACCTCACCAAAAATCTTATCTCCATCCCCCCACTCATTCATCCTCTTTTTTTATTTTTATTATATATATATATATATATATATTTTATCATTTTCTTTTTTATCAAATATCAAAATTATTCATATCAATTTAGATAAAAATATCAAAAACTATGTACAACACATAAAATTATAAAATATTATAAAATACTAAAAATTAATAATTTGGCCAACATGGGTGAGGTTTGGGATTAAAGCTTTTTGATATTTTCTGCTGAGAAATTCATAAAATAGTATATTCCAACTTTCATCATGGAGTGTTCAAAAGAAAGTGCCCAAGTCTTAGGGTCAGTCAAAATGGGGTGTCTACACAAGTATAATTTGGCCTAATGTCTTTTTATATTGATGGTTTAGGTTTATTTTAAGAAGTGAAAGTTTTAGAAGATATTAGACAGCAAATAAAAATAAAAATACAACTGACACAGATTATATAAAAAGATTAGTTTATTTTTTCAAATACATGCATTGCTTATAAAAAACAATTATACACAATAGTTGTATTTTTTTTTTGGATACATGAGGTATCTTGGGCCAACTTGTGCACCCCAGACTAAGTCCCTATAATTTAAACAAACCCTTTGAAACAAGGTTTAAACCCTGCAGTCCGTGCCTCTAAGAATTTTGCTAAGGAGGGAGTCGAACTTTTGAGACCTTAGAGATAGTAAACCTCTAAATCTCGTATCTCATCTACTAATTCAGATCCTTGGGGTTATAGTTGTGATGCTACTTGTGAATAGATAAGTTTTTTAACATTAAATTTTGTTAAAACATCCAATTCAAAATCAATTGGCAATAATTGGAAAAACTTTTTCATTATATTAACCAAGTTTTAGTGGTTTAGATTGGCGATGTGGGTTTAAATCTAACACTCCCCCTCACATGCTATCTGATAGCACGTGGAGATGATTAAGAGGTCTGATTGAGAGATGGACCGTTTGTACCACATGATTTAAAAAACCATCCAAGACATAGTTTTGATACCATGTTAAAGTATCCAACTCAAAACTAATTAACAATGAGTGGAGAGATTCTTACATTATATTAATCAAGTTTGGCTAGCTTAAATTGACGATGTGGTTTAAGTCTAACATTAATTTACATTATATTAATCAAGTTTGGCTAGCTTAAATTGACGATATGGGTTTAAGTCTAACATTAATAGAATCCTACATAAGATCCACGGCTATTTTACAAGAAAGATTAAATAGTTTCGCTAGGTTATCACCTGAAAATGATATGTTAACAAATATTAAACATAAATTTTATGGCTATGATATGTTAATTTACATATTCTCCAGTTATGACTTTTATAGTATTTCATCATGAGTTATTGTATTATTAGTTATGACTTAATTATGAGTTGGTTATACACATTGTGATGCTAGTTATGATACATTGTGATGTTTTTTATGACATTAATTTGCAAAAAAAAAAAAAAAATAGTTATACCTTATGTAGTATTTCGTTATGGCTCAATTTTTATTTTTTTTTAATTATAATCAAAGAGAATTTAATTATGACATTTATGGTAAGTAACACTACAAATTTTATAACTTCCATAATGTACATATCACCCAACATATTATACATATATATATATATATATAAACAATTGTAAGTTTTATTAATGTTTATTTGAAGTTATTGTTAAACTGTTTTCTATCTTCCGTTTATTATTGCTATCTCTTGCTTACTGCTTTGCTACTTCTGCTGAGTTAACTCTTTTTTCTGTTTGTTAATCTGTTTCCAGTCATCTTAATCTGCCAAATTTATATCTGTGTTTTCCACTTTGTTACTAGCCACCCAATCTTCGTCCCTGTCCTTGGTCAGTCCTTTAGTTAGGCAGTGTTGGATTTTAGGGGTCCTCCGAAATGGGTATGTGTGAAAGCCTAGTATGTGAAAACATGATAAATTCAGACAATGTATTAAGATTCCTGTAAGACAGTTTAATTAAAGGAAAATGAGTCAATTATTTAGAAGTAACTCTTCAGTCAGTTCTAGGTCAACAACTTTGTCCTCAATAGTTAATCAAGGATTAGTAATTAATGAAGAAGAATTAGAAATTCAAAATGGATAAACTGTATTTAAGTTGGAATATACCAAAATTATCAGTTAAAGAGATTTATAAAACTACGTTTTTACAATCTGCTTTAATATTAATCTGCATGTTAAAGCATTAAAACAAGTTTATGCTTTAGAAAAGTCTAGAGAAACCTGTCACTCATTTGATGCTAACATTATTAAACATCATTTAAAAACTGGTCACAATTTTATTTATTTAGGATTAAGGCCTCATTTGGAAACAGGCTAATTTAGTAACTTTTTGGCTATTTGGCTAAAATATGAGCTAAAAAAAACTAGTATGTTTGGGATGATTTTTTTGCTTTTTACGAAAAGATGTGCAAAAAGTAGAGAGAAAAGAAAATCTTTGACTTTTTGGTATGGGTTGTTGGCTTTTTGGCTAATTTAGTAACTTTTTGGCTTTTTAGCTAAAAAGTTCTGTTGCCAAACGAGGCCTAATTCAAGTTGGAATCAAACCATTAACTCCACAAGGTAAAAATACTTCTGTTTTATTATGTTTAAGAGATGCTCGTTTTATTGATTATAATGATAGTTTAATGGGTATGGTGGAAACTAGTCTTCACAAAGGACCTATTCATTTTAATTGTTTTCTTGATTTCACACTCAGTCTTAGAGATCCACACATATTAGATGCATTAATTTTAAATATTCAATTAAATGGTTCATTTACTAATATGAAAGAAAAAAAATCATAATATTACTTTAATTTATCGTGTCGATTATAAATGTATTAAAACCAATTTAAATGTTCAAGTTTTACATAAAAGTCCTAAGGATAAAATATTACTGATTCAAACTAGTAACAATGATACTAATATAAATATCCCTCAAATGATAGAATGGAAAGATATTACTCTCCCTGATCAATGGATTACGGTCAATGAAAATTACAAACATAATCAACAACAATCCATTAGTCAAGATATCCAAGATATTCAACAATTTACTGACGGTTCAGTCCGTATTAAATTTAATCGTAGTCAATCTTCTAGACATAATACTTCTAGTATACCTACTGATGTTGAAACTGAAGATGAAATATTTAGGTGCCGTTTGGTAACACTTACGTTTTCAGTTTTCTGTTTATATTTACAAAAATTTTAAAAACTTAAATAAAAACTTGTTTGGTAAAATTTTTGATTTATAAATCAGTGGTCTCAGTTTATAAATTTGGCCAAAAAATGAAAACACAAAAAATGTGTTTCCGTTTTGAGTTTTGAGTTTTATTTTTTTATTTTTTTATTTTACCACCCAACACTAGCCACCACCCGCCACCATTTTCCACCACCGTCTTCCGTCACCACCCACCACACGCCACCCACCACCCACCCACTAGCCACCACCACCCACCACCCACCTGCCACTCACTCGCCACCACCACCCATCCCTCGCCACCACCCACCACCCACTTGTCATCCACCCACCACCCGCCACTACCACCCACCGCTCGCCACCACTACCCGCCATCTACTTGCCACCACCACCACCCACCTCCCACCCACCCGCCACTCCCACCACCACCACCCACTCGCTCCCACCTATCTCCCGCTACCGTCATCCACCTACCCATCACCACCACTCACCACCTACCCACCACCACCCACCACCACCCGCTAACCGCCACCCACCTACCACCACTACCACCACCACCGCCACCACCACCACTCACCATCCGTCACCATCACCCACTCACCCACCACCACTCGCCACCACCCGCCATCCACCTGCCACCACCACCCACCACCACCACCACCACCACCCACTCGCTACCACCCACCACTCACCATCACTACCATCCGGCCAACACACCTACCCACCCACCCACCACCACTCGCCATCCGCCACCCACCTACCACCACCACCCGCCACCACCACCACCCACTCGCTACCACCCGCCACCGTCACCCACCCACCCACCATCACCACCCACCATCACACCCACTCACCCACCATCACACCCACTCACCCACCACCGTCACCCACTCACCCACCACCACCACCCGCCACCTACCCGCCACCACCACCCAACCGCCACCACCCGTCATCCGCTACCCACCTGCCACCACCACCCACCACCTGCCGCCACCACCGCCCACTCACTACCACCCGCCACCGTCACCCACCCACCCACCACCACCACCACCCACCCGCCACCAATTCCCCACCACCCACTGTCATCACTTTCTACCACCGTCTTCTGCCGCCACTTGCCACCACTTGCCATTTCTCACTCTTTTTTATATTTTTAAATTTTTTTAAACATTTTGTTAATTACCAAACGTGTTTGTAGTTTATGTTTTTCTAAAAATAAACAAAAATCAGTTTATAAAATTTTTGTAAATATAAACTGAAAACGTAAACGTTACCAAACACACCCTTAATACTCCTTTATTCTGAAAAAATAGCCAAATTAATCTTGGTCAACCCTCTCATAGTAAATTAAAAGGCATTGATAACTCTACTACTTCTCAAATTAGTAAACCTGCTTACTCTACTCACACACATTTCCCTGAAGAAGATACTGAATCAAATAATTCCCCTACTCAAACTGATTTCGAAGTAATACCTCCAATCAATCCTCAATTAATGACAATTAGTAAATCTTTTGCTCATAATCTTGATAAATTACATGTTGAATTTAAATCTAAAGAAAATAGGACTAAAAGACATGCTTATCGTGCTAAATATAATTCTACTCAACAATCTAAACTTACTAGAAAATGGTATGATTTTATGATTGAATATAGTATGGAATTCCTTTCTTTGAATATTTAGACAACTATTACGAAAAGGTTAATACAATCACAAAACATAAATGGAAAACTTCTCCTAATACAACTGTTAGCTCTAGTCATCCTCCTTTATCTAATATCATTATTGAACATCAAGGATCTGAAGTCCCAGCCTCTCCTTTTAAGTTGCCTGGCATTGACCCTGAAATTAAAAAAGTTATTGAACAAAATAATTATATTAATCAATGTTTAAAAACAATTGGTAAACAATTAGATAAACTAGAAACTAATTTAGATGATTATTCTGCTCACACTACATCTACTAAACAATCTTTAGATCAACCTTTGATTAACTTACCTAATAATCGTTCTAAAAGAAATAGTTTAGTCACTCAAGATACTTCTACTGTTAAAGCTATAAAACAACTATTCACTAAATTAACTACTTCTGAACAAGCTTCACCATCTAAGGAAAAATGTCTAAACTGTCCTAAACCAACCTTTAGACAAGGCTTCTACTCAATTAGAAACTGATACAACTAATAATGAAATTAATCAATTAGCTCAACAATTTCAATCTTCTAATCTTAATAAACTCCACTATCATAAACCTCAACCGACTACTCTTACTAAAAATTGGTATTCTCGACCTACTCCACCTGACCTCCAATATGAAGAAACTAATCTTTCTAATCAATTTTCTGTATCTGCTAAAAAATTATACGAATGGAATATTGATGGTCTTAGTGAAGATCAAATACTTCAAAAATTAAATCACTTATCTATGGTTGCAAATAGTTATCTTACTAACTACCCTGATTACTCTCAACCTGAAATTATTTCTTTAATTACCTTTGGTTTTACCGGTATGTTCAAATCTTGGTAGGAAAAATACCATACTGAAGATCAAAGAGAATCAATCTTACATGCTAATCAAAAAGATGAAAATGATTTACCAATCTTTGATGAAACTATTGGCTATTACAAACCTGATGGTGTTAACACATTAATCTATACCATAGTTAGATATTTCATAGGTACTCCTACTAATATATATTCTCGCATACATGATCAATTTAGTAACCTTACTTGTCCAAAATTAAGTGATTTTAGATGATATAAAGATGTATTTACCTCTAGAGTTATGTTAAGAGAAGATTGTACTAAATCTTTTTGGAAAGAAAAATTTATTAACGGATTACCTAGTTTCTTTGCTCACAAAATTAGAGATGTTCTTAGTCAACCTCGGTATCATTGAATATGACAATTTAACTTATAGTGATATCATTAGCACTATTCAAATGAAGGATTAAGAATGTGTATTGATCTTAAACTCATCAAAAAGCTACTAAAGATAAACATAAGGCTAAATATGAATTAGGTAATTTTGTGAACAATATGATTTACCTCTGTTCCACCTTCCGTAGGAAAACACATAAAAACATAGTAAATCCCATTACAAATATTCAAACAAGTATAAAAAGAATTATTCACCTTCTAAATCAAATGATAAATTCTATACTAAACCTAAAAAGAAATATTACAAGAAATCACATCCAAAAGCTAAATCTAATAAAGATATTACTTGTTACAACTATGGTAAAAAAGGTCATTATTCTAATAAATGTAAAGAAAAACAAAAATTAAAAGATAAAGTTAATCAACTTCAAATTAATGATGAATCAAAAAATCAATTATTTGAAATCTTTCAATTAAATCAATCTGTTAGTAATTCCTCTTCTGATAATCCTAATACTTCATCTAATTACAATTCACATAGTGAAGATTCTGATAATAATATAGAATTAGGATATAATGATGTTTGTTGTAAACCTGTTAAACCAATTAATGTTCTTACTAAACAAAATCAAGAAGAAACTGCTCTTATTGAATTAATTAGTAGACTTGAAGATTCTGAATTAAAAAGAAATATACTGATAAATTAAAATCTTTGTTAATCAATACTAATCATAAACCTAAGTTTGATAAGCCTATTATTAGTCTATCTAAAACCTTAGAAAGATTTAAAAATAAACACAAAGAAGTTACCTTACAAGATTTACAACAAGAAATTAATCAGATTAAACAAACTATTAAAGATTTATAAAATAAAGATCAACATTTAGAAGATGAAATTATAACATTAAAACTTAATAAAAATTTAGATAATTTACAAACCAATAATGTTTCTCCTAATGAATCTGAACATGAATTTGATGAACCTACTAACCCTAATAATCTTTTATTTGAGAATCGATCACATCAATCTCAATCTCATAATCATGAAGATAATAGATTAAATCTCCTTAATAAAATTCATATTCAAAAATGTTATTCTAAAATTAAAATAGTTATTAATAATTTTGAATTAGATGTTATCGCTTTAATTGATACTGGTGCCGATCTTAATTGTATTCAAGAAGGATTACTCCCTACTAAGTATTATGAAAAATGTCGTGAAAAATTAACTTCTGCTAATGGTAGTAAAATGCATATTAAATATAAAATACCTAAAGTTCATATATGTCAAAATAATGTTTACTTTAAAACTTCTTTTGTTTTGGTCAAAAATATGACTGATAAAGTTATTTTAGGAACACCATTTATATTTTTACTATACCCATTTACCACTTCTAGTGAAGGAATAACTACTCATGTTTTAGGTCAACCTGTTACTTTTAAATTCCTATCTCCTCCTGAAATATTAGAATTAAATCAATTAAAAGATTTTTCTATTTCTCAAACGATTAAGCGATTAACTCATCATTTAAGATATCTTAAAGAAGAAATTAATTACAAAAGAATTGATCAACAATTAACTAATCCAGTTATTATTTATCAAATTAATGAATTTAAATTAAAATTAGAAACTACTATTTGTTTTACTTTACCTACTGCATTTTGGCATAGAAAAAAACATGTAGTCACATTACCATATATTAAGAATTTTCATGAAAGTCAAATTCCTACTAAATCTAGACCTATTCAAATGAATCATGAATTACTTAAAATGTGTAAAAAAGAAATCAATGAACTATTAAAAAATCGAATAATTAGTCCAAGTAAATCACTTTGGTCATGTCTTGCTTTTTATGTGAATAAAAATGCTGAATTAGAACAAGGTGCCCCTACTCATCAATTATAAACCATTAAATAAAGTTTTAGAATGGATTCGATATCCTATTCCTAACACAAGGAAGCCAACTTCCTCCAGTCAATCTTGGAAGCCCATCATCCAGTTCTTCCAAGCCCAAGTCATCCAAATCAAAGAATAAATCCAAGTCAGCAAAGCCCAGTATTGATCAGCCCAAGTCAAAGGATAAGTCTAAATCAAAGGTTAAGCCCAAGTCCAAGTCATCCAAAGATGAGCTCTTGTAACGCCCTCAAAATAAACCCATAATATATATAATATTAACATGCATTCGTAAAAAAAAAAAAAAAACAAACAAACATTATTCCATTCATCAGAGTATTCTTATTAAAAGACATCACATATAACATTGAAAGTAAATGCCCTACGGGCTTACATCTTTCCAAGCCAACACTTGGATACAAAATGTGAGTACTAACTCAACTACAAATTAAGCCCTCGGCTTGAGTTTACATGTAATATCAAAATAAAATAAAATAATAACTAATCTAAACAGAGTCTTCAGCTCTAAATCCTTCCAAGCTAAATCCTTGGAGGTAGCATATCACCTGGACTTAAAAATGATGTTCCCGTATAGGGTGAGCCACAGCCCAGCAGAAATATACTAAACCAAATATACGAATTGACTAAAGCAATAGCATTCAATAGATGGTTACACTTATAAATCACTTTTACCACAATACAGTTTCATGACCACTATGTCCATGATACGTTTTACATTCCATTATTTATCCAAATTTCCATTTATACAGACATGGCTCAGAACCTGGCCAAATAACAAACTGAGACTACATTTCAAATTAATATTACTTCTGATATCAACAATTAAAATGAGACTAAGGCTCATAATAAAACACTTCCATCAATTGATAAGTACACATATTTCTTTGTACTATAATGCACTTCCATAAATCAATAAGTACCGCATTCTTGTACTAATGGAGTTCATCTCCTTTCTCCTCCTAAACAGGTTTGAGAGTCCATCCCCTATCTTCCCTCAAACCATGGAGTACATCCCCTATCTCCTCCCAAACAATATGCATATACAATGTAATAAACACTTGTCATACGCACTATTTAATCAATACACAGATTTGCTGTATTAATTCAACCATCATATTTAATGACTCAATCAATGTGATTAGTTTCAGTTTTCCCTAATCAACATGCAATGTCTACAACAATCACGACTATCCTCCACCGATAGCCCAAAGCAATTATTTCTAAACAGGAAATAAATGCATCAATATATATATATATATATATATAAACTCAATCCCACATTTTTCCCAAAATTAATTATACAAATTAATTTACTACAACAATTAGGGTTTTCCCCTTTTTTCTCAACATCAACCCTAAGGTTCAATTTTATCAATTTAACACTATCAATATCATTTTTCAAGACTTACCAACATATGATATTTAATAGATGAAAAGCCCCCTTTTTGAATTATAAATCAAACCCTAGCTTTTCCCAAAATTAACCCAACAACACCAACATATCAAAATGACTAAAACTTAGGACAAAACATATAGAATGGAGTAGGGTATCCCTATCTCAAAAATAGAAGCCCAAAGGTGAAGATGATGAAAATACAAAGTGCTCCAAATACCCAACTTTTCAAATTAGAATGAAACCCTCGACCCACTCTATCTTTTTAACAAAGGACCTAGGGTAGAAATACACTTTAAGTAGATCAAACCTAAGAGAGAAGGTGAGTGGAGGGAGAGAAAATACGGACCTAGGGTTCGGAAATCAAAAAGAGGATGAAAAAGTGTTTTAAAAACCGCTGCTGCCTATTTAAATAAAACAGGCTCGCTCGAGCGAAGACTTGGTCGCTCGAGTGATTAGACACAGAAAACCCTCGCTCGAGCCAACAACACAAAAGCTCGCTCAAGCGACAGAATGCTCGCTCGAGCCTACAACTCAAACCCTCAGGTCTGCAATTAGACGCATGCTTGAGCGACGGAACGCTCGCTCGAGCAATGAACAAACCAGCTCGCTCGAGCGAAGAAGATCTCGCTCGAGCTAAGAAACACAGCTCTCAGGTCTATACCTAGACGCAGTCTCTCGCTCGAGCGAAGAAACCCTGGCTCAAGCGACGGACCAAAAACAAAGAGCTCGCTCGAGCGACAAACTGCTCGCTCGAGCGAAGGACCAAAATTCTGGGCAGCAACCCTTTGCTCCCAAACACTCCCAGCCTGTAACAAACCTGCCCAATACATCCTATAACTCAAAAATAAGGAATTGAAGGATGACAACGATACAAATATAACAACAGAATCTACGGAATGTAAGTCCGGATACAACTACCAAATGGAAAAAGACCGGGGTCGCTATAGCTCCTCCAAATGGCTCGTCTCCTCATGGCCCAAGTCAGGTCAGACTCGGATAACAACAGTTCAGAAGATGGTTCAGACAATTCAAACTCTTCTGAAGGTTTAACTACTCAAAATCCATATGGACCTGAGTTCCAAGATGCTCAGGACCCATATGCTTAATTCAGTCATTGCACTACAAGAAATTGCATTTTTCGCAACGCAACAAAATATGTTGCTAAAAGGGAAAATTCGTTGGCAAAGAGTTTTGCCGACACACAAAGCTACGTTGGCAACCCGTAGCCAAAAGTGAGTTGGCAAAAGTTTTTGCCGACGAAATTATGATTGCGTTGGTAAAAGTAATGCCTTTAGCGACGAACATAGTCGTCGCTAAAAGCCTCCATATATCGTCGGCAATTTATCTTGCGTTGGTAAAAGTCATTAAAATATGATGATTGTGTGGCACTTTTCGCGACACAAATTTGCATGGGCAAAAAATATACTTTTAGCAACAACATATAAAAAGTAAACTTTTGGCGACACATTTACGTCGGTAAATGTTGTCATTTGCCTACGATTTGTTTGTCGCTAAAACTTCACTTTTGGCAACGACAAATTAGCATTGGCAAAAAATACACTTCTACCAACACAATATGAGTGGGCAAAAGTAACTTTTAGCAACACATTTACGTCGGTAAATGTTGCCATTTGCCAACGATTTGGTTGTCGACAAAACTTTAGTTTTGGCAACGACAAATTGACATTGGCAAAAAATACACTTTTAGCAACACAATATGAATAGGCAAAAATAAACTTTTGGTTACACATTTACCGACAAGTTGTTTGTCGAGAAAACTTTACTTTTTGGCAACGACAAATTTGTAGCGGGAAAAAAAATTGAAAATCATATATATTTTTTTTATAAGATTTACATATTTACAAGAGGCATCCCTCAGGCACTACTATTACAAACTAATAGCATTGATATTAAATCACCTAAAGTTGATGTGTAGGCAAAAAAACACTGCTGAAAAATATGCTTTTGGAAACATTGTATAAAACCTAAAAGGGTAAACTCACTAAAATACTCAAATACATCCAAATTGTGAACCCATAGTAAAAACAGCAGATAACAAAATAAAAACATGAAACTAACAACCCAAATTTGCAGAGAACCCGACATCTAGTAGCGGCCGCTTCAGCAACATTCTTTATGGCAATGACCAACCAAAAAATTCTGCGTGACACAAAAAGACACCAAGACATCTAATGCAATGAGAATTAAAGATAAAGAAGCATTATTCTTTGGGAAGAGACTCAAATTAATTAAATGTGGAAATCTATATAATTTTCAAGTGTGTCTTATGAGAGCATAGTAGTTATTTATGTGCAACAGTAGATTCTTCCAAGCGATTTTGGGTAGCAACACTTTCAAGTAAATAACTTGTCACAAATTCATGGTTTATTTACTTTGTAATTCATTTTCACCATATCAGAGAGTGTGGTTGAAGAATGATGTGGCAAATATCAGTTACAGGAGTGACAATGCCTCCGATCAATTCCAGCAATCTCATGACCTCAGTAAGCAATCTAAGCACTATCAAGTAGAGTAGTATTTGGTTTAGACTATCTTATCTCCTATTAAATTTAAAACTACTGATCCAAAGTCTGTTTTAAAATAGAGCCTTAGTTTTTACCTGATCCAAATTCTGTACTGCCTCTGAAGAATTAGCAAACTTAGGCAAAGCAACCTTCACTAGCTCAGAATAGTAAACCTTGTGGTTAACTTTTTTAGATGCATCTTTGCTGGGTTCTTCAACCTCATCAATGTAAGCTACACAAAGAGATGAATACTTGTGACAAGGAAATATGACAATGGTAAATAATGACAATCACCAAATCCACAAAAGACTATACCGGAACACATACGTTGTCATAAGCCTTAGAATGTCTTGTGCACGAGGATTTCGGATCGTTTGTCAATCCCATATTCGACATGAGACCACGTATGTAAACTTCATATCGCCCTTTGCTTGACATTGTGCCCACAATGACCTTTCTCCTTTAATCTGATCCTCCATATTTAATTCAACAGCCTTGTAGCCTTCCATTAAATCTGATCATGGGTAGTCATCAAGTAACAAAAGTGCATTAAGAGTATCTTGATGTATAACAATTTTTTCATTCAAATAAAAAGAATACTAGCATTTTTATTAACACCAAAGTGAAGAGCTGCATAACATCAATGATCCCAAATTCTCCAAATGGACGAGCAAGTACCTTCATTCTTGGCCATATAAAGGAAGGCCTGAAGTTCCAAAGCTTTCCGGTAATACATCAGGCCTCTTACTGGCATTTGTATTAATGTGTCAGTACAATGAAAAATGAAACTAAATCAGTGTGAACACTTGATAAATCCCATTAACGAGTCACATAAAACAACTGCCATCATATTGCAAATACATACCAAGTACTTGATAAGCAGCGAAGTGGTCATAGAGGCTATGAAGACCACCCATATTCTATTCAATTAATAGCTTGCCTTCTTCTTAGCACAAAGCACAATTATCTTCATCCTTACACATTCAAATATTGCAAAGGTTGTCCATAATAACCCAAAACAACACCAGCCCATCACCAATAAGGGCATCCTTCTATAAACGTCTTTACACTTCCTGCAAATGGAGAAACTATTATACTCTGTACCTTCATTCTTAAAGTGTAGCTAACACATCTGGAACAAAAAAAAAAAAAAAAACAATTTTGGATATATATACTTCTATAATATATATTGGGGGACATATTGTTAATTCTCATTTTAAATCACTAACAGAAGTAACATAACTCATTGGACTCTCCCACAGATTGGAACCAATTTAAATACCCTTATTCGGGTGTGCAACTAAAAGTGCCCATATTCAGGTGTTCAACTAAACTGAATCATGTATTCTTCTCACGCGCTGAGAAATCACATGACCATTTTCATCCTAACCAAACTTAGCCATAATCATAAACGTGTGTGTTTTGGATGGACATAATCTCATAAATAACTGAATTAATAATCTAACAAAATACATACAAAATACATACAAAATGAGGACTAAAAAGAGATTCAAACTAATTGACGAAATTACAAAATTGATAAAATCTTATCGACCCTTTGCTATAATTTCTTTTATTGACAATCAATCACATCAAGTAATCTTGAGGCCTTGAAATTAACAATCGGGCAATAGCCGTTTGGGATGACTTGAACTGCAGACATTGAAGCTCATTCTCAAGTCTTTACCATTTGACCAATCCTCAGGTTATCTGTATTGATAATTTTGGGCCAATTCAAACACAAGATAAGATCCATAATTCAAAGGGATTCATATTCAGACTAACCGTCTTTGGAATACTAATTTAATCCAATCTAACCTGCCTAAACAAACATGCCTAAAGCTACTATGAGCAAATGGGAACAAGGAATGCAACACTGGGCAGAAAAGAGAATTCTAAATTTTTTCCATAGAAGTTTTATAAGGTACAGGTCATGTACAGAGAGAATCAAGCCTTCCAAAGATAACTTTCTACACAATTCCTGCTAATTTCATTCTCATATGTAATCCAAATGTTGCTTAAAGAAAACAAACCAACTAATTTGATCTCAAGCTGAAAAACATGCCCAAATCAGGACTTTTTCTTCTTTTTTCATTATTGGGTATCAGGACGGGCTAGTTTGCACACAACTCGACTAATCAAGTTAAAAAACATGTCAAATCAGGACTTACCTGAAACTTCAACATAAAGCTCGACAAAGGGAACTAAAATACGAGAAACGCGATGACACAATTTTCTAATTTTCCAACATGAATTCTAGTACGATACATGGTTGAAGAGGACCATACTCGGATGGTGCTTCTTCATGATAACGGTACTTCGATGTAAGAGGCGGTATTACGCCCATGATCGGAGAAGCGTACTCTGGTGGTGGTAGTGTAATGCGAGGATTGCGGTATGAAAGAGGTTCCTGTATGAGATGTAGAGATCACGGCTTCGATCTCATCCGATGCCTTAGATCCAAATCTAAAAGATGGCGGTCACGATGCTCAACAAGTGGGTGCGGCGTCGATTACATCTTGATCTGCATATGTATGGGTTTACGCTTTAAGATTTACGCCAACTTCTTAGAGTTGGACCTTCCTCTGCTGGAAGCAACAAAAAGCTTACACAAGTTCTTCACCTAATCAAGAATATATAATGTTATTAGTTTCGATGATCTGCAGAAGAATGTACACCAAACCCAAATAATTTGATGTTATTATTTTCTGACAGACCTGTTCTGAGGTCAGTTGGCAATCGAACTTGTTCCTTGTGTAGTAGTTTTCTTTGATGACCTTTTTGAACTTCTCGTCTACCAATGGATTGCAATCCTCCAAAACAGTAAATCGAACCTACCATAAAAAGTCCTCAGTTTTACGACTATAAGAAAAGATGTCACATATAAGTAGTTATTATCTCATTTTTTGTTAATAATATACTTTGAGAGAAGAATCCATCAAAACTATTCCTGAGAGGCATTTTCTTAAATGAAGAAGATAAATTAAATATCCTTACCAAAACAGCATAAAATATCCATCAAAACTATTAATTTTATAAAATAAAAATGAAAAAAAATTCAAATGTCACGCCCAAAATTATACCTATAAAGCTGTACATACCGGGCATCGATCGCAGAAATTGTTTGTAGAAGAAATAAATAATCGGTGTGTATCCAACTGCATTGTTGAAAAAATGATTCACAGTGATGACCGTCCACACAAATAACCATGAGAAATGATGATGATCATAAAGATGATATGATGTGAAATAATGGTACTCCTAGTTTATGTGTAGTTTATAACATGATAAATAAAAATAATACCTTTAGTATCCATATTTTGAACATGTGAATTTAAAATAAAACATATGAAATTATTTGAATGATTGTAATTGCATAAGCATGTCACCTGCTTTGAGTATATGAAAATTTTGTCAAACTCCCTCTTCTCAAAGAAGCCTTGATAACAACTTTTGGACTCACTCTTGCTTTTTTGTTAGTTTTCAATGCAAGGTCATTATACCCTGTCTGCAATAGAAACAGGTTTCATTACATCGGAAATCCCAATAGAACAGTTCTGTTAAATAATGTAGAACAAGCGACTTTGGGAAATTATTTTCATTTCAGGTAAATTTTTGTAAGTATAGTTTAAACAATGAGTAAATTTGAAACAGAGAGATTAAAAATAAAGGATTACAGAAAAGTTTTGTATAAGAACTATAGCACAATAAACATCATGAAAAGTTCAATCTTCCAAATCAAACCTTTACAAGATCTCCAAGCTCCTCGCTACATTCAAGTTTGTCCTCTGCCAACCAATTCTCCAAAAGATTCTTATTGTTTTGATTTATAACAAGACGAGATAGTTCCAATGACTCAAAAGCATTGAGCTTTCCCTAGTTAAAAAGAGTTCCAAAATCTTATGACAAAGGAGGTGTTTGCCCAACTTGCCTTTGGAACACTCGCAAAGCATAAAGAGTAAATGAGGACCTTGACATTTACACATTAGAAGACAAATGGTTAGGGCTGATATCATGTTAATAAAACACGAAATTTAGCAACGATGTCGAAGTCGGCGCGGAGAATTCCTGCGGTGACTCTGCGGCAAGTTCTGCGACCTCCTTATACTTTATGCGAGCAAACAATTCTTGGAACCGCTCAACAACTTTGAGAAAGGAAAAAAAAATAAAATTAAAAACAAAAATCAAATTCAACCACCATTATGGCGGTGAATAGGCACTGTGAGACATCAACCAAAGCATCGATCACTTAAATTTTTGCCACCCTCTATTTGACTTAAATAATGTCCCAACATATACTTTTTTTTCATAAGGGAAGCTTAATAGATAATGACAAGACAAAACCCCCAACCGTCACCTTTGCGGAAGCAAATTGAAACATATCGGATCTCTATTTGGTGCATTAAGACAAACAAGTCGGACAAACGACATACCAATTAACCCGGCTCTCGATATAACCACCATCTACACTATGCAATCTGCTGATCAACAGATCAGATCTGGAACTCATTTCACTTGACTCACCCTAACAATCCTCCTCCCAACCAACACCTGGAGGACAGAGCAGAAGCAAGTTGAAACAGCAACAGAGGAGTTCCACCCAAGTCAGCCAATAACCTCAGCAGCCAGAGGAGTCCACCCAGATCAGACTCTAACCTCCACACCCTGATGGTAATACACTTCACAGTCATACCAGCCATATCAATTACCTCCTTAGACACTTCTTCCTGAAATACACCTTCTCACTTGCCTAAGATTAATCACAAAATCCTAAACTGTAAACCTATGAATGTAGCAATGTTCAATTAAGTATGCATGTTGAAGGAATCTTGAGCATATTAGCTGCTCTGCAACATATCAGCATTGCGGCATCACCACATTCTAATGTCATGTACTGATGAAAATATAAAAACAACTCCAGTTCACATGAGGAGAATGTGTTACAAACCTGGAGCACATTGAGCCAATATGTCACACATACTTTGTTATCCATAGTTCCAAGAAAATTCCATGCACTCCATCTTCTTTGTTTTTTGGGCATTAAATTTTTGTCACGATGAAGAAAAAATCACTGCCATAAAGAGTTAAAAGAATCATTGTGCATTTTGAGATGATAAACTAAGGGCCAAGTGGCCAACACAAATCATTAAAGCATGGATTATGCTCTTTGACAGACATTCCACCACAAAACCATATTGAAGCAACAAAAAAAAGGGTTGGACATAAGAAAAGTAAATATGGACATCCACACAAGCAAATCAGTTTTTACTTAGAATGGAGAACAACAATCAATGACAAACATGTAATGACTTTATCGGCGCTTTGACGACCAACAAAAAATTTAGAATCTGAACAAATTATTTTAGAATCAGTTATTCCGCAAAACCTTGTACACCAATGTTTCTCGAGTTCTAAGGTTCCTTATCTCCTTTGGAAGTTCAAGACCTTGATCGCATAGACAAAGACAAAGAAGAAGGAGTACCCAACCAAGATGAACCACAGCGATTAAGAAATCATAATCATAGCCAAGATTCCGCTTGAAGTAATCTTTCACTCGCATATTACCAATTTTAGGTATATCTATCTGATTCATCTTGTCACCCAACCGAAACCTGAAGGCCATAGATAGTCCATGCTATTGGTGAAGCCAGAGTACCACCTCCACCATATGGGTATTTGCCGCAAATTTAAAAGGTTGAAGCAAAAAGTCGATTTATTTATTTATTTATTTTCAAGAGTGAACTTGAAACATATATGAACTTGAAAAGCAATCCTTCTAATTCATCATAGCATTTAGAATGGATGTGTTTTATTTCCATAATATGAAATTGATTGGTTTTCTTAGTACTATTCCATTTCTTGTCATCTCCTAATTCATTTTCTTTACATATCATTAGAAATTTTGTGGAAAATATTTCCCTTATCTGTGATTGTAATAACCTATTATTTTTCTCTCAGAAAATGTTTCACACGATCTCATTAGATTCATTGCCTACCCTAAATGCTAGACTTTGCAGCTTTAATTATGTATACATACCGTCCTAGGGAGGTGGAAACCGGAGAATAGGTTCGAGAGTGAGGAAGAAACGACATGGCAATGGAAGCGATCTGAATGTTTGGAGTGAGTGCTACAACCATCATTCCATACAATGTCAAGTAGATAAAGCACATAGCGATGTAGTAGTATAACGAGACAAACTTCTCCACATGCCATGGAAATCCAATCATTACATAAAGGATAACAGCATAGACCAATGTTTGGTATGCAACATAAATTGTCTCTATAGCACTTTGAAGAACATAAGGTATTGTGAATTAGTTCACCATTACTAATGTTATTTATCGAAGATTTATTACTCAAATTTGAAAATTTGTTTCGTTTTAATTTTACCTGAGCAAGTGTAAGATAACCTTCACTTAACTTAGTATTGTTGATAATTTCTTGCAATGCCTCCCTTTCGTTGTCATCTGCAGCCATCTCTTCATCAAGCTGAAAAGTAATACCCTGTATGAAAGAAATCAATAACCAAACACTATCTGCAATCAATTAAAACTAAACATTAACTTGATGACTTGCAACAACAGTAAAACAATTCAAGGATGGAGCTTCTAAAAAGAGATCTGCTATGTTTCCATTTAGGTGCCAATGTAGTTCAAAATACAACACTTTAACTCCACAGATTTACGTCTTGTACAAAACCTATCTATAAAATAACATCACAGTCGGCATCCAAACCAAGAAAGTAACAAGAAGTGAGCAATTATGACTAATTATTTCCAAGCAAGGGACAAGATTCCATACCGTCATGGATATCGGGTCCAACAGGAGGTCATAAAGCACATTAAAAGATACGTCACTACAACACATCATACTACAGGCAAAGAGGGGTAACAAAATATTTGACATGCAGAATGAAGAGCAAACCTGCATGTTGTCAAGAAATAGAGCAATCTGAAGTGCACTTGGGTGTCGATTCCCCTACCAACCAGGATCTGTTGCCACAAGTATCCTCTTGTGCCCTCCTTGAAACCCTTGTGGCGTGTCAACCTACAAAAGATTGCGACAGCGAGAACAAAAGAACGAAGCGAACAAAAAAGACCAGAACAACAAAAAACACCGGATCTCTGAAGCGGTTTGCATAAGAGCGACACAACAACAAACCCCATTAGCAACAAACCCCATTAGCGACAACAAGAGAGGCTTCAACAGAAAGAGAGAGACTCCATACAAGCGTGAATGCACGCCTCACAACATTACAAAGACATCGGAACGTAGCCGCAGCACCCACGGCGGCGGCGGCAATGACAAATAGAATTAAAGATGAAGCCATTTTTTATTTCTTTTGGGAACAAAAAAATAATTTGAAAACAAGTTACTGCAAATGAAATTAAAAAATGCAAGATAAAATAAGACACATTGACACCCTATACTTTTATTCAAATATCAAACTAAACTAAACATAAGAATCCTTAAATCGTCTAACTATATCCAACAATCCCAAACATAATAATTCCAAAAAGTATATAAACTTTCAACGAAAAACCTATAAAGCGAAAGCGTTCAAAAATTAAATGAATGCCAACGTGCAAAAGCGATATATATCACTCTTGAACCACGAACATCCATCACCAACACAGTGAACAAAAGGATAAAAACATGAGTATTTTATTAATGCATTAACTTCAACAATAATATACAAATATAGTTAAAATTAATCAGAAAATTGTTGTGAAGCTATTGTTTTATCAAGCTATTGTATACAAAGGTTGTAATGCTAGGATTGTAATACAAAGTTTATATAATTTTATATTGTCGACACATGTTAGGATTGGGTAAATAAAGTAAATCAATTTAATGAGGTGTCAAATTTACCTCTATTTCAGCGAGAAGTTTCATCCTCCCTTACACCGATGCATCCTCCCGACATTGTTGCTTGGAACTAACCGGAATGTTTGCTAGATCTATCCCATTTTCTTTGCCAACATTTGAATGATAGTTTGCATTGTACTCATGTTTTGAGCCTGGTCAACTAACTGCTTTCCTTGTTCAGCTAATTGTTGTCGCTGGTCAACTAACTGCTGTTGAAGAACAATCACCTCGGAGTTAGGAGCCTCAAAATGTGTAGAAGATGAAGTACTATCCTTGCAGATCCTGTATCCCTTCAAGTAGGCCGACCTCTTCCCAAGTACTTCTCTGGAAATCTGCTCCTCAGACAATGGATGTGTGACACTAGGTTGAGATTGCTCAGCGATCTTTGAAACCATAGTGGCCTATGAATGAAACATAAATAAGCTTAAAACATAATATCAAAATGCAAACATTTATTATTGAAATTGAAATAGTTATGGTTACATGATGTTCCTCAGCTGTGTTATTTATCCACACTCCCCCATGTCGGGCGTTTGTGGGTGTCCTCGAATAGTTTAAATAATACTCGGTTTGCTTCCTTGTACCTTTCATTTCATTAGATTTTATAGTCAATCAATAATTCTATATTATAATTTAGTATGTTCAAATTTGTAAATCTACACTTACAATGATAGATGCTCGCGATGCAAATGATCTCGAGCTTCGTATGATTATACTTCACACAACCTCTCGCTTTCATCATTCTCGACTTTACCTACAAATTTTTAAAAATATTAGGTATTAATATACAGGAGGATGTTACTTTAGTAAATATTTTTATAAATACCTTCCAATCATCAGTTTCCCACAGATTGTCAATCATCCATTCCCAATCATCCTTTGTACAAGGATATAGTATCTGACTTTTGAGGTCAGATACATTGTCTTCTTTAAGGGATTTGGAGTGTGTGTGTAATCTACTTTTCCATTCCTTTGTACAAAGTTTGGCACTTATGATCAATAATACATCTCACATCCACATCATTATTGTAGTCCCCAAAGTCAAAAGTTTGCTGCAATTGGAAATAATAAAATTCAATATATTTTATATATCATTGCGATTAACATAAATAACATGTTAAATATATAACTCATATATTTCAAATTACCCCAACTCTTGTAACAATGGACTCTCTTAACCCAAAGGCAATTTCTAGCCATCCATCATTTGATTTGGGGCATGAACTCAATTTGTTGACCAAGAGCATTTGCTAGCGGTGTGGCGTAATCCTTCTATTGCTTTGGTCAAACGGTTAAGTGTAACGGGTAGTCGATCACCACGTTCCTTTCTAATCTTCTCCACATTCTTTCCTCGGGTCGGTCCTCGTACACGTTTCTTGCCCAAAACTGGAATTGATGCTATTATGACCAAAATTTTATTCAATTTAGTCGACATAAAACATAAATGCACTAAATAAATATTGAGATAAGAAATAATCATTTCATTTAAGTGGTCATTTATTTCTCACCTCCACTGTTAGTCACAGTACCTGGACTTGAAAGGTGGTCAGGTTGAGTGGCGGAGGTAGGGAGCTGATCGGGCCTAGTATGTAAGGCGGGAAGATGGATAGGTTGGGTCGAGACCTCAGGTGTGCTATCTGAATGATTAACTTGTGTAGCTACAGGTCGTCTCGGATGAGTAAGTGTATCTTCATCAACAGTACTTCTCTTTTCCCTAGGTGTTTGTGAAGCTATTAGGCGAGTTGCACACCTACGGGCACGCAAACCGAGGCGATACTGAAATGAAAAAATTGGATACAACCGAAGTGCCTCGAAATGCGCGCCCATAGGCACGCAAACCGAGGCAATGATGGCTCTAACGAAGTGCCTCAAATGCGCGCCTGTGCACGCATGGCCGAGGCGATGATGGAATGAGAAAATCGGATACAACCGAAGTGCCTCGAAATGCGCGCCCACAGGCACGCAAACCGAGGCGATGCTGAAATGAGATGAAATGGCATACTGAATGCCGCGATGGGCTTACACCGATATGGGAGAGCCTCGGCTCACTCACATAGGAGGCCGTCGGATGAAAATAAAGCTGCCTCGAAATGCGTGCCCGCGGACACGCAAACCGAGGAATGCATAAAATAGCATATGGAATGCAGTGATGGGCTTACGCCAGCATGGGAGAGCCTCAGCTCACTCACATAGGAGGCCGTCGGATAAAAACAAAGCTGCCTCGAAACGCGTGTCCGCGGACACGCAAATCGGGGCAATGATGTAGAAGCATGAAAATGCAAATTGGGCTTATGCCAACATGAGATAGCCTCAGCCACGCTCACACATAGAGCCGCCGGGTAAAAACAAAATTGCCTCGAAAGCAGCGTGCGCGGACACGCAAATCGAGGCAATGATGTAAAGCATGAAAATGCAAATTGGGCTTACGCCGACATGAGAGGGCCTCAACCACACTCACATAAATTTGCCGTCAGATAAAAGCAGGCGCCTCGAAGGCGTGCAACAGCAAAACCGAGGCAATGCAAAATGATGCAAATGGCATGGGAAATGATATGCAAGCATGGCAATGGAATTTCAGCACCTAAATAAAGGGAAAACAGCCGAAACAATTGAAATGACACTCGAAGCATGCATTCATCCAAAGTGTGAAATTAAGCCCCGAAATGGCCTATAGCCATGCCATACATGCAAAATATGATCATGGCAGCAAGAACAGTAGCAAGGCAGTCCCAAATATGGCATTTTTCAGTAACAAACATGGCCAAAATGCAAGCATAGATAGATCAACAATAGCATGCAAAGTTAGTGGCCAAAAGAGGAGTATTGAGACAAGTGACATATGCAAACCCCAAATGGACAAACTTTCTTCTACAACATTGAATATGAGCTAAAAATAAGCACAATTTCAGAAGATGACATCCTCAAAATCAGAATAAAATCATGCTAACAATTCCATGCAAAAATGGAGCTCAAAAGAGGCTATAACAAGAGTCATGCAAAGCAAGCACCAAATGACAAAATTTTCTTCATGAAATGTGTAAAGGGGGTCAAAATAAGACCAAAGTCAGTAGGGGTCGAAGTCCCAAAAACAAATAGAAATAGGTCAAAAGTTGCATACAAAAATGGGCACACTTGATGGAATTTGAAGGAAGTGGTGGATACAATGACCAAATGAGGTTGATCCCTTCTACAATTTTGTATAGGGGCTCAAAATGAGCACAAAACCAGTAGGGGTCGGACCCCTGAAAACAAAAGGAACTAGGCCTAAACTAGCATGCAAGATAATGGCATAAAAGCTAGGTATTGAAACAAGTATATCATAGGAGCATCAAATGAAGTTGAGCCCTTCTACAAAGTTGTAGAGGGGCTCAAAACAAGCACAAAAGTTGTAGGGGTCGGAGCCCCAATTCTCAACCAATTGGAGTATAGAAATGAATCAAGAAAAAGCCCTAAAAGTTGGTTTTGAAGACTTACCCTTGAAAACTTGTCTTTCTTTGATTCTTGGCTTTGATTTGTAGCTTCTCAACCTCTGAAATTCACTTCCTAGCTGCTGGAATGGTAGTAGGGATGGTGAGGCTAGGTGTTGATGAAGGGAAGACCTAGGGACTTAGAAGCTTTTTGAGGTTTTGAGCTATGAAAATGGAGGAATTTGGAGAAGTGTTCTTGAAGACAAATTTTCCAACCTTGAAGAAGGAGAGGGAGGGCCCTTCAAATAGGCAAGAAATGGGGTGTAAAAGGGGAGGGAAAGCACCCAATCTTTCCCTCGAAATATCCCGGATGCCGGGATATCTTGGAAGATATCCGGACATTTGGGGACAGTGGAAAGCAAGAAGTGGCCGGCAGTAAATTGTGGGAGGTGGCCGGCCACCACCCCTGTCGACGACTACCCCTCTGGCCGTGGCCATGGCACAAAATGAAGTGAAGATTTTGGCCGACCACCATGCCATAGTGTCCTCCCAAGTGTGTAGAATAAGGTCCCAGGGTCGGGATCTGGCAACGCTGAAGCAGAAGTCACAACATAGAGCTTGAAGAAGAGGCTCAAAAATGAACTCAACAATTTCTGGCCGACCATATACTTTTTGTGTCCTCCAAGATGTGTAGAACAAGGTTCCAAGGTCGGAAATTGGCAACAGGCGAGAGCCACAACATAGAGCTTGAATGAGAGGCCCAAAAATGAAATCACAATTCTGGCCGACCACCAACCCTTAGGGTCCTCCTAGATGCCCTCATCACAGATATGTAGCTTTGGTTGGAAGAAAATACCCTAGGGTGTTCAACATTGGCGGAAGTGAAAAAGCGGGCTCGGGAGGAGGCCCAGTTATCTGGGATAATTCTGGCTTCTCTCCCCGATGATCTTCCCGATGTTGAAGCAGAGGTACTGCCAAGTTTGAACAAAACTAATGAGAAATGAGCGCTCGGAGCCAAAAGCGAGCAATTCGGGATCCGAAAATGAGCTTGGTGCGGAAGTGGTATTCAGCGAAGTGGGTATCTGCGACCCAGTGTCCCTCGGAATGACAAAAGCAGAGGTCCTGCCAAAAATCGAGAAAACCGATGCAAAATGAATACTCGGGACCAAAAGGCAATTTGGGGTCGAAGCCGATTCTGAGCACGAAAGTGGCATCTGACCTGAAAGTGGGCATCGAGGCCCAGGGTTCCTTGAAATGATAAAACAGAGGTTCTGCTAGAACCGGAGAAAGCGAATGCGAAATGAATGCTCAGGACCAAAACCGCTCAATTTGGGGTCCCGAAAATGGCATGAGCACCGAAGTGGTTAATTTGCATCGAGGCCCAGTGTTCCTTGGAACATTAAAAGCGAAGGTCTCATAAAAACCGGAGAAGTCGGAGATGGTTGGGCGGTCCCAGAACCTGGCAGCCTACTTGACTCAGCAAGGGCAAGAGCTCGAAATGGGCAAAATGGCCTCTGACCCACGAAAAAGTAGCTCACGGCCACCGGGAGATAATCTGGGATCACTCCTTCCCTCGGGAAAGAAAGCAGAGAAAACCGAACTGGTTATGGCCAGAGACAAGGTAGAAGATGGTTCGGAAGTCGGGCGAGCCTTGGCCGTGACTCTGGGACTTCTGAACAAGCCTGATATGCAACATCACCGAGCGCTCAGCTGGTGGCGTCTGAGCCTTAAGGACGGTCAAAAATGGGGTGTCTCTGATTTGCCCTCTTTGTGAGAACTTCGAAAGTCAAGTGGCGGGAGTGAATGTCAAAGCCGAGGCGACCCATTTTGACAAGGCGAAGACTTAGACAATCATACAAGATAAGCGAAATATGTGCCCGAGGCAAAATGGGGCAAAAGCGAATGATAGGCGCGGGCGGTGATCATGCAAATCGACAAGGCGTAATGAAGCAAGTATTGACAAATAGGTGCAGCAGGTTATAAGCAAGAATGCAAAGCAAACAACTACATTTCATGCGTTAGGAATGCGGAGAATCATTCAATTCTCGTCGCGTCTCACACGGAGAAGATCACGATACTGCGATTAAATGCAGTCGCTTTTGACCTCAAATGAACCGTACATACAATATCGTGCCTGCAAAATAGAGAAATGCAACAAGAACAATATGCCAACAACATATATATTCAATGTGATTCCTATGATTCCAAAAGTATGACACACTGCGGTCTTAGATGAATGAATGCAACATAGCGAGAAAAGATAATCTTGCGACAACGCATGTTTAAGCATAAGTATGGCACATCAAGAAAGCATGCATGACAATGCAAAACATTCATGAGAATGCAAATTATAAGCCAAATAATGCAAAAGCGGGCACCGTCGGGATGCCGGTCGTTGCCAATACATTTGGAAAAGCAGCATTCGGCGGCAACAACTCGGTCATGACCTCCGATTTACATTCGGAGAGGTCACAACATGTTTAAAAAGAATACGCTCGATTTTGATGAATAAGGATGAGACACATGTCAATAATTGCGATTAAAGTTTATTGAACAATTAGCGCGAAAGTGTACTTTTCTTCAACTTTTGGTCGGGAGCTCCAATTTTCCTCAAAATTTGCGAGAGGTAGGGAGGAGGGGGAAGATGGTCGGCCAGCCCATTGCCCTAGGAGGCCATCGGCGAGGGGAAAAAGGAGGTGGCCGGCCGGCCGGAGTTAGGTGGTCGTGACCCTTGCTAAAAAGAGGGCAAAATGGTCATTTTTCATGTTTCTATATATACACACCTCCATTGCACCCGAAATCACACCCAAAGTTGCAAAACTTCTTCCTCTTGCTCCCCAGACCATTTTCTCCTTCAGATCTGCATTTTATCTGGCGTCCCTCGGCCTCGCAAGTTGTTTTTGCGAAATCTTTGATTTAAGCACTTTGAAGCGACTAAATTTCGACTTTGGGGCTTCTCTTCTCATTTTCACCACTTGAGGTAATTTTGTTTCAATATTTGGAAAATTTTCGGGGGGGTTGACTTTTGTTGACTTTACATTTCCCGAGAGTTGACTTTTGTTGACTTTTTCCAATTTTGGCCCATTTTGCTCATTTTTGCTCCTCTTTGCGATTTCTCGCAATGGCGGTCATTTCCCTCACGGAGGTTTTCCGGTCGGAGATGATTTTGACTTTATGGTATTCCCCAGGGTTCGCCCTTTCTTTCCGTCGATATGCTCCGTGGTTCATAGGCTTCATGAGCCACTTTCCGTCATTTCACCGATTTTAACGATCGAGCACGGGGATCTTCTCTTCGAGGCAGCGGCACCTCTCCTATGATGCGAGAGGTATTTTATTATCCGCATCTTCGTGCATTACGTACTTTTGCCATGCTTAGACATACGGTTTAGCTTACGACCGCGATACTTGTATTTTGAGCATGTGACTTAGCCACTCGAATTTCATGAACACTTGGCACATTGAATAATTGTGAGCATACGGTGCACATTAGTTAGAAATTGAACACCACGGCTCAACATTGATTCACGAAGACCTGACTCGAAGTTGAAAATGAGCACCACACATCTTGACCAAGAGTAGAACCTTGATCTCCAAAACTTCGATTTTACGAACACGGCCCGGACTTGAAGCGAACACCTGACCCGATTAAAAGTAGAACACCTGACCCTAAACTTGAAGCACGAACACACGGCCCAGATTTGAAGCGAACACCTGACCATTGGCGTTGAGTAGAACACCACAGTCCCAATTTGAAGCGAACACACGTCCCGATGTTGAGTAGAACACCTGATCCCAATTTGAAGCGAACACACGGCTTGATGTTGAGTAGAACACCGATCCCAATTTGAAGCGAACACTGACCAGCGATGTTGAGTAGAACACACGATCCCAATTTGAAGCGAACACCTGACCAGCGATGTTGAGTAGAACACCTGATCCCAATTTGAAGCGAACACATGACTTGATGTTGAGTAGAACACCTGATCCCAATTTGAAGCGAACACACGGCCCTTGATGTTGAGTAGAACACGATCCCAATTTGAAGCGAACACCTGACCTTGATGTTGAGTAGAACACCTGATCCCAATTTGAAGCGAACACACGGCCGCGATGTTGAGTAGAACACACGATCCCAATTTGAAGCGAACGCCTGACCAGCGATGTTGAGTAGAACACACGATCCCAACTTCGGATGTCTTGAAACTTTGAACACTGACCCAAATACCAAATTCTTGAACACGACCCGTGGCCCGTTTCACTTCATTTGCACACAGCTCATTTTCCTTCATTTGCACCTGACTCATTTTACTTCATTTGCACTGAGCTCATTTTCACTTCATTTCTTTGATCCATGCATTGATTCTAAATCTTGAGTTCGTTCTCGCCTGATCTTGAGGATATAGCTCCGCCTTGCGAGTGGTATTTTGAGCTTCGGTGTCAGGGCTTGGTTGATCTTGCAGGATTTGGGCCATTCTGCAGAGGGTTATCTCGTTGCCTTATCAGTAGGACTCTATTTGCAGCTTTAGCAGAGGGGTGGTGGGACACTACCAATTCCTTCCATTTTTCTGCTGACGGGGATATGACCATGACCCATTGGATTCGCTATGCTCACCGGCCTAGACTTAGGCGGTAGGCCCATTCCTATAGCGAGGATATGGGTCGGTGGCAAGTGCTGGATGCATTTGTTGGGGACACACCGCTTTGTAAGCGAGAGGTTGGGGAGAGTCAGATACTCTGGTTTGTTTCCCATTTCCGTGACCTGCAGATGGAACTGAGACTCATGAGGCGGAGCAGAATGCCCGTGGTTTCCTGATGTACCTCCTCGGCACCACCTTGTTCGCCGATAGAGGGAACATGGTAGGACTGCACTTACTGGGTGCTCTAGTGGACCTATCGCAGGTGAGCCAGTATGATTAGGCGTGGCCTTTGGCTACCCTTCTTGCTACATGGTGATCTCTCGCACTGAGGGACTTACTCGTGACTCTTGGAGAACTGGGAGGTACATTCCGTCCTCTTGATTTACATTTTGCTCCTCATTACTTGTTCCTGCACACACGGCGCACTTTGCATTACGTGATACGCCTTTAGCACTTTGTACTCATAATGCATTGCTTTTCTCATTTGTGGGTGTATGTGTACTTCCCACATTAGCTCAGGAGATGGAGGTGGTGGGACCTCCTATGACTCCATTTTCATTGATGTTTGAGGCGAGCATCTGGCGAGGCCTCGAGACTCTCCTCTCTGCGGCGATACTTTGATACTATTCGGCGGCAGTATTGCTTGAACTCTCGGTTCCTTTTATTTTCATCTTTGATGCGCTCTGTATATCGATTTAGCCGGTTGTACCTTTGGTTATCCACAGATCACTGGCGGCCTTAGGCGATCTTGGCGGCGAGCTCGAGACTCGATACCTGGGCGTCGAGTTGTTGTCGATATAGATTCTGCTCGAGGACCCGATCGGCGAGGTTTGGTTCTGAAACGCTTTGTTGTCGAGATATGGGCGATTCTCGGGACACTCTGCTGTGCCTCCAGACACCATGCGGGCTGGCGATAGATTATCCCGAGGAGGTCGGCGGTATATGCGAAGCGATGATGCTTTGTTGCATCATCTCGATGGGAACTCGCCACCTACCGCGCATATATTTGATGCCCCCTTGGCGAAGTGCGGGCTCCGACGGAGTCTCTTGGCGCACCATCTTGAGTCGCGCCCATACTCTGAATATCCCTTCTTCTAGCGGTGGCACATCGAAGGTGAGGCGATTCGATCCCTCGATCCCTCCGACTCTTGATCATCGGGGTGGCGGACATGCCGTAGAGTTAATGACTGGCGATTTGGGGCGCCTTACGATTCCGTTAGAGCCTCCTCTGCACGATCACAGATATGTTAGAGACCACGACTTCGCCCGGTATGTTTTAAACTTTGATTTATCGATCGGATATTTGAACATTGATTAATTCTTGATAGTTTTGCATTTGTATTTGCGACCTCTGTTGAATATCACAGACGGTTGCTCGGGATGCTAGCCACATTCGAGGCATGATCGCCGGAGGAAGCGAGATGAGCATCGTGGGTGTAGAGGTACTCTTCATTTTCCTGTACTAGCATGTTTACGATGCTACTCTAGCTTTAGACCTTCTTTGCATTGATAGTATGTGTAGAGCACATCGACACACACCTTTTCATTACGCATTTACACACTTTTTATGCTTGAGCGATGTATTGCACTTTGCATCTTGAGATGCCTCCCATATGCTTCATCACGGGCAGACCAGGGCCTCTCGGAGAGGTCGAGGTGCTAGACCTACAGTCTGAGGATTTGGAGGCTGGGCCATCGAGGTCTCATCGAGGCTGGCGGAGGAGGTCGTCTCATGAGCCTTGAGGCACCCATTGTTGCGGATGGCGAGGAGGAGGTGGTCATGAGCCACATATCGAAGACATCTCTGGAGAGGAGGCTCGGTCTCGGCTCGGGAGTGGGGGCAGGCTGAGGGATCCGGAGGATGGCGGCTCCGATCGGATGGTGATGATGATGTAGAGATTATCATGAGAAGAGGATGAGGGCCTCCCCTTCTCGCTCGAGAACCGATGTTATTTCTGCTTTATTCTACTTTTTAGCTAGTAGTTTGTAGCACTTTGCACATTGTTGGGCGGTTTATTTTACGTAAAACTTGTACCTTTATTGTTGTAAGACATGATGAAATGAAACGACTTTTGAAAAGATGTTGTATTTGAAATTCTCGACATCGCATCGCATTATTTTGCACAAAATGGAATTGAATGGAAATGCACCTCATGTATTTCTGGGTTAGGTAGGGAACCGGCGCAACAAAGTAAAACAAAAGCGACTCACTAAGAAATAAAAGCAGAATCTTAGCGAGTTTACAACTCGATAAACAAAGTACAATAATGTTAGCGACTCAATAGACAAGACTTAACAAAATTGTGTAATCAAAAAGTAACAACTCAAAAGCATAAAAGCAGCGGCTCGACAAAACTTACAACTCAATAAGCAAAAACAACAACTCGATAAGCAAAAATATAACACGATGTACTTGGATGGACTATACGGATAATGGAGTGTATCCAAAATTGATAGGCACTGGATGCCTTCTCTTTGGGAGGCAACTTGATTCTTGAGAGTCCACTCTTGCTATAGGTAATGTTTCCCACCCAAGCTCACTTGTATTTGCTTACATCACTCGACCCTCGGGCTCGACTTTTCTCATAAAACCCTTATCTTACTTTTCTCTCGTCGCACATCTCTCTATTCTTTATTCTCTCATTTTCATCCCTCCCGGATATGGTTGGCGGAGAAGTTGCAAGTTGTGGACTCTTGCCTGCCTATTGACCAGCGGCTACTTCTTTCGCAACGCCTAGTTAATGCTCGATGAGGTGGTGGTTGAATGGATCATAACTTGTCGGCGAATCGCATTGCATGGCGCCGTCCTGGCTTAATCTTTCGGCGATGAGCTCTGACATGTTCGAGGATCTGGGATCCGTCGATCGGCTTGACTCCTTTGTATATTTTATTTCCCATTCCGTACTCGCGCCCGGTTCGGTCATACAAGTTGGGCCTAAGTTGGCATCTGAAGCTTTGACTAGCTCTGGGAGGGGAGGACACCTGACTAGACTATGCCCCAGATTTATTGCTTTATTAGTACTTTCAAGTTTTCTTTATGAATGTAATAAAAAGCAACTTCAATTATATGCAAGAAGCGGAAGAACTCTGTTTGAAATCAATGAAATTGAAGGTTGTGTCTTGAAAATTCTCGCTTTTGGTCCAAAAATGGTCTTAGTTGTGAAAAAGATTAATTTGAACAAAGTCAACTTTTATGAAAATTTTTCAAAACTATTTTCGATATGGATCAGAACTGGACACGCTGAAATCATCCGAGATACACAACCGAATCCTAGCAGCTGGAAAGTTGCCCCTAGTTTGAAAAAGGTGCTTGACAAAGTGTGGCGGAAAGTTGCCCCTAGTGCAGATGATGCTTAACACTCCATTACAGCGGAAAGTTGCCCCTAGTTTGAATAACCTTGTCTGGGAGATCGTAGTGAATCTTGATGAATAAAGATGGTGAGGTGATCAAAATGGACTAAGTTGATCGGGGAAAAGATTGTGGTGAACTTCAAGATGAAGGCGCCTCGTATCCCAAAGATGGGAATCAAGTCTTCGTAGTTCGAGGTCGAGTTAAGCTCGAGTGTTTTTGCTCTCCTTTGCGCTCTAACTTTTGCTAAGGCCGCCCTTTGCGGGTTTTCAACCTTCGAGCTCGGTTTTATAATTTTCAAATTTTCTATGCTCTGAGTTTTGCCTAGGTAAGCCCTTAGGGTTTTCGGCCTTGAGCCTCTCGAGGATAATATTTCTTCAACTTGTCCATATTGATCGGTTGGGAAAACTCCAAGCCATCTAGATCCATCGAACCACAGCTCCACGACAGATTGACTTGATGATGTAAGGACCCGGTCAATTGGAGTGCGAACTTGCCTTGGGTCGTGGATAGGAGCTCGGTTGTCCTTGAGTACTAAATCTCCTTCTTTTAAATTCCTGGACTTAACCTTCTTGTTAAAAGTCCGGGCAATTCTGCGTTGATAACCCTGAACGTGGTACAGTGCTTTCAATCTCCTTTCATCAAAGAGCATGAGTTCTTCAAATCTATTCTGCTGTCAATCTGCTTGGCTATCGGCACTTTCGGCCAATACTCTCAATAGCGGAACCTCAATCTCGATAGGTAGAGCGGCCTCCATCCGTAGACTAATGAGTGCGAGTCGCCCGATAGAAGTTCGATCGAAGTCCTGTAGCCCCTTGAGCAAATGGCGGCTTATCGGCGATCGATAGGTTTCCACCATCTTACGTAGTATCGCTTGATGTTCTTGTTGGCGGCCTCAAGCTGCTCCGTTGGTTTGCGGCGGTAAGTAGATGACTTATGAAAAGCCCGTTGTATTTCTCCAACAAGTCAATCACCTCCTTCTTGAAGTGGGAACCATTATCGAAACTATTTCATTTGGGACTCGTGGCGACGAGATAATGTTGTTTCTATGAATTTTGCAGCGTGTGAAGCTTTCAACCTTTGCGTAAGATTGGGCCTCAACCCACTTTGTGAAATAATCTATCGCTCTGAGGATGAACTCATGCCCATTCGACCCCTTGGTATGCGGCTCGATCACATCAATTCCCAGACGAGAAAAAGGCCATGGCGAAGTCATGTTGTCTGCGGCTTTGTGGCGGAATGTTCATGCGATTTGCATGAATCGACATTTGTGGCATCGCTGTGAAACGATACAATCCTCCTCCATGGTGGACCAATAATAACCTTGCCTAAGGATCTTCTAGCCAACATCACCCCATTCATATGTGCACGCATTCACCCCGTGGATGGCTTCCATCGACGTTTGGACTCTTGACATCAACACACGGTTTATGCATTCCCGGATGACCTCTTCTATCTGATTTACCCCGAGATGATGGCTGGGTGACATTCTTCTGATTGCCCTCTTATCTTTGGCATTTACCCCTGGCGGATATACTTCTTTCTCCAAAAAGTTCCAGATGTCGTAGTACCAGGGGTGGCCGTCCTGAGCTTCATCGATGACCGCAATTGACTCATAGCGGTGCAAATTTACGGTCAATAATGACCGGACGCATCCGGACTCCACGGGATGTCTATCATTGATGATAGAGTTGCTAAAGCGTCTGCGAACTTGTTGTTCTCTCTTAGTAGATGGCGAAATTCAACTTTTCAAACCGAGAATCGGCAAGTCAAGGTTTGGTGATACATCATCATGTTTTCCTCTTTTACTTTCCGGTCTCCTTTAGCTTGAGACACAACAAGGTTCGAATCCCGATGGCGTCGGTAGTCTTGCCCTAATTCGAGTGCTTCCATACCGACAATGCCGCTTTGTATACGCTTCGTTATTTGAGACTTTGAAAGCGGAGTTTGAAGGCTAGAGGATCTGAGGAATTGTCGGGTGCTATCGGCAACACTCTATCCCATACCCATGTTGATTTGGCGCTCAGTCAAACTACATTGTCCAACTTTCCTCGTCGATATCGAAATTGCTTCATCACGGGAATAGGTACTCAAGCGCTTCATCCCTCAGCCGGGTGGTCGGCAAGGAACTCTGCCTTTGCTCTGCCTTTCTTGACTTCGCGTCACATATGTGAGATCAAATTCGGAAACATGACAACCAACGAGCTAGCCTACCGTGGCGGTGGTTTCTCGAAAAAGATATTTGATGGGATCAAGTCGTGAAACCAACATTACTGAGTGAGCTAACGGTAGTGCATGCAACTTCACGGTAGCCCATACCAAAGCTAAGCAAGCCTTTTCGATGGCGTATCTAGGGTCTCATACTCTAGCATTTTCTTGCTCAAATAATAGATGGCTTTCTCCACCCTATCTTACGATTCTTGTGCAAGCATCTGACCCATCGTGGTCTCGATCAGCGCAAGTACAAAATCAACGGTTTCCTGGTTACTTGGTGATAAAGCGGGTGGGTTACGTAGATATTCTTTAATCTGTTCGGCGACTTGGCATCGGCCGTCCCATTGGAACTTCTTTCCTTTCTTCAGGAGACCAAAGAGTGGTTCACAAGTCAAGGTTAGTTTTGAGATCAACCGTCTTATGAATTGCACTTTACCCAGAAAGCCTCGCACCTCTTTTTCAGTCCTTGGTGGTGGCATTTCTAGGATGGCCTTGATTTTGGAAGAATCGACCTCGATGCCCTTTGTGTGATCGAAACTGACATTTTCCCATTGTAACACTAAGCGTACATTTATGAGGGTTTAGCATGGCGGAATTCCACGATCCTTTGGAAGAACTTGTGCAAGGCGGTGTAGTGGCCCTCTCTTTCCTTGGACTTGACAATCATGTAGATCGCGTACACCTCAACCTCTTTATGGATCATATCATGTAATATTGTGGTCGTGACCCGTTGATAAGTAGCCCGGCGTTCTTCAACCCAAGCGGCATGACCCGATAGCGATATGTCCCCAGGGGTGGTGAATCTGATCTTTTCTCGTCTCTGGTGCCATCACGATCTGGTTGTACCACGAAGCCATCCATGAGCAACAAAGCATGCCCATTGTAAAGTCCACTAACTTCGTCGATGTGTGGTAGGGAAAGTCGTCGCCGGACTAGCTCTGTGGAGATCTCTGAAGTCTACACACACTCGGATCTGGCCACCTTTCTTGACACGGAACTATATTGGCCAACCAAGTGGGATATTACGATACTAGCGAGGAAACTGCGTCAATTTGTAGTGACCTCTTCTTTGATCTTGAGAGCCCAATCGGGCGGATCCTTGAGCTACCTTGATAGGTCGGGCCTCGGGGTCAAGGGGGATCCGATGCTGTACAATCTCAGGATCGATTCCAGGCATGTCTTCGTAGGACCACGCGAAAACATCTTTGAAATCTTTTAATAAGGCGACCATGCGCTCGCGTTCCTGCGAAGACAATGTGGACCCGATCTGGACCAGCCGCGGGTCCTCCTCAGTACCAATATTCACAGAAATGATTTCATCCGTTAAAGGCTTAACAAATCTCTCCTGCTCTTGCTCAATTAAACGTTGTAAGCAGGAGGCGCCGTCCTCGTCGTTTTGATCAAAATTTTGAAAGTCTGAATTAATGCAATGAATAGGGTGCACAGAAAGGTCCTCGGAAACCAGAGATGCTTCAGTCTCATTAAGTACACCCAGATCATCCATTCCGACGGTTACACCAGACTCAAAAGAAAAGAAAAAAAACGACCTGGACAAGACTGTGGCATCCGGGTTGACACCGAAGTACAGGACTTCGGACTTCGGTCGGTGGAACTGATCCGACTCGAAGACTTCGGTGGAATCGATTCGACTCACTACTGACCGGAGCTGCTGGATAAGAATCCTCCTCGTCTTGCCAAGTGGCGATGGTGCGATCGATCGTCCAAGATGGGCTTTGGTTGGCTCTGGCCGTTTCATCTCAATCACGGAAACGCGGCGTTATTCCCCAAGCAATCTGGTCGATCGGAGGATCGAGAGAGACATGCGATGCTACCCCATTTCCAATTGATTGCCCTCGGGATTCTGCCGTGATACGCTCAATCTCGGTTATTGGAGTGCATGCGCTCATGACGCGTCATCCCGAGCGATTGCGGTCGAAGAAGATCTCGAAACACGATGCGCTTCCCTCGCGTTCAACCATGGTTACGGGAAGCCGCAAAATGGAAAATCTTCCCCTCCGGACGGCGTCCGTTAAAGTACCAGATGGGCCTATGCATTAGATCAAAGGCTTCCCGGCTGCCGCTCACAGCCTGCCCATTTCCTTTCCTTTTCTTGCCGGTCTTCTTTGGTGGGCGGAATAACCCAATCAAGGTATGTGGATTATGTGGCACTTGACCAGCAACGCCTTCGGCCGCTTCTTCCCAATCCCATCGAGGATATCTTTGTAGCTTGTTCATGAGGTAGGCGGCTTGGCCGACATACAAACCCTCATTCCTGACCATTATGTTTTGCACCACGGGCCTCGGCCAAAGTAAATCGATATGAACATATCCTCCATGCCATGTTCAATCTCCGGGTGGCGTGGATACCTCCGGAGGGATGGATTGATGAATTCCCAAAAACAATGGCTACTCCCTTTCCGTAGGGGTATTTCACCATTTGATCTGAGTAGATGAAGCGGCCTTCACGATGCAACGAGTCGCCCCAAAAGCATGTTGAAAGATCACGGGGACCTCCAAGACATGAAAATCTATTTCGTGTTGTCGGGCCCGATCTTGGTTTGGATTTTCTTGTCCCGGGACATCCACCTTGTATTATCATATGCTCGATTACTTGAGTAGTCGGTGTGAAGTCATGAGCTTTAACCCAATTGCATCGCCGTTACGGTGAACAAACATTGATAAGCGGACGGTGTCAACAAGCACCACCGGAATCCATTTGTCCTGCATTCTCTGAGAGATGTAGAAGTGCATTATGATCCACGCCCTCGGGCGGCAATTCCTTGTCCGTCAAGGTCAATGCTGGGGAACCTCCTCCCGGAAAGACCAGCCCAACTAGTTGTTCTGGCGCAGTTTCAATGGAAAGTTTAGCTCTGTCCATGGCAGATAAGACAGCCCGCCGGTGCACCCTCGAAGCCATAGCGATCCCCAAATGGAGATGTCTGCTTGTATTTTCTTTATTGCTTGATCTGACCTCTTCTTCCACTTGCTTCTCTTCTGTTTCTCTGCCTCCTTATCTTTCCACGATGCCTCGGGTTGATCAAGGTGTGGGGGCTTGAAATACCGCCCACTTCTAGTCATATGGTCTACCTCCTCGAGGTACAGTCTTGTCCGGTTGGCCACACCTTGATCTTAAATCTGTGTGGGCAAGATACAAGTCGTCATCTTCCCACCACATTCCATTAGCGTCTAGCAGGCATCTGTCTGGCTCTGGCTTGTTTGTGCTCTCAGTAATTTCATTCCTCATACTCCGCGGCATATTCAGTCTTCGTGCCCGCGGCACTCTCAACTTCCTCATGGTTCTTTGCTTTTCGGGCTCTTTCAGAGTCCCATCTCTTTTCTTGTTCCTCCAGTAACAACTGTGCGGTTCTCAAAATGTTTCGTTCTGGCGAAATTCTTACGTCTGCGCTCTCGGCAATGTAATCGATCCTCGGCCCTTAGGCCACAAATGGTACAATATCGGTGATCATCCAACCACCGGCGACCTGGCGACTCCTCATCTTGAACCGGTTAATCGATGCATCCACGATTCTGCTCGTAGAATTGAAGGTTGGCGAAGTCCTCTTCCATGATCAAATCATCCCCGTGATTCAAGCTTGTCCCCGGATCATACACAACTTCGGCCTCTGCGGCAACCCCATACTCGGCTTAGGCGGCTCATTGACAAGATATATCCACTCGGATCATAAGCTCTGCCAGCTAAATTCTCAGATAGCTCCACCCCAGATTCAACTGTTTTGCTCTCCTCAGAAGCCTGCCCCGTTCCATCATCGGTGGTCACCACCTTTGGCTCAGGTTGGGTTGGGGAGGTGTCCAACACGCACAAGTTAGTGCTGTCGGGAAGGACCACCTCTGGCTTGGGTAGGTGGGAGGGAGTTATGTGAATCTTTGGGATCGTAGATCGCCCCGGTGTGGATAAGGTTGACTCTTTTGGTGGATCTTGGTTGTGTTTGGGGAGTGGGTTGTTTGTGACGTTGGGTCCTTGAGGAGGTAGAATGATGTTCTTGTCAATGAGGTCTGAATCTCATGGCCTTGACTGTAACATTGGTCGGTGTCATGACCATCTTCTTGGTGGTATTGGCAATATTTGGGTGGGTTATGGGAAGGAGTGGATTCGGTAGAGGCCTCGGTTCCAAGGGTTTGGTGCCCTTCGACTAGAACCAGGGACTTTAGACAAAGACATATAGAGTGGGGAGAAGGTTCGTTGACCCACAGGTTGGTATCTTGGGGCTTGATTCTTGCTCGAGGCATCGAGAAAAAGGTGTGGCAGCTGCGGACCTTGGTTGGGGAGGGATTGGTGGTGACCATTCCGACCTCTGAAGTTCTTGTATTGGAGGAGCCACTTTCGGGCTGCATTGGTATTCGGTTAAATGTTCTCGGGGTTGATCCGATCATGGTCAAAGCAGACCTGTTTCAACGCATCCTCTATTTGCATCCCCATATCATGCGGATCTGCGAAAGTTGGGAAGGAACTACAATCATCTTCTTCATTAATGCGTATTTGGAGATTGCGCACAATCATCCGTATTTGGTCTCTGTCTGTTGGCCTTAAGGTCATCATCGATGCCTTCGCCCTCCACGGGTCACAAAGTCGAGAAAGATTCTTTAGGCTCTGCTGGTTATCTCAAGATCACGAGTTGTGATCTCGTCTGCGTGTTGTATGAATATTGTGCCACGAAGGCCTCGGCCATCTCATCGGTTTATCTTCACGATCTTCGACTTTGAATACCAAGTGGATGCCACACCGGCGAGTTCGACCGAACAAAAGCTTTGCTTGGTCGGGTTAGGCCCATTGGTCTTAGACGTCGAGAATAGCGGAGGTGAACCATAGGATCCGGATCCATCAAAGCGATCGATCTGGGGCATCTTAAATCTATCCGTGAGTCACGGCTACATCGGTATAGCCGTCTTCAATATCTGGGATGGCCTTCACCTTGAGACTTCTTAAGAGCTTCTCCAACTTGCTCAATTTGGTATCTGGTCTACCTCGAACTCAAATGGAAGTCCGGATGGTTAGGTGTAATGTTTTGGGCGGTTGTGGTAGAAGCGGGGCGAACGGCCAGATTGGAAGATCCGTGTCCTCTTGAATGTTTGGGGGTTTGGCGAGAATGTTACATTGATTCGGGAGGATATTGCAGGCCTGGGCATTTTGAGGGTTTGGAGGGCATTCGGCGGCGTGGTAGTTGTTCGAGTAATGGGGCCGGGTGGAGGAGAACTGATTTGAAGCGAGCCATTGCGTTCTGCTTGTTATGTCTGGTGATCAACTTTCGGTTGTTGGGCCATAATGACTTTGTTATGCAGAAAATTCGCTTGGCGGATAGCATCATCTTGCATTTGCTTCATGCTTTCGATCATCTGGCGCATCATCGCCTCCATAGCTGTGATACATTGTTCCATTTGAAGACCGGCAGTGTATCTCTATAGCGAAGGAAGCTCAACCCGACTATCGACACTATAGTAGGCTAACATTACGGTGATCGTGCTCGATATCTTGTGCCTTCTCGGCCTCGCCGATATGAGGGTAGTGGGTGAAACCTTTGGATGTCCGTCAACTAGATCCTCGGATCGGTTAGTCGGCGACCTCGTGTCAGTTAGCAGGGGGGTATCGGCGGGTTCGGAAGCAATTGTGCTACAAAGCTGTCCTAGCAAAAGATAAATAAGCGAAAAAATAAATAACCCGAAATAAAGCAGGCGGCATAGCGGCTTAAATTGAATACACCACACACGATCGGGTATACAACAACAGCGGTTAGTAAAATTTGGCTATACCTTGTCCTCAAATCTTGGTCAATATTCTGTATCCTTTACGATAAATTGAATCGATATCCATGGACAATGATTCCCAAATCTTGGATAATGCCCATGAACTGATTCCCAAATTCAAAATTGATGCATGAACTGATGCCCAAACTCATCTTGATACATGCATTCCTGTAGAGGCACACTCTAACAAGCACATAGCGAGATAAGTGAGAGCCAAAACACCCCTATGTTGGGGTAGGGTTTCCCTGTCCTATTTTGTCGAGAGCTAGGGTTTCACTACGCACAATGACTTCAAACAACCTATATCGGGTAAGCAACTTTGTCCTAGTTTGGAATGGTCACTATGGATCGAATATGCACTAGGTCGAATGGTCAAAAAGGGTGCCGGTAAAACCGGGGTTTGTGTTCCCATCTTTGTCGAGCCAGGCCGTCGGCCTTACGGACATGACTTGACAAGACAAGCCTCCGCAAATCGTTCGGGAATGGCATATGGCAAACCACGGTGTCCTAAGCGCACCAATGCAAATGCAATGCAAAAACACACAAGCGTAGTCAAAACCGGATATCACGAGTTGAGTCAAGTTCTCTAACTCCCAGTAGTCGCGAAGCTGTAACAACGCGAGAGACCTCGCTCTGATTCGGACTCGATTTTGTTGCGGTTCCAAATCTTGAACCAAAGAGTCCAAATCGCAAATCGTTTTGAAGAAAAGCAGATTTTTGAAAGAAGTGCCAAACATGGGCGCTTTGCGGATATGAGTCGCCACCTAAATATTTTAAAATGGGAAATTTAGGAAACCACGACTCGGTGCCAAAAGGCCACGTGTCGTCATCACCAAAGTTGGCTCGGGAACTTGGAGTACGATTAGGAAAGGTCACATCGTGAGCACCCCTCTCGCCGATCAAAGACGGCCTCTACTAACCATGATATCTGTTTTTGAAAACTTTGTGAGTTCTTATTAGATTATTAGCCTAGGTTACTATGTGATGCTTTCATGACAAACAAGTATAAATGGGCGTCTGAATTGGAACAAAACATTTCATGTTTGTTTGTTTGAAAATGGTTTGATGGTGCTACCGCATGTGGTGGGCTTAAAACATGATTTTGCCACTATCTAGTGGGCTTAAAACAAGCAGTCAATGAATTATCCCAATTGAGATAACTCAACCTCCACCCACAGGCATTCAAAGCGGTTATATCACATAAGCATTTAGCCTCATGGCAAGCATGCTATCATGGCAACACTCACACATGCAAGGATGCTAAAGCATAAAACTTACCTAGTACTCCAAGCCAAAACAAAAGTGATTAGAAATCATGCATGATCCTAAAATATCTGAGAATGCCTAATGCAACACATGCAAAAATGCAACTATAGCGAGGCTCGGCTATTCTAAACATGGTATATGGAATGCAACGACTAACATGTATTCAACTTTAGAATTGAAATATAATGCAGGTTTGTATGATCTGTAGGGCAGATGCGTGCTGTCTGAGATGAATGAATGCAAACATCTTTGTCATCTTGTATGCTAAATGAAATATGCCCTATATCTAACCATAAAGCGGGTAAATAAAAGGGAGAAAGAAATGGGGTTGGAAGACATACATCGCACTCACACACCCTTATTACATTTATGCCCTCATGGGCGAATAAATATCTGATCCGAATAAAAGAATATCTGGTCCGAAATAAATATACAAATTCTAATTAATTGACAGATTAATTAATAAAATAAAAGCGGGCGTGCAAGCCGAGGCCCTTGCCGATAGATGATGTATGTTGGGTGCACTGGCGGAAATCCTTTGGGATGCTGATTAGCCTCTGTTTGCATTGTTTCTCGAAATCTTGTGCGGATTCTTGAAAAGTTGTTGATCTTTGATTTTCTTTGAGAGAAGCGGGAAAAGGGCATAGCAATGTATTTTCACAAATATATGCATGCCTCGATCCTCGTGCCACCAATCACGCATATCGATGCATGATGGCGAGGAACGATTGCACAACTTCGATATAGGGATGAATGCTACAACAAAACTTAACTCCATCATGGGTAATCCGAATTATCGGTGATTGGGAATTGAGACACATTAGTTACTCGGTACAAAAGCGCGCCTCGTTTCCGTGCAATATGCATGATATGCATGAAATGCAACTAAGATCTGACCTAGTATGCACAATCTTTGTGAAAATGAGATGAAAATAAGATGCCTCGAAGCGTGCGCGCACGCATAGCCGAGGCAATGATGGAAGAATAATCGGATAAAATTGAAATGCCTCGAAATGCGGCGCGCACGCATAAGCGAAGCGATCTTGAAAATGAAAAATCGGATACAACGAAGTGCCTCGAAATCTTGCCTACGAGCAAAGCAAGCGATGATGATGAAAATCTAACCGAAGTGCCTCGAAATCGCGCCCGCGCATAAGCAAAGCGATGATGGAATGAGAAAATCGGATACAACCGAAGTGCCTCGAAATGTGCGTGCACGCATAAGCGAAGGCGATCTTGAATGAGATGAAATGGCATCTTGAATGCGCGATGGGCTTACCGATATGGGAGAGCCTCGGCTCACTCACATAGGAGGCCGTCGGATGAAAATAAAGCGCCTCGAAATCGTGCCAGCGACGCATAAGAAGGAATGCATAAAATAGCATATGAAATGCAGTGATGGGCTTACGTCAGCATAGGAGAGCCTCGGCTCACTTTCGCATAGGAGGCCGTCGGATAAAACAAAATTTGCCTCGAAAGCAGCGTGCGCGGACACGCCATAAATCGAGGCAATGATGTAGAAGCATGAAAATGCAAATTGGGCTTACGCCGACATGAGAGGGCCTCAACCACACTCACATAGGCTGCCGTCGGGATAAAAGCAGGCGCCTCGAAAGGCGTGCAAGCGCATAAGCCAGGCAATGCAAAAATGATGCAAATGGCATGGGAAATGATATGCAAGCATGGCAATGGAATTTCAGCACCTAAATAAAGGGGAAAACATCCCCGAAACAATTCGAAATGACACTCGAAGCATGCATTCATCCCGAAAGTGTGAAATTAAGCCCCGAAATGGCCTATAGCCATGCCATACATGCAAAATATGATCATGGAAGCAAGAACAGTAGCAAGGCAGTCCCAAATATGGAATTTTTCAGTAACAAACATGGCCAAAATGCAAGCATAGATAGATCAACAATAGCATGCAAAGTTAGTGGCCAAAAGAGGAGTATTGAGACAAGTGACATAGGCAAACCCCAAATGGACAAACTTTCTTCTACAACATTGAAGATGAGCTAAAAATAAGCACAATTGCATAAGATGAAATCCTCAAAATCAGAATAAAATCATGCTAACAATTCCATGCAAAAATGGAGCTCAAAAGAGGCTATAACAAGAGTCATGCAAAGAAAGCACCAAATGACAAAATTTTCTTCATGAAATGTGTAAAGGGGGTCAAAATAAGACCAAAGTCAGTAGGGGTCGAAGTCCCAAAAACAAATAGAAATAGGTCAAAAGTTGCATACAAAAATGGGCACACTTGATGGAATTTGAAGGAAGTGGTGGATACAATGACCAAATGAGGTTGAGCCCTTCTACAATGTTGTAGAGGGGCTCAAAATGAGCACAAAACCAGTACGGGTCGGACCCCTGAAAACAAAAGGAACTAGGCCTAAACTAGCATGCAAGATAATGGCATAAAAGCTAGGTATTGAAACAAGTATATCATAGGAGCATCAAATGAAGTTGAGCCCTTCTACAAAGTTGTAGAGGGGCTTAAAACAAGCACAAAAGCAGTATGGGTCAGAGCCCCAATTCTCAACCAATTGGAGTATAGAAATGAATCAAGAAAAAGCCCTAAAAGTTGGTTTTGAAGACTTACCCTTGAAGACTTGTCTTTCTTTGATTCTTGGCTTTGATTTGTAGCTTCTCAACCTCTGAAATTCACTTCCTAGCTGCTGGAATGGTAGTAGGGATGGTGAGGCTAGGTGTTGATGAAGGGAAGACCTAGGGACTTAGAAGCTTTTTGAGGTTTTGAGCTATGAAAATGGAGGAATTTGGAGAAGTGTTCTTGAAGACAAATTTTCCAACCTTGAAGATGGAGAGGGAGGGCCCTTCAAATAGGCAAGAAATGGGGTGTAAAGGGAGGAAAGCACCCAATCTTTCCCTCGAAATATCCCGGATGCCGGGATATCTTGAAGATATCAGGACAGTTGGGACAGGCTGGAAAGCAAGAAGCTGGCCGGCCAAGTAAATTTGTAGGGGGTGGCCGGCCGCCACCCCACTGTCGACTAGCTACCCTCTGGCCGGCCGGCCACCATGGCACAAAATTGAAGTGAAGATTTTACGCCGACCACCATGCCAAAGTGTCCTCCCAAGTGTGTAGAATAAGGTCCCAGGGTCGGAATCTGGCAACGCTGAAGCAGAAGTCACAACATAGAGCTTGAAGAAGAGGCTCAAAAATGAACTCAACAATTTCTGGCCGACCATATACTTTTTGTGTCCTCCAAGATGTGTAGAACAAGGTTCCAAGGTCGGAAATTAGCAACACTGAAGCAGGAGCCACAACATAGAGCTTGAATGAGAGGCCCAAAAATGAAACCCTGAATTTCTGGCCGACCACCAACCCTTAGGGTCCTCCTAGATGCCCTCATCACAGATATGTAGCTTTGGTTGGAAGAAAATACCCCTAGGGTGTTCAACATTGGCCCGGAAGTGAGAAAAACGGGCTCCGGAGGAGCAAGCCCAGTTATCTGGGATAATTGCTGGCTTCTCCCCCCCCAGTGATCTTCTTGATGTTGGAACAGAGGTACCTGACAAGGTTGGACAAAAACTAATGAGAAATGAAAGCTCGGAGACAATACCGAGCAATTCGGGATCCGAAAATGAGTGCGGTGCGGAAGTGGTATTCGGCAATGAAGTGGGTATCTGCGACCCAGTGTCCTCGGAATGACAAAACAGAGGTCCTGCCAAAAATCGAGAAAACCGATGCAAAATGAATACTCGGGACCAAAAGCGGTTTGGGGTCAAAACCATTCTGAGCAGGAAGTGGCATCTGACCCTGAAGTGGGCATCGGGGCCCCAGGTTCCTTGAAATGATAAAACAGAGGTTCTGCTAAAACCGGAGAAAGCGGATCTGAAATGAATGCTCGGGACCAAAACCGCTCAATTTGGGGTCCGGCAAAGCTTATGAGCACCGAAAGTGGCATACGGCCACGAAGTGGGCATCGGGGGCCCCAGTGTTCCTTGGAACATTAAAAGAGGTCTCCGCCAAAACCGGAGAAGTCGGAGATGGTTGGGCGGTCCCAACCGAGGCACTACTGACGCGGCTCAAAGCAGGAACCAGCTCGAAATGGGCAAAATAGCCTCTGCCACGAAAAAGTAGCTCACGACCCTTTGGGGAGATAATCTCTGGGATCACTCCTTCCTCGGAAAGAAAATAGAGAAAACCGAACCTAGTTATGGCAAACCGAGACAAGGTAGAAGATGGTTGGAAGTCGGGAGACGCTTGGCGTGACTCTGGGACTTGAACAAGCACGATATGCAACATCATAGGCGCTCAGCCGGTGACGTCGAGCCTTAAGGTCGGTCAAAAATGGGGTGTCTCTGACTACAAAACATTGAATTAAATATGGAGGATCGATTAAAGGAGAAAGGTCATTGTGGGCACAATGTCAAGCGATGGCGATATGAAGTTTACATACGTGGTCTCATGTCGCCAATATGGGATTGACAAGCGATCCGAAATCCTCGCACAAGACATTCTAAGGCTTATGACAACGTATGTGTTCGGTATAGTCTTTTGTGGATTTGGTGATTGTCATTATTTACCATTGTCATATTTCCTTGTCACAAGTATTCATCTCTTTGTGTAGCTTACATTGATGAGGTTGAAGAACCCAGCAAAGATGCATCTAAAAAAGTTAACCACAAGGTTTACTATTCTGAGCTAGTGAAGGTTGGTTTGCCTCAGTTTGCTAATTCTTGAGGCAAGATGAATTTGGATCAGGTAAAAACTAAGGCTCTCTTTTAAAACAGACTTTGGATCAATAGTTTTAAATTTAATAGGAGATAAGATAGTCTAAACCAAATACTACTCTACTTGATAGTGCTTAGATTGCTTACTGAGGTCATGAGATTCTTTGGAATTGATCGGAGGCATTGTCACTCAGAATCGATATTTGCCACATCATTCTTCAACCACACTCTCTGATATGGTGAAAATGAATTACAAAGTAAATAAACCATGAATTTGTGACAAGTTATTTACTTGAAAGTGTTGCTACCCAAAATCGCTTGGAAGAATCTACTGTTGCACATAAATAACTACTATGCTCTCATAAGACACACTTGAAAATTATATAGATTTCCACATTTAATTAATTTGAGTCTCTTCCCAAAGAATAATGCTTCTTTATCTTTAATTCTTACATACTAGATGCATTCTTGTCGCTGCAGTGTCTTCTTGAATTTTGGTTCTTCATTGCTGACATAAATAATGTTTGTGAAGCGGCCGCTACTAGATCTTTGATCTGCTGCAAATTTGGGTTGTTAGTTTCATGTTTTTATTTTGTTATCTGCTGTTTTTACTATGGGTTCACAATTTGGATGTATTTGAGTATTTTAGTGAGTTTACCCTTTTAGGTTTTATACAATGTTTCCAAAAGCATATTTTTCAGCAGTGTTTTTTTGCCTACACATCAACTTTAGGTGATTTAATATCAATGCTATTAGTTTGTAATAGTAGTGCCTGAGGGATGCCTCTTGTAAATATGTAAATCTTATAAAAAAATTATATGATTTTCAATTTTTTTTCCCGCTACAAATTTGTCGTTGCCAAAAAGTAAAGTTTTCTCGACAAACAACTTGTCGGTAAATGTGTAACCAAAAGTTTATTTTTGCCTATTCATATTGTGTTGCTAAAAGTGTATTTTTTGCCAATGTCAATTTGTCGTTGCCAAAACTAAAGTTTTGTCGACAACCAAATCGTTGGCAAATGGCAACATTTACCGACGTAAATGTGTTGCTAAAAGTTACTTTTGCCCACTCATATTGTGTTGGTAGAAGTGTATTTTTTGCCAATGCTAATTTGTCGCCAAAAGTGAAGTTTTAGCGACAAACAAATCAGAGGCAAATGACAACATTTACCGGCGTAAATGTGTCGCCAAAGTTTACTTTTGCCGACGCATATGTTGTTGCTAAAAGTATATTTTTTGCCCATGCAAATTTGTGTCATGAAAAGTGCCACACAATCATCATATTTTAATGACTTTTACCAACGCAAGATAAATTGCCGACGATATATATGGAGGCTTTTAGCTTACGACTATGTTAAATGTCGCTAAAGGCATTACTTTTACCAACGCAATCATAATTTCGTAAGGCAAAACTTTTGCCAACTCACTTTTGGCAACGGGTTGCCAACGTAGCTTTGTGTGTCGGCAAAACTCTTTGCCAACGATTTTTCCCTTTTAGCAACATATTTTGTTGCGTTGCGAAAAATGCAATTTCTTGTAGTGCAATGACTGAATTAAGCATATGGGTCCTGAGCATCTTGGAACTCAGTCCATATGGATTTTGAGTAGTTAAACCTTCAGAAGAGTTTGAATTGTCTGAACCATCTTCTGAACTGTTGTTATCCGAGTCTGACCTGACTTGGGCCATGAGGAGACGAGCCATTTGGAGGAGCTATAGCGACCCCGGTCTTTTTCCATTTGGTAGTTGTATCCGGACTTACATTAGTAGATTCTGTTATATTTGTATCGTTGTCATCCTTCAATTCCTTATTTTTGAGTTATAGGATGTATTGGCGTGTTTGTTACAGTGGGAGTGTTTGGGGAGCAAAGGGTTGCTTGCGAAATTTTGGTCCTTCGCCGGCGGCGGTTTGTCGCTTCGAGCGAGCTCTTTGTTTTTGGTCCGTCGCTTGAGCCAGGGTTTCTTCGCTCGGCGAGATTGCGTCTAGGTATAGACACGAGAGCTGTTTCTTAGCTCGGCGAGATCTTCTTCGAAGCGAGCGAGTTTGTTCATTGCTCGGCGGCGTTAAATCGCTCAAGCATCGTCTAATGCGAACTGAGGGTTTGAGTTGTAGGCTCGAGCGCATTACGCAGCAAGCGAGCTTTTGTGTTGTTGGCTCGGCGAGGTTTTCAGTGTCTAATCACTCGGCGACCAAGTCTTCGCTCGGCGAGCTGCTTTTTATTTAAATAGGCGGCGGTTTTAAAACACTTTTTCATCCTCTTTTTGATTTCCGAACCCTAGGTCCGTATTTTCTCTCCCTCCACTCACCTTCTCTCTTAGGTTTGATCTACTTAAAGTGTATTTCTACCCTAGGTCCTTTGTTAAAAAGATAGAGTGGGTCGAGGGTTTCATTCTAATTTGAAAAGTTGGGTATTTGGAGCACTTTGTATTTTCATCATCTTCACCTTTGGGCTTCTATTTTTGAGATAGGGATACCCTACTCCATTCTATATGTTTTGTCCTAAGTTTTAGTCATTTTGATATGTTGGTGTTGTTGGGTTAATTTTGGGAAAAGCTAGGGTTTGATTTATAATTCAAAAAGGGGGCTTTTCATCTATTAAATATCATATGTTGGTAAGTCTTGAAAAATGATATTGATAGTGTTAAATTGATAAAATTGAACCTTAGGGTTGATGTTGAGAAAAAAGGGGAAAACCCTAATTGTTGTAGTAAATTAATTTGTATAATTAATTTTGGGAAAAATGTGGGATTGAGTTTATATATATATATATATTGATGCATTTATTTCCTGTTTAGAAATAATTGCTTTGGGCTATCGGTGGAGGATAGTCGTGATTGTTGTAGACATTGCATGTTGATTAGGGAAAACTGAAACTAATCACATTGATTGAGTCATTAAATATGATGGTTGAATTAATACAGCAAATCTGTGTATTGATTGAATAGTGCGTATGACAAGTGTTTATTACATTGTTTATTACAGCAAGGATGAGACTAGTGGTTTATTTTTTATTTGGAGCCAAGAGAGGCTTAAATTATCCACTATGTATGTTGCCTTGGTTACAACCAAGATGAGGTCGTGTTAAGGACCAAACATGGATGTTAGTACCCACTTTCTATGTTATGCCTGTTATGATTAGCCAGATGCGAGATCTCATTTGGCGCCTGGAAGGCGAGCAAATTAGAGAATTCGGGTTAGGTGCTAGAAAGCGACTAGACTAATATCTATACGGTGTATCGAGTATGATGTCACTCTTTTGGAAGAGTTACTCCACCGTAGCATGTATTCATACTATATGTGCTTGGCGACCGAGTAATGAGGTGAGAGAATGGATCCCTGTTTCCTCACCGTGTGAGTCTTACGTGTCATTATTGATATGAGTTTCATTTATGTACCTTTTTGTGACTTTTGACTATCTCATAAGGTAAGGGGTTAATGTTCTGCTACTTTGGTATGTTGCCTGCGGTCACGTATGATTCAGCCTTAAGGGACATCACTGGGAAAGCAGTCAATCCTAAACTAAATGGCATGAGGGCAAAGGGAAGATTATCTAGTATTTCACCACTGTTGTATATTCACTGCCGGCAACTCACATCGCTCTGTATGAGAGGCGGATTGAGTGTGAATATATTGCAAGAATTGAAAGGGTCAAACATGCTCTCTTTGAGGGATTAGAGATGTTTTTGGACCGTGTAATTAGATGGGTGCAGGGTATATGAGACACTATTTACATTTTTTGGGTTGATGTCTCTATCTTTGGCTCATTTTGAGTTTCTAGTATAGAGCTCCCACATGCAGTGTTCTTAGTTATGCATGCAGTGCGATGGCTAGTATGAGATTGTTCATTTTTGGGGAGATTGAGATAGAGATATGGCGGTCATGCCAACTCATGTCCGAAAGTGGGAAATGTTAGAAATTGGGCGCCCATGTGGCATGGCCCTTATTTGAACCTTTTGAACCTTATCCAAATAAGTTTGAATTTGAATTCAAAACATATTTGGATAACCACTCAGGATATCCATATCTATCATATCAATTGATATGGATAGATGTGATATTATCCTTTATATCTGATATGATATAGGATATGGGTGATTAAGAGAAAAACAACATATGTTTTATGTTTTCCCAGATACTGACTCTCTTCCAAAAAAATACAACGATCAAGAGCCATTTTGCACTGTGACTTGTGTGGGTGATATTCATTCTGTAATATCACTCCATTGCTAGGTTGATTGATCAGATTCAGGAAGCACGTGATTTACCTACGAGATCTTTCAATTCAGACTCTAAAGTAAAAGGTATGACCATAATTTCTCATCCACTGCGTTTACCTTAGATTTACATTTCTCATATGGAGAAATTAGATGCAGAATGTGTTGCGTGCTACTGGCTTCCTTGGTTTTGTAACTGGTTCTATTCCATATCCAGCAATGGAGATTTTTGATTCCTCTGGAACTTCATCTCCAATCCAGCGTTGAAAAATGGCAAAAGACTGATGCGCATCTTCTCAGCTATGTAACAGCCACATTATCATCTACAGTGTATTCTTTTGTTCTTCATCTGCAAACAAGTCATCAAGTTTGGCAGATTCTTGAAAAGCGTTTTACTTCAGTTTCACGATCACATATTCATCAATTAAAGAATCAGCTTCAAACAATTCATAAGAAATCCTCTTCCATGGAAGTTTATCTCTCACAGATTAAGGAGATCTCAAATCAATTGGCCTTGGCTGGTACACCAATCGATGATGAGGATTTGGTGTTTTTGACCTTGAAAGGGTTACCTGATGAATATAACTCATTTAAGACCTCTATTCGAACTAGATCTGAAGCAGTCTCTATGGCAGATCTGTGCTCCTTATTGTGCTCAGAGGAAATTCATGTTGAAACCAAATTAAAGCATTCATCTAGTGATCATCTCAGTAGTGCTTACTCTGCAGCAAAAAGTTCTTCATTCTCCTCAAACAATGCAGTTGAATCTTTACATTTTTCTTCTTTTGGTTTAAACAGAGGTTTCAACAATTACAGTGTTAACTTACAGTAACATAGAGATCAATAGTCTTAGTTTATTCATTGCACTGATGTTGTTTAAATAGAAATTTACACAACTGAATATCCTAAAAATAAGGAACTGACTCAACATGAAAGAATGAACTAACTTAAATTCTATCAAGTCTATAGCAGACTTATTCAGTTCCAAAAGAAGTGGTCAATGCCAGAAAAACAGAACAAAACTCAACTAAATTCTTAACACCATCCCTTAAACTGAGTGTACTGCAAACATTCAGTTTATTGGGTTATTTCACATCAGAATTAACTACAGAACACACTCCAAGTAGATGTCGTAGCTTCAAGAAAGTAGGTAATTTGAGGGGTTTAGTCAGAATATCTGCGAGCTGATCCTCACTTCTGCAATGCTTCAGATCTAGAGTTCCATCATTGACTAGATCACGTAAGAAGTGATATCGTACATCGATATTCTTGCTTCTGCCATGGAAAACAAGATTCTTTGAAAGCTTGATCGTTGAACTGTTATCTCAGTAGATGGGAGTGGAACCATTGTGAGGATGCTGTAGTGTTTCAAGTAACCTTCTCAACCGAGATAAGCTTGCGAGCTTTAAAGCAACAAACTCGCTTGATGGTGCACAAAGTGACAATAGGTTGTTTTCTTAATGACCATGAGATCACACCTGAGCCTATCATAAAAATGTAACCGGATGTACTTTTCCTGTCATTGGAATCACCAGCATAATCGCTATCAGTGAAACCAATTAGACCAAATTGTTCTCCTTTCTTGTACAATATGCCAAAATCAATTGTTCCCTTCAAGTACTGGAAAATTCTCTTTGTAGCGAGGAGATGTAACTCTGTAGGGTGTTCCATGTATCGACTGATTAGACTAACTCCGTGCATTATATCAGGCCTGGTTGTTGTCAAGTACATTAAACTTCCAATCATTTGCTTGTATAGAATGTTATCGATCTTCCTTCCTTCAGGATCTTTGGTTAGCTTCAAACCAAGGTCAATTGGTGTACCAACTGAGTTGCAATGTTGCAGCTGAAACTTGGCCAAAATGTCTTGAGCATATTTTCGCTACGAGAGAAAAATAGCATCAGAAGATTGAATTACTTCGATGCCAAGGAAGTAGTGTAGCATGCCAAGATCTGTCATTGCAAATTCTTTCATCATCGAGGACTTGAATGCATCAAACATGGCATTATCATTTCTGGTGCAGATCAAATCATCCACATATAAGCATACAATCAGTAACTTGCCATCAGATTCTGATTTTATGAATAAAGTAGGCTCATATGGACACTTTTGAAAGCCTGACTTTAAGAAATATGCTTCTATACGACTATACCAAGCTCGGGGAGCTTGTTTCAATCCATATAGAGCCTTTCTTAACTTGTACACCTTAGTCTCATTCCCTTGACATACATAACCTGGAGGTTGATCAACGTATACCTCTTCTTGCAAATCGCCATGGAGAAATGCTGATTTAACATCCATTTGAAATATAGGCCATGAGTTTTGTGCTGCTAATGCAATAACCAATCTGATGGTATCATGCCTTGCAACTGGAGCAAAAACTTCGTTGTAGTCAATTCCAAGCTGTTGTTTATACCCTTTAGCGACCAGACGAGCTTTGTATTTTTCAATTTTGCTTTATGCATTCAGCTTTGTTTTATACACCCACTTAACACCGATCGACTTGTGGCCTTTGGGAAGATTAGTTAATTCCCAAGTATTATTTTTCTCAATGGCATGAATTTCCTCATCCATAGCTTGCTGCCATTTTGGATCTTGAACCGCATCATTAAATGTTACTGGATCACAATCTGAAAGTAAAGCAAAATGGGTAATGGGATCGTCAAATTGATCAATTGCAGTTACCTCATAATCTCGCATCCAGGCTGGTTGACTCTTCGTGCGTTGAGGCCGTGTTTGTTCTGAAATTTCATATTGGTCTTCTCCAGATGAAGTGCTCGGTAGATGCGAAGAAGAAACTTATGGCTGTTCGGAAGAAACTTGTGACTGTTCCTCGTCTTCAAAATGGACAGGAATGGACTGCCCTGAAATAGTAGGAGTCCATGGCCATGTCTTATCTTCATCAAACACCACATCTCGGCTAATGACGATTTTCTCAGTGATCGGATTGTATAATTTATAGGCTTTGGATTGTTCGCTAATTCCAAGAAAAATACCCTTTTCACCTTTATCATCAAGCTTCTTTCGCTTTTCATCTGGAACATGTGCATATGCTATGCACCTAAAAATTCGCAAGTGAGCAACACTAGGCTGTCTTCTGCTCCATGCTTCTTCTACGCCATATTCTTGTGGTATTGTTGGACTTCTGTTTAAGAGATGAATACTCCACAAGATTGCTTCAGGCCAGAAACTTTTCGGAAGACCAGATGTGCTTACCATGCTCCGTACCATGTTTAAGATGGTACGATTTTTTCGCTCCGCCACACCATTTTGCTACGAGGTGCAGGAAGCAGTAAGCTATCTTTTGATTCCATGCATCTCACAAAAATTTTCAAATTCCCGTGAGTTAAATTCCCTACCACGATTGGTTCGAAGAGTTTGGATAGCTTTTCCAACTGCTTTCTCAACAAGGGCCTTATAATTTTTGAATGCTGAAAAGGCTTCAGATTTTTCCTGCAAGAAATAGACCTATGTTTTTTGACTAAAGTCGTCGATAAAGGTAATAAAATACATGTTATTACCATTGGATGGTGGATTTATAGGCCCACAGATATCGGAATGGACCAGCTGCAACACTTTCTTGGCTCTCCATGCTCTCCCTTTTGGAAATGCATTACGATGTTGTTTGCTAACAGCACAGCCTTCACATACTTGGGAAACGTGATGAATTTGCGGAAGACCAACCACCATATTTTTCTGATGAAGAATCTTCAGACCATAGAAGTTCAAATGGCCATAACGAAGATGCCATAACCATGCTTGATCTTTCACCATAGCAGCAAAACAAGGAAGGGTATCATTGCAAAGATATAAAGGAAACATCCGATTTCGGGTCATATTGACTTGAGCAATCAAACTCTTTTCCGGATGTTGTATTTGGCAAGTTCCCCTTTTGATAATAATCTCATAATCCTTTTCTTGAAGTTGTCCCACACCTGACAGATTGTTCTTCAAACCAGGAACATAAAACACATTTGAAAGAGAATGTTTTGAATTTTGGAAGCTAATTTTTCCCTTTCCCATAACAGATAATCTAGAATCATCACAAATTTTACAGAGCTATGAAAAGATTCATCCAACTCAGAGAACATGGACTTGTCTCCGCATATATGGTTACTTGATTCGGTCTCCAAGTACCACATGTTTGGAAGAGTTTCTTCCATGGTATTGCAAGCCATAAGAAGAGTAATATCATCTTCTTTTTCTACAAAATTTGATGTTCCTCCTTTCTCGTTAGGTAATTTTGTCTGGCATTCAGAACGAAAATGACCATACCTGTGGCATCTGAAGCACTCAACATTTGATTTGTCGAAGGACTTTGATTCTTGGGCTTTAGCATAATCAGCGCTGTATCTGTGGCCTTTTCCTTTGAATTCAGAAGCTTGATCATCTGTTCTGCCTTTTCCTCGTCTTTGACCTTGGCCTCGTCCTCGACCTCTTGTTGCTGAAGATTCACCATTGGTTGAGACCTTCAAGGCCTGCTCCTCTATGATCCTTTGTTGGAGTTTTTGCTCATGGACCTGCAACGAACTCTACAACTCATCAACCGATAGTTCATCAATGTCCTTGGACTCCTCAGCGAAGAATCTTTTCCACGATGGTAACATCTTGCATCAGGTCACCATGGATCCACATCTTATTTGCAATCGCCATTGTTCTTGAAAAATAATCTGAAACACTCTCACCAGATTTTATTTGAAGGGTCTCGAATTCTCGGCGAAGTACTTGGAGTTAGGAGGGCTTGACCTTCGATGTGCCTTGATATTTCTTCTTCAATGAGTCCCATATCTGCTTGGAAGTTTCTTTCTGGAGAATGGTCTCCAGAATTGTACGATCAATGGCCTGAAATAAGTAATTTTTCACCTTGAGATCCTTCAGCCTTTGTTCATTGAGTCTCTTCTAATGTGCTTCTGACAAAACTACTCCATTTTCCGATTCCACAATACCGGTTGCCATGAGAGTCCAATATTCTTTGGGTCTTAGAAAATTCTCCATCAACATGCTCCAGTGATCATAATGACCATCGAAGCAAGGAATAGCCAGCTAGACATAGTTATCGACTACCTTGTCAGCCATAAATGATTGCTACTGCAAGTAAGAAGACTGCTGCTTCTGTGGAGAATTTCTTGGAAGCTCTGATACCACAATGTTAACTTACAGTAACATAGAGATCAAAAGTCTTAGTTTATTCATTGCATTGATGTTGTTTAAATAGAAATTTACACAACTGAATATCCTCAAAATAAGGAACTGACTCAATGTGAAAGAAGAAACTAACTTAAATTCTACCAAGTCAAAAGCAAACTTATTCAGTTCCTAAAGAAGTGGTCAATGCCAGAAAAACAGGACAAGACTCAACAAAATTCTTAACATACAAAGGTAGATATCAGTCTAGAGATTTTAGAGGAGGCAGATTTCATAATTCTCATGGTAGATACAACAACAGATCTCACAGTACTCGAGGTAGAGGTGATTACTCTTCTCATGGTCCTATCTGTCAGATCTGTGGAAAGTTAGGACACGGTGCTTTGGACTGTTGGTATAGGTTAGACACTACTTTTCAGTCTTCTACATCTCAGCAGAAGTCTTCACCACACTCTTCTCAAGCCTATGCTGCCCCAGTGCCTCAGTCTGCAGACTCATCTGTCCCTCCTTGGTACATTGACTCAGGTGCTACAAATCACTTGACTAATGACCTTTCTAATCTTCATCACTTTCAACCTTATCACGGTTCTGAACAAGTTCAAGTAGGTAATGGCTATGCTTTGTCAATTCATCATATAGGTAAAGGTCTTTTGCCTACACCTACTTTTTCTTTTCATCTTCCTAATCTGCTCCATGTTCATTCTATTTCCTCTAATCTCTTATCTGTTCATCAATTAACAAAGGATCACAATTGTCTTGTAATATTTGATGCTGACTCATTTATCATTTAGGACAAACTCACGAGCAGGGTCCTGCATAAAGGATCTCATGTTCGTGGTCTTTACCAATTTACACCTTCATCTTCATCATGCTCCTCTCAAGCTCATCACACTACTACAACTCCTCCTGCTTCTGATCTGCTCTGGCATTAACGGCTAGGCCATCATTCTTCTCTCAAGCTTCAACACTTGACTGAGAACTTGCCTAATAAACCTTGCATCAATAAACATTTGTCTTGTTTAGACTGTAATGTCTCTAAGAGTCATAGATTATTTTTCAAATTGTCTAGCACTTCTGTTGATTGTCCTTTTTCACTTGTACATGCTGATGTATGGGGGCCATTTACTGTTAATAATGCTCCTTTTCGATTCTTTGTCTTGTTTGTGGGTGATTGTAGTCGTTTTACTTGGATATATCCTTTACATTACAAAAGTGAGGTATATGACAAGTTAGTTGAATTCAAAGCATATACTAAAACACAATTTCACACTCATCTTCAAATACTTCAAACTGATAGAGAAACTGAATTTGTGAACAACAAGGTTTCTTCTCTTTTATCTGCTCATGGCATTGTGCATCAAACTAGTTGTCCTTACATTCAAGCTCAAAATGGTGTAGCTGAGCGCAAACATTGTCATATTATTGAAACAGCCATCACTCTTCTTCATCAGTCTTCTCTTCCCTTACACTACTGGTTTGATGCAGTTGCCACTACTATGTATCTTATTAATAGAATGCCTAGTAGTGTTCTTTCTCATAAGTCTCCGTTTGAAGTGTTATTTCATTCTCTTCCATTTTTTCTTTTTTCAAAGTTTTTGGTGTCAATGTTTTCCATGGCTTAAGCCTTACATCCTAAACTTCAACCTAGGTCCATGGCTTGTGTGTTTTTAGGCTATCACCCTACCATTAAAGGCTATCGGTGTCTAGACCCTCTTCTTTGGAAAAGTTTACATCTCTAGGCATGTCTTGTTTAATGAGACTTGTTTTCCATTTGTTGTCTCATCCCCTTCCTCCTCTTCTTTGCCTACTCTTAATTCCTTTTTCTGGCCATTTTCATCTTCTATTTCTTCTTCTTCAAAGTCATCTTCTGCCATATCTCATTCTCAATCTTATCCTAGTTCCTCTTCTCCATCAGCAGATTCTTCTTCTTCTATTCCTTTGTGTTCTTCTCCAGCTTCTCATGCAATTCCAATCCACTCAATTTCTATTGATCTACCAGTTCCACATTCTTCTACTATTACTCATTCTTCTAATATTCATCCTATGACTACTCGTTCCAAAGCTAGATCTTTTGCTCTCACTGCTGCTTCTGATTTTCTTCAGACTAAACCCTTAACTGTCAAGGAGGCTCTTACTTCCTCTGTTTGGGTCACTGCTATGCAAGAAGAGTATCATGCTCTTCAATAACAACATACTTGGGATCTTGTTTCTCTTTCTCCTCATAAGGTTGCCATTGGTTGTAAATTGGTTTTTCAAATCAAAAGGAACTCTGATGGGTCGGTGGCTCGATATAAGGCTCAATTGGTAGCTAAAGGCTACCTTCAACAAGAAGGTATTGATTTTCAAGAAACATTTAGTCCTGTTGCTAAACTCCCAACCATTCGGATTCTACTGTGTATGGCACTTCATAACCAATGGCCTATCAAGCAATTAGACAGATCTAATGCATTTCTTCATGGGAAATTAGAAGAGGAGGTTTACATGTTATAACCACCTGGTTTTCTTCAATCTCCTAATCAAGTATGTAAGTTGAACAAGGCTTTATATGGTCTTAAACAAGCCCCTCGAGCTTGGTATTCTACATTTGCTTCTTTCCTTCTTTCTCAGGGATTTACTAATAGCAAGTCTGATACTTCCCTATTTGTTCATCATTCCTCTGCTGGCCTCATGCTTCTTGTCGTGTATGTTGATGATATCTTGGTTACAGGAAGTAATTCATCTCTGGTTTCTCAGTTGATTACTCAGATGCATCAAGTGTTTTCCATGAAGAACTTGGGTTTTGTCTCATATTTTCTGGGCATCTCTGTGGAATGTCAAGGTGTTGATTATTTCCTTTCTTAAGCTAAGTATGCCATTGAATTGTTACACAAAGCTGGACTCACTGATTGTAAGCCTTGTTCCACTCTTTCAGCTCTCAAACCTCTTTCTACTTCTCATGATTCTCTTCCTTTTTCTAACCCCTCTTTATACCGTAGTCTTGTTGGTGGTTTACAATATCTTACCCTTACTCGCCTAGATATTTCCTTAGCTATTAATCAGGCTTGCCAATTTATGCATCTTCCTAACAATGGCCATTTTTAGTTAGTTAAAAGGCTATTACGTTATATCAAAGGTACTCTTCATCATGGTTTGCGGTTTACCTCTGGTCCTTTCTCTATTCATGCATTCTCTGATGCCAACTGGGCTGGTGACTGTCTTGATCGAAAATCAACCTTTGGGTATTGTGTGTTTCTCGGTCCTACCTTGATTTCTTGGTCTGCCAAGAAACAAGAGACTGTTTCTCGTTCCTCTACTGAGGCCGAGTATCAAGCCCTTGCCTATGCAACTGCCAAAATTACTTGGTTACAGCAGCTTCTTAAAGATATGTGCATTTCCTCTCTTATTATTCCAGAACTCTGGTGTGACAATCTTTCTGCTATGGCCTTAGCTTCTAACCCTGTATTTCACTCTCGCTCGAAACATATCGAAATCGACTGTCATTTTATTCGTGAAAAGGTGTTTGCTAAGCAAATTGCTCTCAAGTATATTTCTACTTCTAATCAGATTGCAAATATTTTTACGAAGCCTTTGTCTCACTCTCGGTTTCACTATCTCAAAGACAAGCTGCTTGTGCTTCCATGCCCCTTCAGCTTGCGGAAGGATGATAAGCTATCAGCTCATAAAGATCAAGTATCTACTACAGCTCAAACAACTCAAACAGTTCATACAAAGACTCACAGGCAGTCTCAAGAATAATATCATCAAGAGTCACAAAGATCATACAGTCAGTCGTCATACCCTGTATCTCACAAGCATGTCTTGCTAACGAATCTTGTTATAACTGAATTAGTTCTAGAATCTGTTAGTAAGTTAGTAGTTATAGAGTTAGTTAGATATTTTCATTTTATAAATATCTGTGTAAGCATCTAATAATTCATTCAATGAAAAAGAAAGTTTGTAATCTTCATCATGAGTTGTATTAGGGGTTCGTTTGGGAAGAAGATTCGCTTTTTGGCTTTTTGACTATCTTAGTCTGGGACTAAAAGCCTCGTTTGGAATGAGATTTTTTATTTTTTTAACTTTTGTGAGAGAAAAATTGTAATGATTATGAGTTGGATGTGATGTTTTGTCTTATTAGATTAAAAAATCTATTTTATTTTTTTGTAACTATTTTAACCAAAAAGCTTGTGACTTTTTGTTCCCAAATGAAGGCTAAGCCTATTATGCAAGCTAGACCATGGAAGAACTAAAGGGCAGCTGGAATGTACTATATGGCTAAACAATTTTTGTTCCTAAATTTCATTGTTATCCGGATTGCAATATTGTAATATCTCTTAGATTAGAGATGACAATTTGAACCTAACTCGACAGGGACCTGACACTCTGACCCCAATTAGAATAGTTTTTTTTTTTTGAAAAATACTTTCAACTAGCCGAGAATGGTATTCAAAAATGAATCACTAACAATTTTTGGGCCGGGGCCGAGGACGGTGATATGTTCCCCCGCCCCAGCCCTACCTCGTTTCCACCCCAAGCTAAAATTACTATTATACCCCTATGTGTATATAAATATGTGTGTGTGTGTGTATGTGTGTGTGTTACTATTATGTTACATGGATTATTTTGAGGGAATGGACTCATGGAATATCTTTGAGAGATGCTTATTGATTTTAGAAGTTAACTTAGCTAATAATGTTGGTTGTGCATGCTACTTTGCAAAATTTACAAGTGGCTTTTTTTTTTTTTTTTTTTGGGTGGTGTGGGTGTTGTTTTGTATCTTGTTTGTCATGTTGTTATTGTTTGGATGCTTATGTTTGAACATTGTTGGATTATGCTTTTTCATATATTATTTTTATTTGCCTCCAAAAAAAATAAAAAATAAAATAAAATGATACATGCAAAATTGTAAATAAAAAAAAAAAGGGTAGGGGATTTTTCGGGGTCGAGAAAACCCAATCCCCATTAGGGGGGCAGGGCGGGGGAGTGATGGGTTTCCCGCTGGGGAACAGGGGTGGGAACGGAGACGGGGAATTTTTTACCTTCGGGGATCGGTGTAACAACCCTAAATCCTTTGTTCTGGGTTAATTCGATTCGTTAAATTGAGCCGATTATGATGATAATTGAACTGATCGAAATCGAATCGACCGATCAAAAACTAAAACTAAATTGATTGCTTGTATCTGTTGAATTACATTCTATCTGTTTGGTTATTTGATTATCTGTCGTGGTATACGTGTAGTTAAATCGCTAATTAAAGGCCTTATCGTGACGAATCCAAAATTGATTGATGTTCCATGATCAATAGAATTTATGTAATTTTATGGTATAATTATCCAAAAACTGATTAGGTATGATTAAATTAGATTAAATATTGATAAAATGCAAAGTTGGCCTTATTTACCAAACTAGCCCTTAGTGGGCCATTACACCAAACATATTTGAGCCTTAGCTTTGCATTCCAAAACATTTCCTCAGTCCAATTTTGAGAGCTTAACCGATCTAGAGAGAGAGGGAGTGAGAGAATTGATGTGTTCTTGAAGAATTTGCTTGGACTTGTAGAAATTGTTAGAGAATTGCAACATTGAGCCTCCATACCTCTAACTCAAGAATTCAGGTAGAGTTCTTGCCCTCTTGCTTTTGATTTAAGTCACTCCTTGCATGTTTGAGAGGAACATTGAAGATTAGAGCCAAGATATGGCTTGTAATGTTGTAATGTAGCTAGAATCATGCATGCATGTTTGTATTGATGAGTTTTGGGTTGATTTCATGGCAAATTGTCACATGCATGTTCATAATTAAGCTTGAGTCCATGTTTTCAACTTGTTTTAAAAAGAATGAGCTCATTAGAGCATGTTTTGAAGCCTTGAATTGATTTAAAGTCTTGCATGTTATGTTTGAGTATTGTTCATGGAATTGGGTTTGAAAATGGATTTAATTGAAACACCAATGGGCATTGATTTATCAAATTAATCTTTAAAACATGTAATACTATGAGTTTTGAGGTGTTTTCTGGAAAATGGGCCCAAAGAAAACGATTTTGGTGCGTCAAAACTTGATTTTGAGCTTGGGACTCAAATCTGGAATTTCCAGATTTTGGTCGTCCGCTCGAGCGAGGGAAGTGCCGCTCGAGCGGGAAAATCGAGCTCCCAATATTTTGCGCTGCATTACAGTCCGCTCGAGCGGGGTATTGGGCACTCGAGCGGGATCTTGTGTCTTACGCTCGAGCGGCTATCGAGCGCCCGATCGAGCGTGAATTTCACCTATCCAGTACTTTTTGGTCCGCTCGAGTGGGTAAGTTGACGCTCGAACGGGAACTATTGTCTGCATGTTCGCTCGAGCGGGGAAACATGCGTTCGAGCGGGACTCTGTTTTTCTGAAAATTCTGGAACTGTTTTATGTGCACATCTTTGCATCCTCATTCCATCCTAGGCATTCTTAGGCCTAGTTTAAGGCATCTTAAAGAGGATATAGATGTAGAACACACCGAGGCAAATTTAGGGATTAAGTTGTTATTTGTCCCAACTGTGAAACTTAGCGTGTGTTCAATCTGTTAACTGTATAGGGTTGGCATTCCGAGGAGACGCTCTAGTTCACTGTAGCCCAGAACTCTGTGAGTAACAATTGTGTAAAGATATGTTCAAATGATTATCTTTTGAATACTGAACTGATATTGATTACTAACTGAATGTATGTCCTTTATTTCTGAACTGTACTGTTGCATCCTTAGCACCTCATTTCTTTATTCTTATTCTGAGAGATCTCTCGTTTCTCTCGTTGGAACCACTCACATTTCTTGATTGATGGCCATCATTACTGTTCGGTCTTTTAAGACCTACTGTTTACTGTTATGCTAATGGATGTACCACATATGACTGTTTACTGCACTGAACAACTGTTATACTGATTGAAATGAACTATTTTCATTACTGTAAGGACATTCATTCTAAACCTCTTTACACTTTATGTTATTCACTGGGCTTTAGCTCACTGCTCATATTTATATATGTAGGTGTTCAGGCACCGGACCAAAGCTAGAGGCGTCGGGGTATTTCCAGTTTTGTCAAGCCAACCAATGTGCCTCCCTGCGAGGTTCCGAGCCTACCAAGCTAAGGCTTAGGGGTGTTTTAGTAATTTTCCTTCCGTACTGTTCTGTAATATTGTATAGACTGTATGTTTGCACCGTACTGTACTCTAATAGGGATTAGGTCCCTATTTCACTGATTGATATGTATGTATGTGTACTGTTCTGTAAATATGTATGAAAAATCTTTTTGGCATACAGACTGTCACAGCTCATTGGACATTATTTATTTACTGTATTGGCTTCCGCCAAGCCCTGTAGACTGTATTCTTGTCTTCTTGTTAGGCGGCCTTGGTAATCTCGGATTCTTGGCGATTCTGATGCTAAACCCATAGGCGGGTTTAGGCGTGACAATCGAGACCAGAGCGTGTAATCCGGTCCATCGACTGTTGCCATTCTTATCTTAGACACGTTGATCAGAGCCTAAATGTTTTACATTTAACCCATCATTTATTTGTAATATTTTATGATTTTATATAATTATATGTGTTTTTATATATTTTAAGTGTTTGTATATAAATTGTTTTATATATTATATTTTAATAAAATTTATATATATTATATTAATAATATTATATAAATGCATATGATGATAGAATGCCTCGGGATATATTCTGGTGGGTGTTAGACAAGAAAGGGATAACAAAAGGTTACATTGATGTGATTAGGGATATGTATGAAGGTGTGGTGACCACTATTAGATCGTCTGCTGGATAGACGAATGAATTCCAATTACTATAGGGTTACACTAAGGATCAACCTTAAGTCTTTTTTTTTTTCGCTTTAGTTATGGATGAGTTGACATGCAATATTTAGGATGATGTGCCATGGTATATGCTTTTTGTAGATGACATCGTGTTAGTGGATGAGACTAGAAAATGAGTTAACACTAAATTGGAAATTTGAAGAAAAGCATTTGAATCTAAAGAATTTAAGATAAACAAAACTAAGAAAGAGTATATATGGAGTGTAATTTTAGTAACAGTCACAATGGAAACAAAGGAGAAGTGAAGATTGAGAACTAATAACTACCTTAGAGTAAATATTTTTGCTATTTAGAATCGATTATCTCAACGACTAGGAAGATTGGAGCGAATGTGGTCTACAGAATTAAGACGGGGTGACGTAAGTAGAGGAGTGCGTCTGGAGTACTGTGCAATAAACGAGTAACCATTAGACTAAAAAGAAAGTTCTATAGAACAACTGTTAGACTAAGGATGTTGCATGGGACAGAATGTTGGGCAGTTAAAAAATAACATGTAAATAAGATGAGTGTTGCTGAGATGAGGATACTAATGTGGATGTATGGCAAGACTAGAAAGTACAAAGTTATGAATGTGTATATTCGAGAATAGGTAAGAGTAGTACTGATAGAAGATTAGCTGAGAAAAAATAGATTGAGATGGTTTGGCTATACACAATAGAGACCAATAGAGGTAGTAGTAGTGAAGAAATGCGACATAGTAACGGTAGATGGTAGTGTTAAGGAAGGGGTAAACCTAAATTGACATGGACTAGCGTAATAAATAGAGGTATAAATTTCTTTAATTTGACTAACGAAATGGTCTTGTACAGAGTTGAGTGAAGAAGAAGGATTCATATAACTAATCCTATTTGATGGGACTTATAGTTTAGTTTGGTTTGGTTTGGTTTGATTTGATTTGATTTGATTTAATTATTAAGAATATTATATAAATAATAAATATAATAAACTAAATAAATAAGTAAAATGTGTCCGCAGTGAAATTCGACAGGCTTTACATATGTATATATATTATTATAATAATAAAAACAAACAAAACATTAAATGGAGGAGTCAAATTTTCCATCCTATCTGTCAACCTATTTATATATTACAATATTATATTTGTCTTATTTGCAAGTTGAATGCCTATGAGAAGAGCTTCAACAAACGAGTTCAAGAGTAGAAAGCTCAGAGAAGAAAAGAAAGAAATGGATAGAGGGAGAATTTAGAAGGTATATTTTTCAAAGTGGCAAGTTCCATGAGTATGTGAAACTAAAGTTCTTGTCTTAGAGTTGGGATGAAACTCTAATCAAGTAATTGGAATAAATTGTATTTAATTTTGTAGTTTTAATTTAATTTAAATACTTTGTATAACGTCAGAAGATTTGTTCGTACAAGAAATGTTATTATATAATATTCGTTATACAAATGATTTTTAGTGTTTGTGTAGTAAAATTGTTAAACGAGTCATGCCAAGTACGACGGGTGAGTTTAGTATAATTTATGAAGTCAGTCCATGCCAAGCGAAGATGGTCGTGCTTTCGGATCTTATTATGCAAAAATTATTTTTATAAAGTATCTAGGCTAAGATACATCATAGTATCCAAATAAAAGATTTTCTACAAATTAGTACAACAACTTCCAATTACGTCGTCAGTGGTGTATTCGAAATTCTAAAATATTTTTCTCATATGATTTCACTTAATTAATAGTTTAATTTTCACTCCAAAAGTTCACAACAACTCCGTTAAAATCCTAAATTTCTAAATTAAATTTATTTCTTATCTTTAGTCTATGCAGATTGACACCTTGCCTTGACCGCCATTCTACGGAGTAGTAGTTACTACCTGATTTTTATATAAAATATTTTTGTGCGTAAACGACAACATCAATTTTTGGCACCATTGCCGGGGACTAAGAATAGAATTATTTAATTTAGAGATTTAATTTTTTTAAAAAACTTGATACCGTGACATAGAAAGGAAATACCCATTCTGGATATATAATTTGTGAATTACCTTTGCTAGACATTTGTAGATTAATTACGTTTGCTGGACAAATAATATTTGGACTACTGCAAAGGACTACTTTTTATTTATTTTTATTTTATTTCCTTTATCCCTTTTTTAATTGGAGAGGTCTTGCACCCCTTTAAATTAGAGAGGTTTTATACCCCTTTTATTTTATCGCACTTTAATTTATCGTAATTTTTTTAGGGACAATTGAACCGCCCGATCTATTGTGCTAATTGTTTTTCTTTTGCAAGTATTGGTTTCTGTTGTCACCCTAAATTTGCATTTTATTATTATTTATTATTGCAGGATATGTGGCATCCGCCTTCTTATTTGAAGGTTATGAGAAGTTATGAAATGTGGAAAGATGATGGAGAAGAAAGTGGAGAACATGGAGCATGAAGTGAAGATTAAAGGAGGTTACAGAAGATCATGGAGTATGAAATAGAAGAGATGGAAGAGTGGGTAGTTTTAGGTAGTTTTTTTCCTACAAATGTTTGCCTACAAATAGCCATTCATGGCTACATTGTAAAAAGATCTAGAATTCAAATCAAAGACAATTGATTTCAATATTTCTTGTCATTTTCCTTATCTTAGAAGTAGTTTAACATAGATTTATATTTTGAAACATTTATGTTCAACATTTCCTTTTCAAAGCATTTTATGCACTTCCTTTTCGAAGCATAGGAGTAGAGGTAAGTAATGATTACTTTGATTGTTCACTCAATCTTCTTTTTCCGTCTCCCTCATTCTTCTTTTAATATTTCTTTTCTCTACACTTGGCAATTTTAAAGTCCTCTTTGTTAAGGCAAAAGAATTGTCAACGCAATTGCTTGATAATTGACTTGAATTTAATCTGTAAAGATTTTTCAATCCTTGCTGGCACGCTTGCATTTATGGTATTTTCCTTCATAGGAAAAATAAGCCAACAATTTTTTGTACGCCCGGTGGGACGTCAAGTATAAGAAATGAAAAATGAGTTGGATTCGTCCATTTCAAATAGCCTAGATGAAATCTATTGGTGTAAACAAAAAAATTTTGGATCTTCAAAAAGAGATCCATTTTCTTGATGAAATAAATTTTTATCCCTTACAATATTATTTGGTGGAAGAAAAAAAAAACACCATTTAATTGGAGAAATTTATCAATTTGATATGCAAATTCGCCAATGGAATGATGAGTTGTCAGCTCTCACTACCAAGTCTTTAACTGAGGCTTTAATGGCTAGAATTGGTGAATTTTTTCAGAATGTTTCCATGATTGAAAATAACAAAAGCAAAGAGTTGGTTTCACCAATGACTCGGGAGGTTTAAGAGCCCATTTTTAAAGAGCCAAATTATGAAATTAATATAACGAAATAGCATGTTCTTGAGCAAAATTTGGCTAAGAATGATGTTCTATGCATGGTTCGGGGGGTCCAAAAACAAATTTTGGAGAGTCAAATCATGAAAATAACATACCTATGGGGGATTTTCATACATTAAATGGCTAACATGGAAAAACAGTCCACTTTGCCAAATAATTATGAAAATCAATTTGGCGAAAGTCATGTTTTTAAACCAAACATGGTCAAGAATAATGAACAAGTCACTGTTCATGAATTCAAAATTTTTGACATTTTTCACAGTGTCAAAAAGTATGAATTTTCATGGTCACGCTATACCATGACTTTTGTTGTTCAAAATCCCGTTTGGATTTGTGGATCACATCAAATGTTAACTTTGATGGAATGACTAACAAATAATATTTCGTTATTGCAATATATTGGGCCAAAAATATGGTTATTAGTTGATCCATAAAACCATCACCATTTGGTTTTGTGGTTACCTTCGAAGCATGTCCCAAGACACTTCGAAGCATGTTATTAAGAACATGTGAGGGTTGTTAAACCTATTTTCAAAGGACAAATGGTTGTGTTGTTATATGTATTCATTGAAATATCATTTTATAGCCACTAATGGCTAATAAAATGTCAAAGTAATTTCATAGTAATCCAACTCTTTGGATTTGGTTCAAAGAGATGTCGTGAGCACTTTCAATGGACGACTTTGATCCTTTAGTAACATATGTGACTTTCGAATGGTGGTTTTGTCATCAATGAACACCTTTGCAATGTAACATGGGACAAGAAAACTTTCAAAATGTGTGCATTCCTTCAAATACATGTAAAATGGCAATTAATTAATTGTCAAATAATGCCTATTTTTGGCATGATAATTAGTGTTTAACTGATAAACAATTTTATAGCCATTTGTTACATGAAAATATAACTAGTATTCTACAAAAGTTGGTTCGAAAAACAACGGTTTTGGTGTCTTCGGAGAATTAATAATTGGTTCAAAGCATAAAATTAATATTTTCATTAATTACGTATGAACTAGAACATACAAAGTTTGAATAACCACAATGTTGGCCAAAAGTTGGATTCGAAAGCCCTTTTGCCATAATTTTGTAAGCTTCAAAGCAATCCATCTTGCATCAACAACAGATTCGAAGAAACAATATTAGTGGTTGTAAACCTTTGAAGCTTTGCCGAGTATTTCCAAGAATGTAATTTGTCCTTTGTCGACACCTTCGACCTTTGAATGATGATTTTGGTCCTCTATACCACCTTCTAAGCTGGTTATTTAGTATGTGTAACAGCTTGTTAAGATGAATCATTGGCTTTGCCTTGAAAATATGAGGTTTTGAATGATTCTAAGTACAAGCAACATCAACCTACTTTAAAGTTTCCAAGTTTTCTAAGTATTTGAAGTACGAGTAAAATAAGAATGTTTAATTTCCTTAAACGGATTGATGCCGAGTCGAAGTAAATATATAATATCCCGTCAAGGCATATATATATAATTCGAGACATCTAGTCATAATTTCATGCTCATTCAAAGCACTTTATTGGTACTATTATATCATTCGAAGCATTTTATTGGTGCTATTATATCATTCGAAGCACTTTGTTGCTTAAATTAGTCATGTGCTTGGTTTGGCCCTTAAAAAATTCAAGTAAACATCATTTTTAAAGGTCGCGGGGGGTAATGTTGGCACCATAAATCTGCATTTTATTATTATTTATTATTGCAGAACGTGTGGCATCCTCCTACTCATTTGAAGGTTATGAGAAGTTATGAAATGTGGAAAGATAATGGAGAACAAAGTGAAGAACATGGAGCATGAAATGGAGGTTGAAGGAAGTTATGGAAGATCATGGAGTATGAAATGGAAGAGATGGAAGAGTGGGTACTTTTAGGTAGTTTTTTCCTTCAAATGTTTGTCTATAAATAGCCATTCATGGCTACATTGTAAAAAGATCCAGAATTCAAATAAAAAAACAATTGATTTCAATATTTCTTGTCATTTTCTTTATCTTAGGAGTAGTTTAACATAGATTTATATTTCGAAGCATTTATGTTCAACATTTCCTTTTCAAAACATTTTATGCACTTTCTTTTCGAAGCATAGGAGTAAAGGTAAGTAATGATTACTTTGATTTTTCACTCAATCATTTTTCTCTGTCTCCCTCAATCTTCTTTTAATTTTTTTTTCAATATACTTGGCAATTTTGAAGTCCTCTTTGTTAAGGCAAAAGAACCGTCAACGCAATAGCTTGATAATTGGCTTGAATTTAATCTGTAAGGATTTTTCACTCCTTACTGGCACACTCGCATTTATGGTATTTTACTTCGTAAGAAAAATAAATAGCAGTGTTGCAAGTTTCAATAAAATTATAAAAAGAAAAAAAAAAGAGTGAATGAGTGTCTTGTATGATGGTCGTCGTTCTTGTGTTCCTAAATTGGTTTCATACAATCCTAAGCTAGAGCGGACCCTTAGGAATCTTCACAAATCTAAGCTGACTTATTTAGCAATGGATGAAGTAATTGAAGACCAACCCATATCACTGAAGGCGCATTTTACGCCTACTACACACACTTCACCATCCTGCATCCAACTCCCAACAACCATTACCACTCATTATGAGATTAAGCCTAGTACCATTCAGATGCTTCCATCTTTTCATGGGCTTAGTAATAAGGATCCCTACAAACACCTGAATGAATTTTGAGAGATTTGCTCTACAATACAGCTCCAAAACTTCATTGATGATACCTTTAGGTTGATATTTTCTCCTTTTTCACTCAAGGACAAGGTCAAGCACTGGCTAGATTCCTTGTTTGAAAATACCATCACAACCTAGGAACAAATGTGGAAAAAAATTGTGGAAAAGTACTTTTTCATTGGCAAGACCAATCAAATTAGGCGAGCCATCACCAATTTCTCTCAAATTGATGGTGAGCAATTCCATGAGACTTGGAAAAGATTTCAAGATTTACTTCATCAGTGTCCCCATCATCAGGTCCTTCAATGGAAACTTGTTCACATTTTCTACTTTGGTTTGACAGAGCCACATCGGCAAATGGTCGATGCATCATGTGGAGGGACTTTTATTACCAAAAGTGACATGGAAACTTAGGAATTGTTCGAAACTTTGGGTGAAAATTCCCCACACCATGCCTCTGTTTCTCGTCATAAGAAATAACCAATCTCTGGTAGTACAAAGCAAGGAGGCTAATATGAGGTTGCATGTTGCTTAACAAGTTGAGAAACTGTCTCGAAAGATGGAACAACTGTTAGCATTAGGACACATTTCTTCACAGTCAGCACAACCTTCATATTAAGAGTCTTGCTCAATCTGTTTTAGTCATGTCCATGGTGTAAGTGAACATTCACTTACAAAACTGGGTTTTTATGGCATCACATCAGGGGCATACAATTAATGCAAGTCGTAGTTTTTCATTTTTATGACTTTCTTTTTTTGCATGTCGTAAATAATATTCCAACGAAGACATGTCAATCGCCTACACCGCTAATGCTAATAATGATAATTTTTTTACGACTTGTAATGTTAATCATAAATAATGAAACTTTATACGACATGCATAAGGCATGCTGTTAATACATTAAATATCCACAACGCACGTATGCCTGCCATTGAAAATATTTCACTTTACACGACACTCAATTTCTGTCATGAAAGCTATCACTAAAAAAGTAGCGCCAAAATAAAAAAATTCAAGCACCAAATGCCAAAACACATATTAAAAATATATACATATATATATATATATATCAAAATACATTAACTATTGGCTTCTTCTCATTTCTTCTAATCAAAAGGAAAATAGAAGGGTTCATCAAAAGGCATATAGAAGAGAGAGAGCGAGAGTGAGACGACGGCCAAAAGTTCCACCTCCGCCAACGCCACCACCGCCCAGCGCCACCTTTGCACAAGAGGTCATCAAATCAGTATTGGGACGTCAATCAGAATACCTTCCAATCTCGTAAAGAGTCTGTGATTACATAACCAAAAAGCTCTGTTCTTGAATTTTTTGATATGCTGTTGTCTAATGCCCACCATGAACGAATGAGAACAAAAACCAAATACAGAAAATCAAACACGATGCACAAAATTACTTCCTTCTTCTATTGCAGAAATCCCAATCTAGGTTTTTTTTTTTTTCTTTCCTCTTCTCTCAGCCTCCCTCTATTTTGGAGTTGTTTATGTAAATTGCATATATGAATCGTATCTGTAATTGGGTTTTTCTTACAAAAATCAAAATTGGAATCTCAGTTTTTTTTTTTCCCCTCAGTTTGATCTGGGTTTTGCTTCATTTTTCGTCTTATCCCCAATTTTGCTTTCCTTTCACATTAAGCATTGGATTTCACGTAGCTGAGTTGCTTTATGACTGTTATTCATACCTCTAACTCCATTATTGGGTTTCTTTACACTGTCATTTGCTTTTTGAAATCTTGATTTCTTTGAGTTTTAAAAAAAAGAAGGAGGGGAGGGAAGGGGAGGGGGAAGAAAAAAGAAAGAAAGGAAGGAAACAAATCTTGTGAGATTTTTATTTTTATTTTTTGATTTGGAAGGATTCGGGGATACTGCTGCCCTCAGTGACAGCAGTTATTTCTACACCTTTAAACGACCACGTTTTGGTCAGGCCATGACTTTTCTTCTTATTGACTTTTCCACGTTTTGGACAATAGTTATTTTTTCTTTTATAATTTTTTACAACTACTATACTAAATATTAAAAAAGGAAAATTATTCAATACTCCCGGAGCACCACGTGTTCATACTCCAAACCAATCACCAATTAGTTAGTCCCATGTTGTCCCCCCATCTCCAACATAAATCATGGACCCTTGTGTCTCTCCACCAATCAAAACCTTATGAAGCACCACGTGTCCATACTCCGGGAGTACTGAATAATCACCCATTAAAAAAAATGCAATATGGAAAGGTTGTTGATTGTAGAGAAAAAAAACTCAAGTGTTAGAATTATGCCAATAGACACATCTCAATTTCCTCCATTTTAGATTTACCAACTTGCGATGACACTGTTGCTAAACCAATTTCCTTATGTTTCTCTAACCTCCTTATATGTGTTGAGTTATTTCCTTTCTTCCTTGTGAAAGAGCATAGAATTGCCTAGATCACAAAATCTTGTATCCCTTTCCCCATTTTTGTCTTGGTTTAAATTTTTGGATTAAGTCATTTTATGTTTTGGCAAATTTTTGTCTTTGATTTGACAAACTGATCAATTTTTGTGGGTTGTGTTGTACATTAAGAGCTTTGTTTTTCTTCTTCAATCAAAAAACACAGCTAAGTATGCATGGTAGTATTGTTGTGGTGCTAGTGCCTGTTAGATATTTATGTGCTTAGCATTGTTGTTGTTGTCTCTCTTTTTTTCTTTTTTCTTTTTTCCCAAAGTATTTATATGTGTAGAATTCCGCTAATTTTAGTACCAAACCAGAAAGTGATAGAACCCAAGCCAAAGTTAAAATAGGGAACCCAATCCTTAGCTGTCTCTCCTTTTGGGAAATTTACCAAGAAAAAGAAGGGATAATGTTTTATGCTATTTGCATTTGCATAAATCTTGATTTCTTTATCTATTGGTGTATATACTATTTGTATGTCAAACCTTATTACTCGTTATCTACATTGTTGCTCCGCATTTAGTTTTCTATTGAAGCATGTTAGGTTTTACAATATTTGTGCAATCTTGAATTTATGAAATTATCTGTAATTGTTTTGTCAAGTGCAACTATATTTCCTAGAATCAATATAAGGGACCCTTATAAAGGACTTGGAATAAGTAGGGAAGCTTCTGAAGACGAAATCCAAGCTGCTAGGAATTTTCTAATACAAAGATATGGAGGACATAAGCCGAGTGTTGATGCAATTGAATCAACCCATGATGGTGCACTCACAAGAAGATATTTGAATAAATTTTGTATGGTTTACAACTTAATGATAGTTTTGTGTGTGTGTGTGTGTGTGTGTGGATGATTTAGAAAATTTTGGATGGTGTAAAACTTAAGATAGTTTTTGATGTTTAGAAATATAATATTTAGAAGGTTTAGAATGTATAAATAGTTTTTGGATATTCAAAACTTATGGATAGTTTTTTTTGGATGTTTGAAACAATATTTTGGTATTTGATTAATGCTTATATATATATATATATATATGAAGCTTGTTTATAATGTTTTCTTAGATTGTACAGAACAAATGAAATAAAACCTGTTGAATTTTTTTTAAAACAAATATACATAGTCTACGACATGCAAAAAATGCTGTGAAACTTGGGCTATCTACGACAGGCAAAATGAGCTATTTTATTAAATATTCAACGACTAGCAATGAACGTCATGGTTTGTCCCTTGAATTAACGGCATACAAAAGTAGCTATGGAAAAGTCAAACACGGCGCACAAGATACGCTGTTAAAGGATTTTTAATGGCGTACTGTGACATGCCATTAAAGTGAATGACTTTCCATGATTGGTTATTATACGGCTTTACATCGTGTGTTGTAGAAAAGTCCCAGACCATGGCCAAAAATTGGAATGTCGTGAACCAATTTTCCCAAACTCTATTAAGTAAGCATAGATAGCAACTATAGGTATCGTATCCACAGGGACTATTGTATATTCCAATACTATTTTAATTGTTAATTTGTCAATTAGTTTAATTGATGGTTGATGGTTTGTTCGCAAAAGTGCTTATAAAATCCTAATTGAAAAGGCAATAAAATGATAATGAATTAATTGGGATTGGGAACTTAGGGTTCGAACCCACCACTAGCTTTGTACCCGGAATTATGAACTTGAATTATACAATGAATGAGTGAAACGAGCTAATTCTGCAACTATAGGTTGGGAATTGGAGAGAAAGATAAAATTATGTTTGAAGCACGAGCACACACTATCTCAACCGTCATGGATTGTCCACTCTAAACTAGTCGTGGCACAATTCGTCTAGTCATAGCATAGCGCGTCTCAGGTTTCGCAAGCAACACAAGAAAAACATAGTAAAACATTCATTCTCAATCACAGAAATTGAATGAAGAGTGAAGGTAGAATAAAATTGAATTAAAACTCAAAAGTTTTACGACTATCTCACTCAACACATTACAAAATCAAATATTACAATTCTAGTTACTTAGCTAAGGTTTCATCGATATCCTAAGCAAGCCCGGCCTTGAGATTTCCGGAGCCCAAAGCCAATAATCAACTAATAAATTTTTGGGGCCCTTCACATTTTTTTTTTATTGAATGGAAAAAAAAATGAAGATAAAAGATAAAAAATTTGTGTCAAAATTACAAAAAATACTTAGTATTACATTACAACAATTAATAAGTGTCACTTGATCCTCACTCTTCTTGCATTTTTAGAAGCAAATAAATCAATCATACTTGCATAATCTAGTTTTTTTGCAAAATCATTTTCAATGGATAACAATGCTAATTATTTTAAATGGGCCTTTCAATTTTTTAATGGGTCAATTTATTTTCAGTTAGTTTAGGTCTTCCTTAATTTTATTTTTTTTGGATTTAAAATATACCAAATATATTACAATAAACTATAATAGAAGGGATCCTTTTTGTGGGTCTATTTTCAATAGATAACAATGTTAATTTTTTTTAATGGACCTTTCAATTTTTTAATGGGTCAATTTATTTTAAGTTAGTTTAGCCCTTCTTTAATTTTTTTTTTAAACTTAAAACATACCTAATATATTACACTAAATTATAATAGAATGGGGCCCTTTTTTGGGTCTATTTTGAGAGGACCTGGGCCATGGCCTTATTGGCTCATGCCCAGGGCCGGCACTGACCCTAAAAGAGATGCTTAGCCGCTCATGGAGAGGGCAAAAGATGAGATGGAAGTGGTGAAGATGGTCGGAGCCTCCATGGATGATCAAGCTTCTTTCCTTAGCCCTAGTTGTCTCTCTTTTAGCCCTAGAAAATTTCAAAACCCTAATCCCAACCATTTTTCTTCCTTTTATTCTAAAAAAACACACTAGAAATTTTGCGCACGCTTCCTAAGGTGGGCCGCTTGAGCGGTGGTGGGATGCATGTGCAATGGAGGATGGTCGCATGTGCAGTGGACTGACAAACGGCGAATTTCCATTGCTCGAGTGAAGGATCTACTTTTGTGCTACTTTTTGCACGAGATTGCGTGTTGTTCACCAAACTTGCACAAGTACACGAAACGCATAATCTCTACCAAGTAACCATACTTTAAGGGCTGTAAATGTAATTTACATGGCCTTAATATGGTAACTTTCAGGCTACATCAGAACCCGAACAAAATGCGCCTAGATCTATAGGCTAAAAGTCTAGAAAATGGATTTATGAGCTGAGCTCCTTTTTTTTATAATGTACTATATATAATTTATAATATTTGTAGTACGGATATCATAAATGTCATAACTATATGAATTTTAAACTATAATTAAAGAAAATACAATGAGTTATAACCAAATAATATTGAAAACATAACTAAAAACCTATTCGGTTATGATCAAAATAAGTGCCTCAATAAATCATAATCTTATATATATATATATATATCTATAAAAGTATTAGTTTTCCATTTCTTAGGTGACACAATCTAAAGTCGTGCTTTTTTTGAAAAAAAAACCACATCAGCATACGTTTTCTATTTACATAGAAATTATGCCGCTCTTATCTCTTTCTACTCTAACAAACCCACAAACCCATTACACTCACTTAACCAATTTTATAAGGATTCTATTTTTTGAGAAATACTTCTTTGACAAATCCAATTTGAGTTTTACATTAAATCTACCTACAAATTCTATATGAATTATACTTGAATTGTACAAAATCTTTCTTATATTATTTTATGAAATCACAACTCATAAGAGGAAATTAGCATAAATATATATTCAGAAATCTTTTCAGATTCTGTATTCGGTTACTTCTTTAATTGCTGTAAGTTCTTCAACATCCTTTCTGGTTTTTGATTTTTTGTATTTGGTTCATTGACTGTGAAGATTGTTAATTTTTTATTTATATCAAAAATAGTGTTTTACTTTAAATTTTTTCTCTCTCCTATGTGGTGCATCTCTCCTCCCTTCACTTTTAATTTTATAATTATTATTTTTAATATCAAAATTAGTGCTTCTTTTGCTATGTTATAATTCAATATCATACAAAATCATTATATATATTTATTTAAATTATACTTTTGTAGTACAATAGAGCTAAAATTATCAAAATAAATGTTTCTTTTACTATGTTATAATTTAATATTGTATAAAAGTATTACATATACATATATGTATATATATATTTGGAGTAAGCTTTTTATAGCACTATAGGGTTAAATTATTAAAATACACATAAATAATATATTTAAAATTATTATATATTTATTTAAATAACAGTTTTATAAAATGATAGGGCTAAGATTATCAAAATAAATAGTAAGAATTATTGTTTAATTTTAAATTATTACTTCTTTTTTTTAATTTAATCATTATTTATAATATTTTATATATCAGCATATATATAAATAATTTAACTAAATTTTATAAAATATTATTTCAAAAAATTTATATTTTAACCCGTACATTGTACGGATTAACTATTAATTAATATATTAATAAATTATAATTAATCAGTAATGATAGAGATTCTCACAAAACACAATTATGATAACCCTCAAAATTATTTAAACCATTTATGTCAGTGTTAAACATAACTCTTAAAAAAATTCAAATACATCAATAATTAATACATTAGTAAGGGTCTTGAAGGTCCTCTTTTGTGGATCCCCTTTACGTGGTCCCAAGCCTAACATTTTTCATAATTAATATCACAATAATTTATAATTGAAAATCATCAAAATAATAACTGAAAATAGTACACTGTTTTCCGAGTCTTCCACTTGCTGACCTGGTTGGCCATTCCTCCTTTCCAATCAAGTCACTTTCCTAGGACAACATACGTGCGGCGTGTGGTTTGAGAAACGAGTTAATTTTTTAATTTTTTAATTAAAAAAGTATTAGAGGCCTTAAAAATTTTTACAAAATTTTTATTAAATATCTCACACATCTCATATGGATATAAGACTCACACCATATAGGTCTCATATGGGTCTTACACACATATGAGATATTTAATAGAAATTTTAATAAAATTTTTAGAATTTCTAGTATTTTTGTTTTGATTATTTTAGCTTGGGTTTAAAATAGTCTCATTTATGATGGATTTTTTGACTTTCATGACTTTTGTGAGAAAAAAAAATATAATGATTATGATTTGGATATGACAACTTTTAACCTATGACAAAAATATATATTTTGTCTTTTTATGACTAAAATAGTCTCAATCTAATCCAAACCCACATGCCAAACGACTACTAAATAAAATATAAAAATAAATATAGAATTTATAAAAAGAGATTAGATACTATCTATATCTATAATTGCAAGGGAATCGAGTCTAATTGAATTTTGCTTGACTCATTTGTTTATCGAGTTTAATTATCCAACTCTAGTTCGGCTTGATAACTAATCGAGTTCGAGCTTGAGCTCGAGTTCGATTCGACTCAGCTCGACTCGTTAATAGTAGTCAAGTTCAAGCTCGACTGAAACTCAATAATAAATTATTATTATTATTTATAATATATAAATAATATATTTATATATTATTTAATAAAAATATTATTTATATTATTTTAACATAAAAATAATATAATTATGCTCTTGTTTATACAAATTTTATATTATTTAATATATAAATAATATATATTTATTTTATAATTTAAATAAAGATAAACGTACCGAGAGCCGAGCCCTTAATAAGCCGAGCTGAACCGAGTCAAGTTAGTGAACAACTCGATTTGTTTGCAATCATATCCGCAACACAATCCTTTATATTATTTCATATTTCATTTTGTGAATCTCACTCTAGATTCACAATGATTAATTTGTACCGTTCACTTTGTAAGCATTGTAGTGAAGATCATTTATGTTAGGTGTGATTATAGATCCATCCCACTCGACCCAACCCGATTGATTTTGGACAGATGAAAATAAAATATTTCAAAATTCATAGATACAATTCAAATGGCGGATCAACTATCTCGCACTCGCATAAATCAATACGCCCGTAGATAAAGTTCAAAATAAATAAATGAACTCCTAACATGTAACAACATAGAGTATAAATAACAAAATATATATTTTTTAAAATGAAAAACAATACCTTAAAAACACGCATGTATAGTGCCATGGCCTATATAGACAAATAATACATATTTTTTCAGATCACTAGTTATTAGAGATTATAAAAGTAATGAATTATAATTTAAAAAAATGCCCAAAATTTGTAAAGTCCAAACTGCCAAACCGATCACATCCATCCGCCAATCTGTGCGGCTTGCTCAATTTGCATCCTCCAAATCGATGGACGGATGCGGATTACTTTTTCCAATCCACCTAATTTTGAATGGATGGCGGATGTGATATCACTCAACCTAACCTAATCCAACCCGAGCCACAATCACCCCTAGCTTATGCAAAAAATCTGGTTCAGCAGATATCAATAAATAGATTACAAATTATATTTTGTTTTATAAAATATACGGTTCAAGTTTAAACTCATAATTACCGCCTATTTAAAAAAATAAATAAAATGTAATTTGCCCATGTATCTAGTGATATTTTATGAAATTGATTTTATTCATAACTCATTGAGATTATGAAATGAACGATTCGAATTATCGTTGGAGGCCCAAAACAAGGCCTATGAAATAAATGATGGCAAAATATGGAGGATAATAGCATGAAAATGATTTATTCTCTTAATAAATGGGTATAATTTTATAGAAAATCTTAGAAGAATAGAAGAAATCACAAAAGAAAAATTTCAGGACTTGACCTTTGCAATAAAATAAATTCTAAATTTTTGATTTTGTCAATATAAATTCTTTTTTTTTTTTTTCACTTGTTTCAATCTAAATTATTTTTCTAATTTCGATAAAAACAAATTAACCAAAAATGATATTTTAGTCACTGAAATTAATGAAAAAGATTATTTTAGACGTTTTGTATATATTTACATTGAGGTTAATAACTAAAATATTATTTTTCAGTCGATTTTGCTTAAATAAAATAAGCGAATAGTTTATATTGAAAAAAAATCAAAAAATTTAAATTTAAATTGACAAAAGTAAATACTCAAAATTTATTTTATTACAAAATCAAACCATGGAGAGATTTTTTTTTTTTTTTAATTTCTTTTAATTTTTTGTAATTTCTTCAAAATCGTACGGATTATACCCTATTAAGTATAGTTGACGCATAAGGGTCTGAGTCGTTCATTTCATAGTCTATTATATGTCCATCATTCACTAAGAAAATCAAATTAATTTGATAATCATAACCACATAATTTCATCATTTTTTTTCTTTAAATAGAAGATGAGTATGACTTTAAAATAAGATGTCTATATTGTTCAAAACAAATGACAAAATTATGTAGTTAAAATTATTAGATCAATCTAATTTTTCATTGATGATCTACTTGTATAAAATGAATGAATGAATTGAATTATTGAAATAGAATCCATAGCGACTCTTATAGGACTAAATGAACGTGTACATCCATCTCTTAGCATTTATAATTTGCCTTGTTTCTATAGTCGAACATCGGGTTTGGTTTCTCTTACGCTAGCCATCTTAACTTCAGAGAGCATTTGAACTTGGTAGACCCATTTTGAAACCGATTTTGGTGATTCAAACCATTCACTTTTTAGGACTCGTTGAGTAGAATATTTATGTAAAAAATCAAGATGATCAAATATCAGTAGCTATATGTTTTGTTAGGTTTTTATTCTTGGCAATCCCGTTTGACAAAACTCTTTTCAGTTGTAATTGTATTCGATCTTTTATTTTAGTGAGACTAAGAGTTTTAGATGTGATTCCAACTCAAATTGTGCCTTGCATAGATGTTTTAGAAGTTAATTCTTTCATGTTTGTCAAAAGTTTCACCCGCCTACAAAAGTATCTTTGGGAGGTGTTTTTTTCCGCTCGAGCATAGATCTGCTCGAGCGGCCATTCTTGCGCGGATCTGTTTTCTATATATATGTGTTTCAGTCCAATTTTAGGGTACGACTTCCAGATCTTCTTTTTGGGTATTAAGGTTTTCTTTTGAAACTTTTTTACTTATTTCTTTGATATCTGTGAGAGTTTAATCATGAATTGAGTGGATTATATCAAAGGGTTTGTTTGTCTTATTTATTCAATACAAAAGATAGAGTTGTTCTTCAGTGGTTTCCGTGAAATTTGGGCCTGAAGCTTTGGTGAATTCTGGAGTGGCTCATCATCGTGGATTCAACATCGATGTTGTGGATTCAACGTTAGGCAAGACAATTCCGAGATGAAGACCATGGTGGAAGAGGCATATAGGGGTCGACTTAATTCGAGCGTGGATTCACTAGGTAATTGAGAGTACACTTGTGTAATTTATTTTGTCTTCTTAGTGGATTGTTTTGTGGCTTTGGCCCGTGGATTTTTACCACAATTAGAGAAGCTCCAATTGTGATTTTTCCACGTTAAAATCGTTGTGTCGATCTGTCTTGATTGTTTGATTGAGATTGTTATTTACTACTTAAAATTGATACATAATCACAAATCAATATCTAGGGATTTCTAGATTTTTCATATTTAAATCAAATTTATATTACAAAAAATAAATGACTATTTTTGAAATTATATTTGTCATTTATTTTTTTTCAAGAAATATGATTTAAACATATAATTACAGATGTCTAATTATCTTTTTTTTTTTTAATGAATATTTGACGCAACAAAATTTAAAAAGTAAATGATTCGGATCACTAAAATTGAATTCAAAGTGAACATATCAAGTTTAAAAACTCTCTCAAATTAAGATGAGAAGTTAAAAAAAAGTCAAACCTCGTACATTTATACTTTTCCAAGCCTCAAAGGAATCTCAGGAATTTCAAGCTTTCACACACAACCACATCTCGGATACAAACAAATCCATAAATGAACAATGAGACCTTATATTCCAAACAATGACAATTCACTCCAGGAGGTTGTCCTTCCCATTACTATTAAACTTGTGAAAGGAAATATGGACAATGAAAACCATGTCTGTGGTCACATCAAGACATGTGATATTGTTTAAAATTCCACAATATTTCCTGGCTAATGTTGGGATGAGAATTATGTCCGGTTGAGTCGTGTTTACTGAGCGTATAGAGATATTAAGTAGTTGTATTTAGAAATTCCTAAATTTTAATGAATTGTATGTTGAGAAAAGTTAGGGATTATGAAATTTTTTTTATGAAAATGATCATGAAAGATTTATGATCCTTAGATTACCTTGATTGATGTGTGGTGTTTTATTCTAAGTATAATCTAAAGGTCACAAAACTTTCATAATTATTTTCATGATACCTACCATTGCTGTTGTTTGTTAGGCAAAAGCACCTTCTATTTCATTTATTCTTCCTTTCACCTCTATATCACTCATAACATAATAGATGAAGTCATCTCCTTGGTTCAACAAATTTTGTACAGTTTTTAGGGAAATTATTCGGTGTGCAGCATATGATTTATCACAAAAATATATAATTTTATTATAAAATTTATAACATCAATCACAAAATAAGTAATTTCGTCACAAATTGACGTAACAAAAATGTCATAATCAAGCCACAAACTTTTGTAACATCAATCACAAAATTTTAGATATTTTTGTTATGTCAATTTATGCTAAGGTTACGTATTTTGTGATTGATATTACGAAATGTTGTTATAAAATTATACATTTTTTTGATAAGTTGCATATGGTATGCACCCCAAAAGGTGCACACCGGAGCATTTCCCCAATTTTTAACGTATGAAGATACCTTCAATACTTTATTTAATTTAAAAATTATAATTATAATAGTTTAAATAAAATATTCTCTTAACTAATCTGAAATGCAACTTGAAGTATGATAATATTTTGAATAAATTATACCCCTGGTCCTTTTATTTTATCACTTGTGTTAATTTGGCCATTATATTTTTAATTGTATCAATTTTGTCACTTTATTTTTTTCAATTTTTTCAATTTAGTTTGATAACACTCGATTAGAAATTAGATAGCAATTAAGAGCAAAATGGTCCATTCAAAAAGGAATTGATCCTTTCAAATTAAACGCCAAACTATCAATAAGTTTGACGAGAGTAAATGAACTATTTTACCCTTTGATTTCAATCCAATTTCTAAATGGGCATTATTAATTAAACTAAATTAATGCAACGTGAAAAAATCAAAGATAAAATTAATACAATTAGAATTATGTCGGCCAAATTAACATATGAAGAAAACTACAAGGAGTTCAAGTTGTAACATGCCCGGGGGGTACCCGTGCACGTTAACAGTTCGGACTCCCGAGATCTCTTTGATCTAGTCTCATGAGTGCAATGTGAAACGTAGATGAGAGTCCGTATTTGACAACTTTTACTGAAAATCCATTTTATTGCAATTTTGTCAAAAATGGACTGCGTCATCAGATCTCTCAGAGTCGCCACCTAATATTTTAGGAAATTAGGAAACCCATGACTCATGCCAAGGCCACTGTTCGTCGTAACCAAAGATGCTTGGCTCGGAACCTTAGGTATGAGAGGGGAAGATCAATAATGAGCACCCCTGCTCACCGGATCAAAGATCGGCCTCTACTAAACCATGATATAAATTTTATTTTCTTATATGTTGACGTTCTGATTATTTAATAAATCCTAAAATTTACAATGTGATGTGCACACACAAGGTATAGACTGGTTTACCCAAATTGGAACAATTCAATTTCATGTTTGTTTTTTGAAAAGGGTTTGAATGTGCCACCTCAAGTGGGCTTAAAGTTTGTGAATTTGCCACTACAAAGTGGGCTTAAAACGTACAATCATTGAATTATTCCAATCCAAGCAACAAGCCTTCATCCACAGGCATTCAAATAGTTTATCACTCAAGCAATTAGCCACATGGTAGGATGTTAAACATAATAAGAAAATTATGTACAAGCGGGATGCTAAAGCATAAAAACTCACATATTTACTGACGTCCCGCGAACAAGCTACAAAACAAAATTAGTAAAATATGCATGATCCTATATACAAATCCTAATGCAATTCATACACAAGAATGCTTCTAAAGATCCGACTTCTAAAACATGACATGTGAAACATAGCAATACTTGCGACAACACACAAAATCATATAAGAATCAATGAAAGCACAAAGATGCAAATTTAAGCGGATCTAGGCATGAATCATGGGTGCGAAACATGGATATGCATGGTATGTTAGATATATACATATGTACAGTTAGGAAAAGCAATTAAAGAATGGGATAAAAATAAATGGGGTGAGGAATTATTACAACTCTTTAAATATTACAAATCCGAAGGAAATGAATAAAATAAAAACCTCACAAACACTCAAAATAAAAATAAAAGTCTTAACTCCCGGCCATTCATCAACTAGCAAAGATCCACGTGTCTTCAATCCAACAAGCCTCAAGTCCATATACTTCTCATCTTCACTGGAAGCCCCACCAAATCAAAACAGGTTCACTGGGGAAGATGATGAGAGAGAAGTCAGCGGCAGATATGAGGCTGTAGGTGGTGTTGTCAATGAGGGAGACTTCGTCGAGGTCGTCGGCATTAATGAGGTTCTTGATTACGGTACGGGAGTGGAGGATGCATAAGAAGTGAAACTGAGTCCGAGCGCGAACTTGCTACCTCGGGTACCAGCACCGCCACTTGGTCTCAAGCTTATCACCATTTGATCAGCATCACCCTTCATGACTCCATGGCCTTGAAGAGAGAGAGAGAGAGAGAGAGAGAGAGAGAGAGAGAGAGAGAGAGAGAACCCGTGTATCTCTGCATGCATGTATTTGCGAGACTTTTTTTGGTTTTCTGGGTTGAAAGTCACGCCGAGAAGAGAGATGGAGAGCTGTGTGTTGCTCTGTGGTCATGCATGGCGACCGAGAGAGAGTTGATGAATGCATGGTTCGATCAGACCTCCCATGGCTGGAGAGGAATGAGAGTGAGATGTAGAGAGAGTGTGCGAGTGTCGTGTGTCGTGTGTCGTGTGTGTGTGTTCTATGTGTGTGTTGCGTGTGTGTGTGTTGCAGTGTGGGTGTGCCGTGTGTGTGGAGTGAGTGTGTTCATCAGTGTGTGCAGATAAAGCTTCCCTCCCTCTTAATCTCTCTCTAGAAAATTCTCTCTCAAAAAAAATATCACTCCTCTCCCCTTCACTCATGAACACCACTCTCCCATTTTATCAATCTTAGATTATCTCCCCTCAAATAATACACTACCCACTCCCACTTTTCTGTCCCTCTCTCTTTTTAATATTTTCTAACTTCTCACCTGCTCTCCTCTTTTTTGATTCTTTTTTCCCCCTGACCATGCATGCTCCCTTTCTTTCTAAAAAAATAATTGTTCTCCACCGTCCCACACAACCTCACCAAAAATCTTATCTCCATCCCCCCACTCATTCATCCTCTTTTTTTATTTTTATTATATATATATATATATATTTTATCATTTTCTTTTTTATCAAATATCAAAATTATTCATATCAATTTAGATAAAAATATCAAAAACTATGTACAACACATAAAATTATAAAATATTATAAAATACTAAAAATTAATAATTTGGCCAACATGGGTGAGGTTTGGGATTAAAGCTTTTTGATATTTTCTGCTGAGAAATTCATAAAATAGTATATTCCAACTTTCATCATGGAGTGTTCAAAAGAAAGTGCCCAAGTCTTAGGGTCAGTCAAAATGGGGTGTCTACACAAGTATAATTTGGCCTAATGTCTTTTTATATTGATGGTTTAGGTTTATTTTAAGAAGTGAAAGTTTTAGAAGATATTAGACAGCAAATAAAAATAAAAATACAACTGACACAGATTATATAAAAAGATTAGTTTATTTTTTCAAATACATGCATTGCTTATAAAAAACAATTATACACAATAGTTGTATTTTTTTTTGGATACATGAGGTATCTTGGGCCAACTTGTGCACCCCAGACTAAGTCCCTATAATTTAAACAAACCCTTTGAAACAAGGTTTAAACCCTGCAGTCCGTGCCTCTAAGAATTTTGCTAAGGAGGGAGTCGAACTTTTGAGACCTTAGAGATAGTAAACCTCTAAATCCCGTATCTCATCTACTAATTCAGATCCTTGGGGTTATAGTTGTGATGCTACTTGTGAATAGATAAGTTTTTTAACATTAAATTTTGTTAAAACATCCAATTCAAAATCAATTGGCAATAATTGGAAAAACTTTTTCATTATATTAACCAAGTTTTAGTGGTTTAGATTGGCGATGTGGGTTTAAATCTAACATGCTATCTCGATAGCACGTGGAGATGATTAAGAGGTCTGATTGAGAGATGGACCGTTTGTACCACATGATGTAAAAAACCATCCAAGACATAGTTTTGATACCATGTTAAAGTATCCAACTCAAAACTAATTAACAATGAGTGGAGAGATTCTTACATTATATTAATCAAGTTTGGCTAGCTTAAATTGACGATGTGGTTTAAGTCTAACATTAATTTACATTATATTAATCAAGTTTGGCTAGCTTAAATTGACGATATGGGTTTAAGTCTAACATTAATAGAATCCTACATAAGATCCACGGCTATTTTACAAGAAAGATTAAATAGTTTCGCTAGGTTATCACCTGAAAATGATATGTTAACAAATATTAAACATAAATTTTATGGCTATGATATGTTAATTTACATATTCTCCAGTTATGACTTTTATAGTATTTCATCATGAGTTATTGTATTATTAGTTATGACTTAATTATGAGTTGGTTATACACATTGTGATGCTAGTTATGATACATTGTGATGTTTTTTATGACATTAATTTGCAAAAAAAAAAAAAAAAAAAAAAATAGTTATACCTTATGTAGTATTTCGTTATGGCTCAATTTTTATTTATTTTTAATTATAATCAAAGAGAATTTAATTATGACATTTATGGTAAGTAACACTACAAATTTTATAACTTCCATAATGTACATATCACCCAACATATTATACATATATATATATATATAAACAATTGTAAGTTTTATTAATGTTTATTTGAAGTTATTGTTAAACTGTTTTCTATCTCCCGTTTATTATTGCTATCTCTTGCTTTGCTTACTTGCTATTGAGTTAACTCTTTTTTTGTTTGTTAATCTGCTTTCATCATCTTAATCTGCCAAATTTATATCATGTTTTCCACTTTGTTACTAGCCACCCAATCTTCGCCCTCGCCCTTGGTCAGTCCTTTAGTTAGGCAGTGTTGGATTTTAGGGGTCCTCCGAAATGGGTATGTGTGAAAGCCTAGTATGTGAAAACATGATAAATTTAGACAATGTATTAAGATTCCTGTAAGACAGTTTAATTAAAGGAAAATGAGTCAATTATTTAGAAGTAACTCTTCAGTCAGTTCTAGGTCAACAACTTTGCCCTCAATAGTTAATCAAGGATTAGTAATTAATGAAGAAGAATTAGAAATTCAAAATGGATAAACTGTATTTAAGTTGGAATATACCAAAATTATCAGTTAAAGAGATTTATAAAACTACGTTTTTACAATCTGCTTTAATATTAATCTGCATGTTAAAGCATTAAAACAAGTTTATGCTTTAGAAAAGTCTAGAGAAACCTGTCACTCATTTGATGCTAACATTATTAAACATCATTTAAAAACTGGTCACAATTTTATTTATTTAGGATTAAGGCCTCATTTGGAAACAGGCTAATTTAGTAACTTTTTGGCTATTTGACTAAAATATGAGCTAAAAAAAAACTAGTATGTTTGGGATGATTTTTTGGCTTTTTACGAAAAGATGTGCAAAAAGTAGAGAGAAAAGAAAATCTTTGACTTTTTGGTATGGGTTGTTGGCTTTTTGGCTAATTTAGTAACTTTTTGGCTTTTTAGCTAAAAAGTTCGGTTGCCAAACGAGGCCTAATTCAAGTTGGAATCAAACCATTAACTCCACAAGGTAAAAATACTTATGTTTTATTATGTTTAAGAGATGCTCGTTTTATTGATTATAATGATAGTTTAATGGGTATGGTGGAAACTAGTCTTCACAAAGGACCTATTCATTTTAATTGTTTTCTTGATTTCACACTCAGTCTTAGAGATCCACACATATTAGATGCATTAATTTTAAATATTCAATTAAATGGTTCATTTACTAATATGAAAGAAAAAAAATCATAATATTACTTTAATTTATCGTGTCCATTATAAATGTATTAAAACCAATTTAAATGTTCAAGTTTTACATAAAAGTCCTAAGGATAAAATATTACTGATTCAAACTAGTAACAATGATACTAATATAAATATCCCTCAAATGATAGAATGGAAAGATATTACTCTCCCTGATCAATGGATTACGGTCAATGAAAATTACAAACATAATCAACAACAATCCATTAGTCAAGATATCCAAGATATTCAATAATTTACTGACGGTTCAGTCCGTATTAAATTTAATCGTAGTCAATCTTCTAGACATAGTACTTCTAGTATACCTACTGATGTTGAAACTGAAGATGAAATATTTAGGTGTCATTTGGTAACACTTACGTTTTCAGTTTTCTGTTTATATTTACAAAAATTTTAAAAACTTAAATAAAAACTTGTTTGGTAAAATTTTTGATTTATAAATCAGTGGTCTCAGTTTATAAATTTGGCCAAAAAATGAAAACACAAAAAATGTGTTTCCGTTTTGAGTTTTGAGTTTTTTTTTTTTATTTTTATTTTTACCACCCAACACTAGCCACCACCCGCCACCATTTTCCACCACCGTCTTCCGTCACCACCCACCACACGCCACCCACCACCCACCCACTAGCCACCACCACCCACCACCCACCTGCCACTCACTCGCCACCACCACCCACCCCTCGCCACCACCACCACCACCCACCTGTCATCCACCCACCACCCGCCACTACCACCCACCGCTCGCCACCACTACCCGCCATCTACTTGCCACCACCACTCACTACCCACCAGCCCACCTACCACCCACCCGCCACTACCACCACCACCACCCACTCGCTACCACCTATCTCCCGCTACCGTCATCCACCTACCCATCACCACCACTCACCACCTACCCACCACCACCCACCACCACCCCCCATCCGCCACCCACCTACCACCACTCCCCACCACCCGCTGCCACCACCACCACCACCATTACCACCACCCACTCGCTACCACTCACCACGCGTCACCATCACCCACTCACCTACCACCACTCGCCACCACCCGCCATCCACCTACGACCACCACCCACCACCACCACCCACCACACCCACTCACCCACTCACCATCCGCCAACACACCTACCCACCCACCCACCACCACTGCCATCCGCCACCCACCACCACCACCACCACCACCCACACCACCACCACCCACCACCACCGCCACCACCCACCACCACCACCACCACTCACCACCACCCATCACCACCACCATCACACCACCACCACCCACTCACCACTCACACCCACCACCACCACCACCACCCGCCACCACCACCACCACCGCCACACCACCACCCACCACCACCACACCACCGCCACCATCCGCCACCCACCACCACCCACCACCACACCACGCCACCCACCACCCACTCACCACCCACCACCACCCACCCACCACCACCACCACCCACCCACCACCAATTACCCACCACCCACCACATCACTTTCTACCACCGCCACCACCACTTGCCACCACTTGCCATTTCTCACTCTTTTTTATATTTTTAAATTTTTTTAAACATTTTGTCAATTACCAAACGTGTTTGTAGTTTATGTTTTTCTAAAAATAAACAAAAATCAGTTTATAAAATTTTTGTAAATATAAACTGAAAACGTAAACGTTACCAAACACACCCTTAATACTCCTTTATTCTGAAAAAATAGCCAAATTAATCTTGGTCAACCCTCTCATAGTAAATTAAAAGGCATTGATAACTCTACTACTTCTCAAATTAGTAAACCTGCTTACTCTACTCACACACATTTCCCTGAAGAAGATACTGAATCAAATAATTCCCCTACTCAAACTGATTTCGAAGTAATACCTCCAATCAATCCTCAATTAATGACAATTAGTAAATCTTTTGCTCATAATCTTGATAAATTACATGTTGAATTTAAATCTAAAGAAAATAGGACTAAAAGACATGCTTATCGTGCTAAATATAATTCTACTCAACAATCTAAACTTACTAGAAAATGGTATGATTTTATGATTGAATATAGTATGGAATTCCTTTCTTTGAATATTTAGACAACTATTACGAAAAGGTTAATACAATCACAAAACATAAATGGAAAACTTCTCCTAATACAACTGTTAGCTCTAGTCATCCTCCTTTATCTAATATCATTATTGAACATCAAGGATCTGAAGTCCCAGCCTCTCCTTTTAAGTTGCCTGGCATTGACCCTGAAATTAAAAAAGTTATTGAACAAAATAATTATATTAATCAATGTTTAAAAACAATTGGTAAACAATTAGATAAACTAGAAACTAATTTAGATGATTATTCTGCTCACACTACATCCACTAAACAATCTTTAGATCAACCTTTGATTAACTTACCCAATAATCGTTCTAAAAGAAATAGTTTAGTCACTCAAGATACTTCTACTGTTAAAGCTATAAAACAACTATTCACTAAATTAACTACTTCTGAACAAGCTTCACCATCTAAGGAAAAATGTCTAAACTGTCCTAAACCAACCTTTAGACAAGGCTTCTACTCAATTAGAAACTGATACAACTAATAATGAAATTAATCAATTAGCTCAACAATTTCAATCTTCTAATCTTAATAAACTCCACTATCATAAACCTCAACCGACTACTCTTACTAAAAATTGGTATTCTCGACCTACTCCACCTGACCTCCAATATGAAGAAACTAATCTTTCTAATCAATTTTCTGTATCTGCTAAAAAATTATACGAATGGAATATTGATGGTCTTAGTGAAGATCAAATACTTCAAAAATTAAATCACTTATCTATGGTTGCAAATAGTTATCTTACTAACTACCCTGATTACTCTCAACCTGAAATTATTTCTTTAATTACCTCTGGTTTTACCGGTATGTTCAAATCTTGGTAGGAAAAATACCATACTGAAGATCAAAGAGAATCAATCTTACATGCTAATCAAAAAGATGAAAATGATTTACCAATCTTTGATGAAACTATTGGCTATTACAAACCTGATGGTGTTAACACATTAATCTATACCATAGTTAGATATTTCATAGGTACTCCTACTAATATATATTCTCGCATACATGATCAATTTAGTAACCTTACTTGTCCAAAATTAAGTGATTTTAGATGATATAAAGATGTATTTACCTCTAGAGTTATGTTAAGAGAAGATTGTACTAAATCTTTTTGGAAAGAAAAATTTATTAACGGATTACCTAGTTTGTTTGCTCACAAAATTAGAGATGTTCTTAGTCAACCTACTGGTATCATTGAATATGACAATTTAACTTATAGTGATATCATTAGCACTATTCAAACAGAAGGATTAAGAATGTGTATTGATCTTAAACTCAGTCAAAAAGCTACTAAAGATAAACATAAGGCTAAATATGAATTAGGTAATTTTTGTGAACAATATGATTTACCTCCTGTTCCACCTTCCCGTAGGAAAACACATAAAAAACATAGTAAATCCCATTACAAATATTCAAACAAGTATAAAAAGAATTATTCACCTTCTAAATCAAATGATAAATTCTATACTAAACCTAAAAAGAAATATTACAAGAAATCACATCCAAAAGCTAAATCTAATAAAGATATTACTTGTTACAACTGTGGTCAAAAAGGTCATTATTCTAATAAATGTAAAGAAAAACAAAAATTAAAAGATAAAGTTAATCAACTTCAAATTAATGATGAATCAAAAAATCAATTATTTGAAATCTTTTAATTAAATCAATCTGTTAGTAATTCCTCTTCTGATAATCCTAATACTTCATCTAATTACAATTCACATAGTGAAGATTCTGATAATAATATAGAATTAGGATATAATGATGTTTGTTGTAAACCTGTTAAACCAATTAATGTTCTTACTAAACAAAATCAAGAAGAAACTGCTCTTATTGAATTAATTAGTAGACTTGAAGATTCTGAATTAAAAAGAAATATACTGATAAATTAAAATCTTTGTTAATCAATACTAATCATAAACCTAAGTTTGATAAGCCTATTATTAGTCTATCTAAAACCTTAGAAAGATTTAAAAATAAACACAAAGAAGTTACCTTACAAGATTTACAACAAGAAATTAATCAGATTAAACAAACTATTAAAGATTTATAAAATAAAGATCAACATTTAGAAGATGAAATTATAACATTAAAACTTAATAAAAATTTAGATAATTTACAAACCAATAATGTTTCTCCTAATGAATCTGAACATGAATTTGATGAACCTACTAACCCTAATAATCTTTTATTTGAGAATCGATCACATCAATCTCAATCTCATAATCATGAAGATAATAGATTAAATCTCCTTAATAAAATTCATATTCAAAAATGTTATTCTAAAATTAAAATAGTTATTAATAATTTTGAATTAGATGTTATCGCTTTAATTGATACTGGTGCCGATCTTAATTGTATTCAAGAAGGATTACTCCCTACTAAGTATTATGAAAAATGTCGTGAAAAATTAACTTCTGCTAATGGTAGTAAAATGCATATTAAATATAAAATACCTAAAGTTCATATATGTCAAAATAATGTTTACTTTAAAACTTCTTTTGTTTTGGTCAAAAATATGACTGATAAAGTTATTTTAGGAACACCATTTATATTTTTACTATACCCATTTACCACTTCTAGTGAAGGAATAACTACTCATGTTTTAGGTCAACCTGTTACTTTTAAATTCCTATCTCCTCCTGAAATATTTGAATTAAATCAATTAAAAGATTTTTCTATTTCTCAAACGATTAAGCGATTAACTCATCATTTAAGATATCTTAAAGAAGAAATTAATTACAAAAGAATTGATCAACAATTAACTAATCCAGTTATTATTTATCAAATTAATGAATTTAAATTAAAATTAGAAACTACTATTTGTTTTACTTTACCTACTGCATTTTGGCATAGAAAAAAACATGTAGTCACATTACCATATATTAAGAATTTTCATGAAAGTCAAATTCCTACTAAATCTAGACCTATTCAAATGAATCATGAATTACTTAAAATGTGTAAAAAAGAAATCAATGAACTATTAAAAAATCGAATAATTAGTCCAAGTAAATCACTTTGGTCATGTCTTGCTTTTTATGTGAATAAAAATGCTGAATTAGAACAAGGTGTCCCTCGCTTACTCATCAATTATAAACCATTAAATAAAGTTTTAGAATGGATTCGATATCCTATTCCTAACACAAGGAAGCCAACTTCCTCCAGTCAATCTTGGAAGCCCATCATCCAGTTCTTCCAAGCCCAAGTCATCCAAATCAAAGAATAAATCCAAGTCAGCAAAGCCCAGTATTGATCAGCCCAAGTCAAAGGATAAGTCTAAATCAAAGGTTAAGCCCAAGTCCAAGTCATCCAAAGATGAGCTCTTGTAACGCCCTCAAAATAAACCCATAATATATATAATATTAACATGCATTCGTAAAAAAAAAAAAAAAAAACAAACATTATTCCATTCATCAGAGTATTCTTATTAAAAGACATCACATATAACATTGAAAGTAAATGCCCTACGGGCTTACATCTTTCCAAGCCAACACTTGGATACAAAATGTGAGTACTAACTCAACTACAAATTAAGCCCTCGGCTTGAGTTTACATGTAATATCAAAATAAAATAAAATAATAACTAATCTAAACAGAGTCTTCAGCTCTAAATCCTTCCAAGCTAAATCCTTGGAGGTAGCATATCATCTGGACTTAAAAATGATGTTCCCGTATAGGGTGAGCCACAGCCCAGCAGAAATATACTAAACCAAATATACGAATTGACTAAAGCAATAGCATTCAATAGATGGTTACACTTATAAATCACTTTTACCACAATACAGTTTCATGACCACTATGTCCATGATACGTTTTACATTCCATTATTTATCCAAATTTCCATTTATACAGACATGGCTCAGAACCTGGCCAAATGACAAACTGAGACTACATTTCAAATTAATATTACTTCTGATATCAACAATTAAAATGAGACTAAGGCTCATAATAAAACACTTCCATCAATTGATAAGTACACATATTTGCTGTACTATAATGCACTTCCATAAATCAATAAGTACACAGATTTACTGTACTAATGGAGTTCATCTCCTTTCTCCTCCTAAACAGGTTTGAGAGTCCATCCCCTATCTTCCCTCAAACCATGGAGTACATCCCCTATCTCCTCCCAAACAATATGCATATACAATGTAATAAACACTTGTCATACGCACTATTCAATCAATACACAGATTTGCTGTATTAATTCAACCATCATATTTAATGACTCAATCAATGTGATTAGTTTCAGTTTTCCCTAATCAACATGCAATGTCTACAACAATCACGACTATCCTCCACCGATAGCCCAAAGCAATTATTTCTAAACAGGAAATAAATGCATCAATATATATATATATATATATATAAACTCAATTCCACATTTTTCCCAAAATTAATTATACAAATTAATTTACTACAACAATTAGGGTTTTCCCCTTTTTTCTCAACATCAACCCTAAGGTTCAATTTCATCAATTTAACACTATCAATATCATTTTTCAAGACTTACCAACATATGATATTTAATAGATGAAAAGCCCTCTTTTTGAATTATAAATCAAACCCTAGCTTTTCCCAAAATTAACCCAACAACACCAACATATCAAAATGACTAAAACTTAGGACAAAACATATAGAATGGAGTAGGGTATCCCTATCTCAAAAATAGAAGCCCAAAGGTGAAGATGATGAAAATACAAAGTGCTCCAAATACCCAACTTTTCAAATTAGAATGAAACCCTCGACCTACTCTATCTTTTTAACAAAGGACCTAGGGTAGAAATACACTTTAAGTAGATCAAACCTAAGAGAGAAGGTGAGTGGAGGGAGAGAAAATACGGACCTAGGGTTCGGAAATCAACAAGAGGATGAAAAAGTGTTTTAAAAACCGTTGCTGCCTATTTAAATAAAACAGGCTCGCTCGAGCGAAGACTTGGTCGCTCGAGTGATCAGACACAGAAAACCCTCGCTCGAGCCAACAACACAAAAGCTCGCTCAAGCGACAGAATGCTCGCTCGAGCCTACAACTCAAACCTCAGTGCAATTAGACGACGCTTGATTTTAACGCTTCGCTCGGCGATGAACTCGCTCGGCTTCGCTCGGCGAAGAAGATCTCGCTCGAGCTAAGAAACACAGCTCTCAGGTCTATACCTAGACGCAGTCTCTCGCTCGAGCGAAGAAACCCTGGCTCAAGCGACGGACCAAAAACAAAGAGCTCGCTCGAGCGACAAATTGCTCGCTCGAGCGAAGGACCAAAATTCTGGACAGCAACCCTTTGCTCCCAAACACTCCCAGCCTGTAACAAACCTGCCCAATACATCCTATAACTCAAAAATAAGGAATTGAAGGATGACAACGATACAAATATAACAACAGAATCTACGGAATGTAAGTCCGGATACAACTACCAAATGGAAAAAGACCGGGGTCGCTATAGCTCCTCCAAATGGCTCGTCTCCTCATGGCCCAAGTCAGGTCAGACTCGGATAACAACAGTTCAGAAGATGGTTCAGACAATTCAAACTCTTCTGAAGGTTTAACTACTCAAAATTCATATGGACCTGAGTTCCAAGATGCTCAGGACCCATATGCTTAATTCAGTCATTGGATTCTGTATAGCTATAATTACCAGCTTCAATCAATACTCGTTTTTGAGAAAAGCTGCCGATATATATATTTATATTGATTCCCTCAGTCACATGCCTCCAAGCAATGAATAGTGAAAAAAGTCAACTTTACTATTCACTATTCATCAAAAAGTCAACATTACTATTCATCATTCCTCATAATTCATCCAACCAACAAATTTATCGTAGTAAAAAGCAACCATCAACTTTAGTCACTCATCGAAAGCAGCAGACAACTCCCATATGCTTCTGATGCTCCTTTCAAGTCAGAATCATTCACTCACAAGGTTCACAGTATTCACTCACAAGACTAACAGTAGTCTCTTTTGATTATAAAAGAGCCTTTTCATTCAAGAATAAGGTAGAGTTAGAAAAATTGAGAGCATTCATTTCTCAAGAAAATAGCTTTCTCTGTAATTTTATATTTTCGAAAATTGTTTTCAGTTTACAAATTATGTATTTTAAAGAACTGCTTACTTCATTCCAGTAAACAATTGTAAGTTTTATTAATGTTTATTTGAAGTTATTGTTAAACTTTATATACATATATATATATATATATATGTATTAGTCATTTTGCCAATCAAAAAGTTAAAAAAAAATAAATTTAAAATAAAATATTTTACATCAATATAAAAATTAAGGGTAAATTGCACCATCCTTCCATAATGTTTGAAAAAAAAATACAATAAGTCTTATAATTTTTAATATAATTACATTGATCTCTCTTTTTAGTAAGATTAAATGGATCAAAACTAATTTCGATAATGCAAAAATATAAAAATATATAGCATAAAATATATATTTTCATATAAAAGAGACGATAACATTACTTTTTTTGGCAAATTACAAACACTCCCCTCGAGATTTGGTGAAAATACAGATTTCCCTCTGAGGTTTGAGAAATTACAAATTACCCTCTAAGAGTCAAATTTTCATAACAAATTAAGAAAAATTAGGGAGAAATTTGTATGAAAATAAAAACCTCAGGGAACAATTTGTTATGAAAATATAAACCTCAGGGGGCGGGGTGTAATTTCTCAAACATCAAGGGAGAATCTGTATTTTCACCAAATTTGAAGGGGGTGTTTGTAATTTGCGCTACTTTTTTTCATTCGTATAACTCACAAATTATTGATGAAAAATAAATTAATTGTTATATAAATTACAATTTATAAAAAAAAATTAAATTAAAAAAAAAAAACTCAATATAATTATATTAAAATTGAAGAGGTGAATATAATTTATCCTAAAATTAAAAAATCTCATTTAAAATTGTTATTTTAATGAACCTTTCATGCTAGAAGAAGTCGACTTGATTTGTCCGGTTGAGGTTTCCAAAACAACAAAAGATGAAAGTTCATTCGAAGACTTGTGACTTTTCTTTGGTTTGTGGTACACTACACGTAAACTGATGGAATTAGAGTTAGTGAAATGTCATCATTATAGAGAACGGAATTTTCAAATAAACCAATCAATAAGCAATGAACATATGACGGCTAGACTTTTCTTCACATGGTTCTAGTAATAACAAGCCTGTGCACTTGTATACACTGTTACTATCAACAATCGTGCTATGCACGGAAATGTATAATTTAAATAATTTATTATAGTTATTTTTTAAAATAAAATAAAAAATATTATAAATTTAAAATATAACATGGAATTGTAATTAAAAAATATTTTGAATATGATAACTATTTCATACTTAAGTTCATACATTCATTTTTTTCATAAATTTGTCATTTAAAAAATTGATTATAAAATCATCTTAGTCCAAGTAGGTCATTTAGCAACTTGAACTATATTTTTATCGGACATTATTATAGTTTTAAAAACAAATAATGTAAAAATGGATACTATTACAAATAATGTAAAATTGAACACTACTACAAATAATGTAAAAATGTTCAAAGCCCGCTTTAAAGAAAACAACAAAAAATGCACCTAGTACATATACACATAGGTATACAAAAAGAATAAAATTCATCAAACTCTTGAATCCTACAATTGCTTAAGTAATTGTGACGTTGTTGATGGTTGAATGCAACTCGAATCTAAACGCAAATTTTGAACAAAACTTTATACCCAATATGCAAACACTAAAAAAACTCTATGGTGTGTTAGAATATATAGCTAAAATATGAAGCATTTGAAAAATAAGATAGAAATGAATTTGAAGATCATTATTAGATAGGAATAAATTTGAAGATAATTATTAGATTTAAGATTAAAATAAATTTAAAAAAGGGATCATATGAACAATATAATAAAAATAAAGTTGGAGATAATGATAGGATTGGGGATTAAAAAAAATTTGAAAGGAAGAAATAAGAAATAAAGATAAATGAAGATACAGGAGAAGATTAAGCAAAATAAAAAATAAAATAAAAAGAGATAAGGAGTCTTAGATAATAAAAGATTTTAAAAGTTAAAAATTTAAAATAAAAACAATATTAAGAGGAAAAAAAATGTGTTTTATTGGAGAAAAATAAGGATGAAGAAAAATTTAAAACATAATTTTGAGAGAGTGACATGTAGGAAAAAGAATATCAACTGTTTGAGAATTAAGTATTGAGACTTTGAAAATATTAGAGTAGATACTATATTTCCTTATATATAGTATAGATATAGATATATAGGTAAAAAGATAGATATCAAATCTAATTTGAAAAAAGATAAAAATAAAATAAACATCCTAAAAAAAAAAAGAAAAAAAAAAGAGAGAGAGAAATGTGGGAATTCGGTTGCTGATAATCAAAATTTTTAAAAAGATAAGATATTTATGAGAGATTATGTATGAATAGAAGATAATTTAATTTTTGTTATATCAAAATAAAGGCATATATATTTTCTAGAATAGTAGCAAAATAAATTTACACTTTTAATAAAGTTGTAATAGAATGAAATATATTTAATTTTTAAATTGCATGCTTGATGATGAATTTTTTTTTTTTTTTTTTGAATACATTGATAGAAAATTTTGAAATTGATGGTAGTCAATTGTTATCATTATAGCTTACAAAAAGAATTTAATAGTGGTCAATCATTAACCAATAATTTAGGATAAAATCATGGATAGCCAATAAAAAATTAACACTTAGCAACTTAAATGTTGTAAAAATAAAAATAAAAAAATTGGAAAATTCATAATAAAGTATTGAAATTTCTCAAATCATGTAGTTAGATATTTTGGTGAATTTTAAAATTTAAATGTTAAATCCAGTAATATTATGCTATGTGTAATAATTCAAAATTTAGATAATACACTAATAGATTTGAGCCACTTTTTTTCTTTCTAATATTGTAAAAAAAAAAAATCAAAATTTTAAATTAGACATGTTTAGATAAAATTTAAAGATTTTAAAATTTTAAAATTAAATATTGTTAGATGTACCAATCACTTTAAGCCAAATATATTTTTATTTTTAAAAAATTTTAAATTTTAAAATTGAGAAATTGTGTTTAAAGTTTTGAAGCTGTTGTGTGTGATTGTATTGTTAAGTGGGTGTATATTGGTTTTAGATGATCCAAAGAACTCTCATTTGAGAGAGCTTGAAGGAGCAAATATGAGATTAACTTTATGCAGAGCTAATCTTCTTGAATTCGAGAGTTTGCACGAAGCCATTAATAAGTGTGATGGTGTGATAGACATGAGATAAAATAAATAAAATTAAATTCAAGATTTGATGAGTTTCGAATCTAATTAAATTGAAAAACAAAAGCAAATTAAAAATTTTAAAGTAAGCAAGCTCAAATCATGCAAAATGTAATAATAAAGAAGATGAAAAGATGTGTAGATGAACTAAAAAATAATGAGAAAAAAAAGAAGAAATATATACACACAAAAGTAATAAATACTGGAAAAGTACATATAAAGTAAGAAATAATATTATGAGCATAAAAATGAAGAAAATGAAAAAATTTGTAGATGAACTGAAAAATATTGAAAAAAATATATATATACACTCAAAGTAACAAACATTGAAAAAATACATACAAAGTAAGAAATAATATTACACTGATCTTGCAATGATTTTTGCAGATAATCAAACTTGAAAAATATAACAATGGAGAAGATGAGTTATTATGAGCAAATAAAAGATGACTGGAATAAACTGAATAGAGAAACGTGTGTGTGGAAGTTGTAGAAGTTCTTGTTTTCTTTTTTTTCTTTTATAAATTGAGATTGAGAATGAGATAGATATTATTGTGGGTAATGGATATGGATAAATATTTTATTATTTTGAGATAAATATTATTATTGGTGATGGATGTGGATGAATATTTTATTATTTTTTAATTTTATATTTTATATAGGGAGAAGGAGTGAGAAGGCTTGAAAGGAAGAAATAAGAAATAAAGATAAATGAAGATACAGGAGAAGATTAAGCAAAATAAAAAATAAAATAAAAAGAGATAAGGAGTCTTAGATAATAAAAGATTTTAAAAGTTAAAAATTTAAAATAAAAACAATATTAAGAGGAAAAAAAATGTGTTTTATTGGAGAAAAATAAGGATGAAGAAAAATTTAAAACATAATTTTGAGAGAGTGACATGTAGGAAAAAGAATATCAACTGTTTGAGAATTAAGTATTGAGACTTTGAAAATTTTAGAGTAGATACTATATTTCCTTATATATAGTATAGATATAGATATATAGGTAAAAAGATAGATATCAAATCTAATTTGAAAAAAGATAAAAATAAAATAAACATCCTAAAAAAAAAAAGAAAAAAAAAAGAGAGAGAAATGTGGAAATTCGGTTGCTGATAATCAAAATTTTTAAAAAGATAAGATATTTATGAGAGATTATGTATGAATAGAAGATAATTTAATTTTTGTTATATCAAAATAAAGGCATATATATTTTCTAGAATAGTAGCAAAATAAATTTACACTTTTAATAAAGTTGTAATAGAATGAAATATATTTAATTTTTAAATTACATGCTTGATGATGAATTTTTTTTTTTTTTTTGAATACATTGATAGAAAATTTTGAAATTGATGGTAGTCATCATCACTTGTATACACGGTTATGTTTGGATCAAAAATTTAAATAAAAATTAAAAATAGAAAATATTTTATTTCCATTTTATTTATTTATTTTAAATTTTTAGTGAAATGTCATCATCATAGAGAGTGGAATTTTCAAATAAACCAATTAATGAGCAATGAATATATAATAGCTAGACTTTTCTTCACATGGTTCTAGTAATGACAAACCTATACACTTGTATACACGGTTATGTTTGGATTAAAAATTTAAATAAAAATTAAAAATAGAAAATATTTTATTTCCATTTTATTTATTTATTTTAAATTTTTATCCAAATATATGATTTAAATATAGTCCTAACGAATTTTTATCAATAATTTTATTTAAAAAATTTAATATATGACTTAAACTCAAAGTTGTAGTCTTTCTAGATGATAAACATTTTGAATACTTAGGCCTCGTTTGGTAACATGCCGATTTAGTCAAAAAATAAAAAAGTTACTAAAAAAGTCAAAAAGCCAACAACCTATATAAAAAAGTCAAAGATTCTCTTTTCTTTCTACTTTTTGCACATCTTTTCGTAAAAAGCTAAAAAGTCATCTCAAACATACTAGTTTTTTTTAACTTATTTTTTAGTCAAATAGCTAAAAAGTTACTAAGTTAGCATGTTCTCAAACGAAACCTTAGTTTCACTCTTTCTCTGCAGCTTCTTTCGTAGCTCCTTGACAAACAAATCAAACCAAAGCTCATCCCAGTCGTCTCCCCATTACCAATTTTCCATATCACACCCTGCATAGCATGATATGAACAGTTTTTTAGTACCAAGAAGAATATCCAAACCAAAAAAATTTGTTTTTATGTGTGCAAAGTAAAGAGATAGAAAAATTATTTAGTACTTCTAAGACACTATTTATTAATGTGTACATGGCGTTCTCAATCAATTGAGTTGTGCTTAAACAAATAAACGAACTAATCTCCCACCTAATTGACCAAGGAGGTTAGTTAGTCGATTGTAATATGACTATTGTTCTTATTGGGAGTACTACATCAACATAGTTGGTAATTTAAAATCAACTATAATCAACCTCATACAAAAGAGAGAAATTCTATCGTATGCATTTAAAAAAGGTGCATGTTGTATCTGCCTTCACTTTTAGAGATGTTCAATATGAAAAAATTTCTTTGAGCCATTGATCATTTTTTTTTATCAGCAAAAATAAACTTTATTGATGAAGAAAGTAAGATACATGCGAAAACTTATATTTTGAGCCATTGATCATAGTCACATTAGATTGTAACTAACACTACTTTTTGGGATATAATGGAAGACCATTTCGATGGTAATTAAAGCCACCACAATATATTGTAACAAACACCATTTTGAGACCTAGATTGATGGAATTAGAATTAGTGAAATGTCATCATCATTGCCAATGGAATTTTCAAATAAACCAATCAATGAGCAATGAACATATAATAGCTAGACTTTTCTTCACATGGTTCTAGTAATAACAAGCCTACACACTTGTATACACTGTTATGTTTGGATAAAAAATTTAGATAAAAATTTAAAACAAGAAACATTTCATTCACATTTCATTTATTTATTTTTAAAGTTTTACCCAAATAAATGATTCATATACAATCTTAACTAATTTTTATCAATAATTTTATTCAAAAAATTTAATATATTACATAAACTAAATAGTTTTGACAATCCTTATCTGAATAGTTTAAAACAAGAAATTTAATATATGACTTAACCGGCATCAGGGGTACAATCGACAATCCTTATCTGAATAGTTTTGTCAGGAACACAAGCGCAGTGTGTGGTGGCGCTGATGCACCTCACCAAATACTGCCTCCCACACAATGCCCCATTGTCCCATATTCCATCCCTCGCTGCCGCAAACAGGTTGCTCGACAGAAACTGCGACAAATCACTTTCGTAGCACGCCGTGGCTAAAACCCAGATTGAAAAACAGTCATCAGATTAAACTCTGAAGCCAAATTGTTGTGCTCTATGGGCATGTTTGATTGGAAGGATTAGAGCATTGGATTGGGATTATTAATCTGTGGGCCCAATTATTTCATGTTTGTTTTGACATTTTGTTTTAAGATTATTAATCTAATGGATAATTAATCCAACAAATTTGTAGGATTATTAATAATGGGGTAGGGATATAATTATGAATACCACATTATAAATCCCTTACTATTAATCTTGTAGAATCAAACATGGCCTATAAAATTATAACTTTTCACTTTGACTGGTAAGTAAAAAGATGAAAGTTTATTAGTTTGTTGGTGACAACTTTAAAGAGCTAGTACAATTTTTTCTTTTTGGGAAGAAAAAACGAGTTGCTCTCATTAACTTTTCACTCTAACTTTTGACTTTGGTCGTCTTCTCTCTCTTTCATCTGTGTTGCACCAGGAAACTCAGGCCTCGTTTGTTTTTATTTGATTTTGGAAATAAGTTTTTAAAAAATATTTTGAAAAGAGAATTTAGAAATTTTTGTAATTTGTTTGGTTGTATATTTTAAAAATAGTTTTAGAATTTAGGAGTTTGGAATGATTTGATATTTTGTTGTAATTGAGTAGACGTATATGAGAAAAAAAGTTATTGAAAAAAAGAGAGGAAAGAGAAAAAATGATTAATTGATGTGTATGAGAGAGAAAGTGATTTTAAAAATATTTTGAGAAAAATTACAAACCAAACAAAATTTTCAAAAATTTTCTCTAAAATCTTTTTTCCAAAAGCCAAACCAAACAAGGCCTTAATGTTTTGCAGTGTGTGTGTCCGTGCTTCATACGTTTCCATCCTATATAAGATTGCAAGTGCATTTTCTACCCTTTTAAGTCCATATATAGATATTGAAAACACTCTCATCTCATTAAATAAAATAAAAGAAAAGAAAAGAAAAAAGAAAAAAAATGCAGAGTGGGAAGTTCATAGCGTGCAGGAAATTCCAAGTAACCCTAATATCAGCAAGTGATCTTGAGGACGTTCGAAAAGTATTCAAAATGAAAGTCTATGCTAGGGTTTCAATTAACTCTCAAGCTGAGAAGAGAACTGAAGCAGACAAACACGGTGGGACGAGTCCGAAATGGTCGCACTCTGTGGAATACACCATTGGCGAGTCCGCAGTTATACACCATGGCCTCATGCTCGTCATCAAGTTATATTGTAAGCGTAAGCTTGGCGACAAGTACATAGGAGAGGTACTGTTAGAGACTTATCTCATATTGTTTGTCTAATAATGATATAGGAAAAAAGTTTTTTATTCACATCAGTCCGATGAACTTTATATTTACAGATGACCATCATCTAATGAGATGTCACCAACAATTTTTTTAAAATGACATATATTTTTTGAAAAATTATTGGGTATTCTTGGAGTACTAATTAACAATTTGCATCACCTCACCTCTACCACTCACCACCATATCCACCAAGCACCACCATCCATGGCCAAAGTGTCTAACCGAGTCCATTTCACACACCTCTCGTATCTCATCACTTCCACATGCGACCAAGTTGCACATGCAGCACGTAGAGATTTGTCCCCTATGGTCGCCTTTACTAATTGCCAATTAATTTTGGATTAAATGCCACCAATAATCTACAGGTACACACATCAATCAAAGAGCTCTTCGATAGCTCCATCAAAAATGGAGGCAACTGCAGCGGAGAAATGACATGCCCGGTGCAGAAGGGTTCCGACGGTGTACAGGGAACGTTGACATTTTCATACAGGTTTGGAGACAGTTTGACTGTCAAAAGACCTCCCAAGTGGAAGAAGTTACTGCAATCTGGAGCTGCTGTGTTGCTACGGGTGACACTGATTTCAACAACTGGAGTGGATATGCAGATTGAAGAAATCCCCATCTTCACTGATCCGGATGTCATTGAATGAATTGCAGAAATAAACACCACATATATACATATATATAGTGAGTTGTATTAAGGGTTTGTTTGGGAAGAATGTTGATTTTTTTATTTTTTGACTATTTTAACCTGGGACTAAATAGTTTCGTTTGGGATGAGAGTTTTTATTTTTTTGACTTTAGTGATAGAAAAACTGTAATGATTATGAGTTAGATGTGATATTTTGCGTTATTAAATTAAAAAATCTATTTATTTTTTTGTGACTATTTTAATCAAAAAGCTTGTGACTTTTTCTTCCCAAACGAAAGGCTAGGCCTATTGTGCAAGGTAGACCATGGAAGAACAAAGGGCAGCTGGAATGTACTGTGGCTAAACATTTTTTGTTCCTAAATTTCGCTGTTATCCAGATTGTAATATTGTAATACTTCTTAGACTAGAGATGACAATTTGAACCTGACTCAAAGGGAATCTGACCCTCCAATCTCGATTAAAATGATTTTTTTCCTAAAAATACTCCCGACTGGTTGGGAATGGTATTCGAAAATAAATCCCTGACAATTTTTGGGCCAGGGATGGTGATAGGTTTCCCGGCCCCGACCCCGGCCCCGGCCTTGGCCTTGCCCCGTTTTCGCCCCAAATTGAAATTACTATTATACCCGTATATATATATGTGTGTGTGTGTGTGTGTTACTATTATGTTGCATGGATTATTTTGCAGGAATAGACTCATGGAATATCTTTAAGAGATGCCTATTGATTTTAGAAGTCAACTTAGCTAGTAATGTTAATTGTGCATGCTACTTTGCAAAATTCACAAGTGGCAATTTTTTTTTTTTTTTTTTGTGGTGTGGGTGTTGTTTTGTATCTTGTTTGTCATGTTGTTGTTATTTGGATATTTGTGTTTGAACATTGTTGGATTATGGTTTTTATATATATTATTTTTATTTGCCTCCAAAAAAAAAAAATGCTACATGCAAAATTCAAAAAAAAAAAAAAAACGACGGGGATTTTTCGGGGTCGGGAAAACCCGATCCCCATTAGGGAGCCGGAGCAGGGTCGGGGGGGGTGATGGGTTCCTCGCCGGGGATCGAGATCGGGGGCGGGGACGGGGAATTTTATACCTTCGGTGATCGGAGATAGGGAGTGTAATCCCTAGTCCCGTCCCGGCCTGTTGCCATTCCTATCTTAGACACGTTGATCGGAGCCTAACTATTACACATCTGATCCATCATTTATTTGTAATATTTTATAATTTTATATAATTATATGTGTTTTTATATATTTTAAGTGTTTGTATAGAAATTGTTTTATATATTATATTTTAATACAATTTATTTATATATATTATATTAATAATATTATATAAATGCATATGATGATAGAATGCCTTGGGATATATTCTGGTAGGTGTTAGAGAAGAAAGGGATGACAAAAGGTTACATTGATGTGATTAAGGATATGTATGAAGGTGTGGTGACTACTATTAGATCGCCTGCTGGATAGACGAGTGAATTTCCAATTACTATAGGGTTACACCAAGGATCAACCTTAAGTCTTCTTTTTTTTCGCTTTAGTTATGGATGAGTTTTTTTTTTTTTTGGATCGACAAAGAAAACTATATTGATGAAACACAACCGAATTACATCAATAAAGAGGAACTTGGAGCTAGAAGAAGCTCCAACCCCCTAGTTGGTGAGAAACCAACGAACAAAGCAAAACAAAGACAAAAAGAACAGCAGAACAACAAAACAACTCTGTGTAAAACAGACCAACAAAACAACTGTGTGGCAACACCTCTGATTGAAACAAGACAGCACCAAAATCTGAGCAAGCTTGCACCAAAATCTGAGCAAAACAGCAGAACAACAAAACAACTCTATAAAAAGCATACCAACAAAACAACTGTGTGGCAACACCTCTGATTGAAACAAAACAGCACAAAAATCTGAGCAAGCTTGCACCAAAATCTGAGGAAAACAGTAGAACAACAAAACAACTCTGTGAAAAGCATACCAACAAAACAATTGTGTAGCAACATCTCAGATTGAAACAAAACACCAAAATCTGAGCAAGCTCCAACCACAAAAGAAATAAGAAAAAGGGTATGTGAGAACCCGAATATAAAAATTAAGTAAATAATTAAATAATAATATTATAATCTCAAATATTTTGGTGGTGAATTCTAAGGTGCAAATTAAATATTATTGGAGGATCTTTTAATTAATTTTAAACTTAAAATAAATTTGTGGTGAAAGCATTTAATTTAGAGGCAAGATTTATTTATTTTTTTTTAAAAAAAATATTGAGGGCAAGTTCGTAAGTATATTTTGTTATAATAATAGTTATATTTTATTTAATTAATGTGTTAGAAAATAAAGTAATATAAAGATAATATTTTAGGGCCTCTTTGTGTAGATACATATGTAACCCTAGGTTGCCTCATACTATTCATAACAGCAGCAGGAGCCACCACGAGAGAGAGAGAAAGGTTGAGAGAAAAGAAGAAGAGAAAATAAGGGTTGCAAACAAGGAGGAATTTTTTGGTGTGGTGGGTCTTTATCTTTCTTCTTCCTTTTGGTTTTGTTTTTATCCTTATTCCATTATTATTTTATTCATTCATGGAGGTTGTAGGTTTATATATTTTGTATATATATATACTGTTAAGAAATTTGAGGAGTTAAATTCATGTATAAAGAATGGGTATTATTCTTAGTTAAAAAATTCTGCGCACAATCACGAACTTTAAAAATCAAGAAACCATATCAAACGGATGAATTTTGAACTGAAATTTTTACAGTAGATCAATTACATATTGAATTGCATATCTGAATTTTTTCATAATTTTTGGGAGTCAAAATCCATATAGATTGAGGTATTCAAATCTGTCCAGGAAACCAGTCCGAAACAAGAATTCGGAGTGTTGTTCTCTTTGGGTATAAATCCAAAAATTATCAAATTAGTGTCATTAGAACCGGTTCTGAGTCTAGTTTAAATGCGTTTTTGGCCTTGCATTGATTGCTCGTGTATATTAAGAGAACCGTCAAATTCTTTAAAGTGCTGCAGAAAACAACCTGTTTAGATATAATAAATTGTAGATAATTATCACTACAAGAAAATACACTTTTGGCGACTAAATTTTTAGTCGCCAAAAGTCATTTTTTAGTCGCCAAATGTCGATTTTCCACTTTTCCCGACTAAAAATTTTAGTCGCCGCTGTAGTCGCCAATATCTGGTCGTGAATAGCTTTGGCGACTAACAGGTTTTTAGTCGCCAATAGACAGGTATTCAGCGACTAAAAAATTTGTTGCCGTAAGTCAATTTCATTTTTGGAAAGTGTACCTTTGGCAACTAAACTGTTAGTCACCAATAGTTAATTTTTTTTTATTATTAATACATTTCCCGACTAAACCTGTTTGTCGCCAATACCAGTTTCTTATTATTTAAATTTTCGGAGTTATACCTTTGGCTACTAATAACTTTAGTCGCTGAAAGCCTTTTCAGAAAAAAAAATTTTTGGCCTCCACTGGTACCAAGTTTTGAACCCATGACCACTTACTTCCCAACATTCACAACTCTTACCAAGACTCTTTGCCCACTACGCCACTATATCCTCACGCGAATATTAATGCAACATATATTATTTATATACTATATTCGCCGGTATTAATACAAAAGTATATATGTATAAATAATTAATTTTTATTTAATATATGTTATGCAAAAAATTAATTATTTAATAAAAAAAAATGGATAGCATTTTTGGCGACTAAATTTCAATTTTAGTCGCCAATTATACATTTTTTGGCTACTACTTTCTTTTCTGTCGCTAAAACAATGAAATTGCCTATGACACATTTGGCGACTAAACTGAATTTTAGTCGCCAAAACTTCTCCTTTGGGCGACTAAAGTACATTTTAGTCGGCAATGCTTGACCTTTAGCTACTAATTTTGTTTTTGTAGCCAAAAACCTTAATCTTTCAGCGACTAAATTCGGTTTTGTCGGCAAAATGTACCTATAATCGGCGATTAAACTTTTTTTGGTCGCCAAAAGCATCACTTTTGGCTACTAAATCATATTTAGCCGCCAAAAACAAGGACTTTTGGCTACTAAACAACATTTAGTCGGTAAAGGTTTACATTCGGCGACCAAAGTTCCTTTTAGTCGCTAAAACCACATCTTTGGCGACTAAAACTGTTTTAGTCGGCAATTACACCGATTTTGGCGGCTAATTTGATTTTAGTCGCCAAAAGCCCTACTTTCAGCGACGAAAAATTTAATTTTAGTCGCCAAAAGTGCTTTTTTTTTGTAGTGTATTTTGATAAGCAAATCAAGTGAAACCGATTGGGTTTGAAACTTAGGATATATTAGTTGATATCTGGAGGGTTTTAGAATTTTTCGAACAACGTGGAGTGGGTTTTTAATTTTCAAAGTTAGCGAATAGATTAGAAAAACTCTGTTTTATCTTAAAGTCACTTTTAGTTAAGTTTCGATCGGAACCTATCTCTTGGGTGATTTTAGACCTTGACGAGCATGAACTTAGGTAATATTTAAGAGTAACGGCGAGTTGGGTTGAGCCGTGTTAGTGCGCTTTAGTTTGGGGTTACTTAGTTCGTATTCTTTAGTATTTTTAAATTAGTAGTGACGTGTAGTTTTCATATTAGTTCAAGGCACTAGTTGGACTTTTACACTCTATTCAATTCAAGGATTATATTATTTCGTTTCAGGTGAGTAGTTTCATGCTACATATTTTTATAAATGTTCCCCTACCCTGAACTGTTGGAAAATTAAATTGTTGTTTCATGATTAAACTGTTTTGATAAATTATTATATTATCAATTGAATCAAATTATCTCTGAAACATGTGTGAAATTAGCATACTGTAAACTATTTGTTTTGGTCTCATGTTTATAATGATGAACTACCATGTTTTGCGAAACTGATGTGTAATTATTATTGGGACCATGTGTGTATTTAGTCTAGGGAAATTATTCCACTGTGTGTGGTGACTCTGGCCACTAGGGAACAGATCCGGGTTGGGCCGTGATGACTCTAGTGCTCAACGATTGTAAGGAAAAGACCTTTAAAAACAACTAGGTGACCTTCAATCAGACCGTCTTTGAGAAAAGGCCCAGGTGCCACCCTGAGGATGAGTCTTAGTTCGGTATTGGATCCAACAGGGCTTATAGCCTTGAGAACTGTGTGGCATATTATTTGTTTTTCTTGGTACCCAGAAAATTATTGGTGTTCATGTTATAATCTGTTTTAAGTGAAAAATGTCATTTATCATGTTCTTGCGAGACATGAGTAATTTAAGTGTTGAACTGTGGAACCTTCTTTTTGAAACAAATTGTATTTACCAAACTGTATGCCAATCTAATTTCTGTGATATATATCTTATTTTGGAATTGAGCCGTGTTTTCAAAACTGTATTTACTATCCATGTTGCTACTCACTGAGCTATCAGCTGACTTAGTTGTTATCATTTCCAGGTGTTAGAAGGACTTAGGGTGGACTCATGGCGTAGCTGAGACTCGATTGCATGGACCTCTAGGACATTCATTTATTTTAGAGTGTTATGTCAAGTTTGTGCATATTTCTTTGAGGTTCAATTAGGATTATTTTAATATGTGGGTTGTTTATATCTCATAAGTTTGGATGGTATTGATTACGGTTGGTTTGCCATTTATACTTGTGGCTTTTCACTGGATTGAGGTTGGTTATTTATTGCTGGACTTTTGTATAGTTGTTCAATGTGATTATGGATTTGTGTTTAGGCTTACGTGTGCCTTGGGCTAAGGCCCTGTGGGCCACGGCCGGTCATGCCCGGGTTTGGGGTGTGACAATTGTGGTATCAGAGCTATAGGTTTATCAAGTTACATATCTTGCATTTTATCATTTAGACGAGGTCCGAGTCCCTATAGTCCTTAGTAGTATTTGGTTAAGTTAGTTTTGTTTAAGCTTGTGTTGAATCGTTCTTGATTTCATTTTGAAGGTTAAGAGTTGGCACCTTGATATTTACACGGATTGTCTATTCTTTGTGAGCCTTTGATGTTTGTATTACCGTGTCTACTCCATTAGGAGAAATAGTTGTATTGGGAGATATCTGTAGATCTTGTGTGGTAAACTTGGATGGTTGGATTTTTCTAGTGGATCTGATTTCTTTAGAGATGAAGGATTTTGACGTGATTTTGAGTATGGATTTGTTGACGAAGCATCACGCCTCTGTTGATTGTTTTAGAAAGATGTTAGTTTTTGCTATGCCAAGACAACTTGAGTTTTTCTTTTAGGGAGATAGGAAATGGTCTTCTATCTGTTTTACTTCTTCCCTTTAGGCTAATCGAATGTTAAGTAAAGGGTGTCATGATTATTTAGCTTGTATGGTGAGTATTGAACTGCCAGAATAGAAGTTTAGAGGAATTTTCTGTAGTGAGTGATTGTGTTGATGTTTTTCTAAAGGATCTACCTAGACTTCGTCTAGATCGTGAGGTAGAATTTTTCCATTAACTTGGTCCCCAACACAACACTTATTTCTAAAGTGCCCTATATAATGACACCATTAGAGTTAAGGGAGTTACAAACTCGGTTATAGGAGTTGTTAGACAAATGTTTTATTAAGCCTAGTGTTTCACCTTGGGGAGCACCTGTGTTGTTTGTGAAGAAGAATGATAGGTCTATGAGGTTATGTATTGATTATAGAGAACCGAACAAAGTCACAATGAAGAATAGGTGTCCTTTGCCATGTATTGATGACCTATTTGACCAATTACATGGAGCTTAGGTATTCTCTAAGATGGACTTGAGGTCAGGCTACCACTAGTTGAAGGTGAGGGATGAGGATGGTCCTAAGACTACTTTTAGAACCCGTTATGGGCATTATGAGTTTTTCGCGATGCCTTTTGGTCTCACAAATGCAGCAGCCGCATTCATGGATTTGATGAACAGAGTATTCAAACCCCAACTGAATAAATTTGTGGTAGTGTTTATTGAAGACATTCTAATTTAATCAAGTAAGGAGGAGCATGAGCAGCATTTGAGGGCAGTACTGCAGATCCTTAGGGAGAAGAGATTGTGTGCAAAATTTAAGAAGTGTGAATTCTGGTTGAGCAGTGTATCCTTTTTGGGTCATGTGGTGAGTAAAGATGGGGTATCTGTGGATAGCACAAAGGTGACATCAATTGTTGATTGGCCACGACCTACTTCAGTGATGGAGGTGCGTAGCTTTCTAGGGCTTGCTGGATATTATAGACAGTTTGTGGAAGGATTCTCCCGTATTGCTTTGCCATTTATAAATCTCACTAGGAAAGAGGTAAAGTTTGAGTGGAATGATGATTGTGAGTGCAGCTACCAAGAGTTTAAACAAAGGTTGATATCAGCTCCAATCCTTGCCTTACTTACAGGTGGTGGTGGTTTTGTGATTTATAGTGATGCTTCACGACAAGGTTTAGGATGTGTGCTCATGCAGCATGGGAAGGTGATTGCTTATGTGTTTCAACAGTTGAAAATGCATGAGACAAACTATCCTACGCACGACTTGGAGTTAGCAGCAGTGATTTTCGCTCTTAAGATTTGACGACATTATTTGTATGGAGAGTCATGTGAGATTTACACTGATCATAAGAGTTTGAAGTATATTTTCACACAGAAGGAACTAAATTTGAGGCAAAGAAGATGGCTTAAGTTACTAAAAGATTATGATGTGAATATTTTCTATCACCCGGGGAAGGCAAATGTGGTTGCAGATGCCTTGAGTAGGAAGGTCGCAGTTGGAGATGTAGCTGCTTTGTCTATTGAGAGTTGTTTGGTGGAAGACATGAGACGTTTGAGGCTTGAGGTTGTTACCCTTGGTAATAGGGCTTATTGTAGTCAATTGACAGTTCAGCCGACCTTGAGAGAACGTATTCGTTTAGCACAGGAGATTGACCCCCAGTGTGAGCGTATTAAAAGAGAGATGGCAGAGGGTAAGCACGTAGACTTTGTGGTTAGTGATGATGGGTTGCTTAGATTCCGTAGCCTAATTTGTATTCCTGCTAGTGGTGATTTGAGGAAGGAGATTATGACGGAGGCACATAGTTCTAGTTACAGCATTCATCCTGGAAGCACTAAGATGTATCGGGATCTTCATGAACATTTTTGGTGGAATGGTATGAAGGGAGATATTGCAGAATTTGTGGCTCAGTGTTTGGTGTGTCAACAGGTTAAAGTAGAACATCAGAAACCTGCGGGGAAACTAAAACCCTTACCTATACCGGAGTGGAAGTGGGATCATGTTACCATGGACTTCGTGTGTGGATTACCTCGTACTAGTACTAATCACGATGCAGTTTGGGTAGTTGTTGATAGATTAACCAAGTCAGCACATTTTATTGCAGTACGGATGACCCATTCTCTAGCTCGATTTGCACAGTTGTATGTGAAGGAGATTGTTAGATTGCATGGTGCACCAGTGTCAATAGTGTCAGATCGGGACCCTCGTTTTGTGTCTAAGTTTTGGGGTGCGTTACAATCAACTATGGGTACTCGGTTAAATTTTAGTTCAGCTTATCACCCTCAGACAGATGGGCAATCAGAGGACTATTCAAACCCTTGAGGATATGTTGAGGGCTTGTGCTTTGGAGTGGAGAGGTAATTGGGATGATTATTTGCCGCTCATGGAGTTTGCCTATAATAATAATTATCATTCTAGTTTTGGAGTAGCTCCTTATGAGGTTTTGTATGGAAGGAAGTGTAGGTCTCCTTTGTGTTGGTATGAGGTTGGTGAGAGGCAAATGTTGGGACCTGATTTGGTGGAGGATGCTACATAGAAAATTATCACCATCAGAGAGAGATCATTGACTGCCCAGAGTAGACAAAAAAGTTATGTTGACCATCGTAGGAGAGACTTGGAGTTTCATGTGGGGGATATGGTATTCTTGAAAGTATCACCATGGAAAGGAGTGATCAGGTTTGGAAAGAAAGAAAAGTTGAGTCCTAGATACATTGGTCCATTTGAGGTATTGGAGAAGGTTGGTGAGGTTGCGTACCGTGTTGCTCTACTCCCTAGGTTGGCAAGAGTGCATAATGTGTTTCACGTGTCTATACTGAGGAAATATGTATACAGTCCGTCACATGTGATAGATTATAAGCCGCTTCAGATTAGAGAGGATTTTTCGTATGAGGAGATACCTGTTCAGATTTTGGATTCGAAAGAGAAAAGGTTGCGTACAAAGGTCATTAAATTGGTTAAGGTACTGTGGCGTAATCATCTAGTTGAAGAGGCAACTTGGGAATGCGAGGACGAGATGCGCGAGAAGTACCCACATCTATTCTCATGATTTACTGAGCTTAGTTTCGAGGACAAAACTTTTTTTTTAGGAGGGGAGAATGTGAGAACCCGAATATAAAAATTAAGTAAATAATTAAATAATAATATTACAATCTTAAATATTTTGGTGGTGAATTCTAAGGTGCAAATTAAATATTATTGGAGGATCTTTTAATTAATTTTAAACTTAAAATAAATTTGTGGTAAAAGCATTTAATTTAGAGGCAAGATTTATTTATTTTTTTAAAAAAAATATTGAGGGCAAGTTCGTAAGTATATTTTGTTATAATAATAGTTATATTTTATTTAATTAATGTGTTAGAAAATAAAGTAATATAAAGATAATATTTTAGGGCCTCTTTGTGTAGATACATATGTAACCCTAGGTTGCCTCATACTATTCATAACAGCAGCAGAAGCCACCACGAGAGAGAGAGATAGGTTGAGAGAAAAGAAGAAGAGAAAAGAAGGGTTGCAAACAAGGAGGAATTTTTTTGGTGTGGTGGGTCTTTATCTTTCTTCTTCCTTTTGGTTTTGTTTTTATCCTTATTCCATTATTATTTTATTCATTCATGGAGGTTGTAGGTTTATATATTTTGTATATATATACTGTTAAGAAATTTGAGGAGTTAAATTCATGTATAAAGAATGGGTATTATTCTTAGTTAAAAAATTCTGCGCATAATCACGAACTTTAAAAATCAAGAAACCATATCAAACGGATGAATTTTGAACTGAAATTTTTTACAGTAGATCAATTACATATTGAATTGCATATCTGAATTTTTTCATAATTTTTGGGAGTCAAAATCCATATAAATTGAGGTATTCAAATCTGTCCAGGAAACCAGTCCGAAACAGTAAATTCGGGAGTGTTGTTCTCTTTGGGTATAAATCCAAAAATTATCAAATTAGTGTCATTAGAACCGGTTACGAGTCTAGTTTCGTACGTTTTTGACCTTGCATTGATGCTCGTGTATATTAAGAGAACCGTCAATTTCTTTAAAGTGCTGCAGAAAACAACCTGTTTAGATATAATAAATTGTAGATAATTATTTTGATAAGCAAATCAAGTGAAACCGATTGGGTTTGAAACTTAGGATATATTAGTTGATATCTGGAGGGTTTTAGAATTTTTCGAACAACGTGGAGTGGGTTTTTAATTTTCAAAGTTAGCGAATAGATTGGAAAAACTCTGTTTTATCTTAAAGTCACTTTTAGTTAAGTTTCGATCGGAACCTATGTCTTGGGTGATTTTAGACCTTGACGAGCATGAACTTAGGTAATATTTAAGAGTAACGGCGAGTTGGGTTGAGCCGTGTTAGTGCGCTTTAGTTTGGGGTTACTTAGTTCGTATTCTTTAGTATTTTTAAATTAGTAGTGACGTGTAGTTTTCATATTGGTTCAGGACACTAGTTGGACTTTTACACTCTATTCAATTCAAGGATTATATTATTTCGTTTCAGGTGAGTAGTTTCATGCTACATATTTTTATAAATGTTCCCCTACCCTGAACTGTTGGAAAATTAAATTGTTGTTTCATGATTAAACTGTTTTGATAAATTATTATATTATCAATTGAATCAAATTATTTCTGAAACATGTGTGAAATTGGCATACTGTAAACTATTTGTTTTGGTCTCATGTTTATAATGATGAACTACCATGTTTTGCGAAACTGATGTGTATTGATTATTGGGACCATGTGTGTATTTAGTCCAGGGAAATTATTCCACTGTGTGTGGTGACTCTGGCCACTAGGGAACAGATCCGGGTTGGGCCGTGATGACTCTAGTGCTCAACGATTGTAAGGAAAAGACCTTTAAAAACAACTAGGTGACTTTCAATCGGACCGTCTTTGAGAAAAGGCCCAGGTGCCACCCTGAGGATGAGTCTTAGTTCGATATTGGATCCAACAGGGCTTATAGCCTTGAGAACTGTGTGGCATATTATTTGTTTTTCTTGGTACCCAGAAAATTATTGGTGTTCATGTTATAATCTGTTTTAAGTGAAAAATGTCATTTATCATGTTCTTGCGAGACATGAGTATTTTAAGTGTTGAACTGTGGAACCTTCTTTTTGAAACAGATTGTATTTACCAAACTGTATGCCAATCTAATTTCTGTGATATATATCTTATTTTGGAATTGAGCCGTGTTTTCAAAACTGTATTTACTATCCATGTTGCTACTCACTGAGCTATCAACTGACTTAGTTGTTATCATTTCCAGGTGTTAGAAGGACTTAGGGTGGACTCATGGCGTAGCTGAGACTCGATTGCATGGACCTCTAGGACATTCATTTATTTTAGAGTGTTATGTCAAGTTTGTGCATATTTCTTTGAGGTTCAATTAGGATTATTTTAATATGTGGGTTGTTTATATCTCATACGTTTGGATGGTATTGATTACGGTTGGTTTGCCATTTATACTTGTGGCTTTTCACTGGATTGAGGTTGGTTATTTATTGCTGGACTTTTGTATAGTTGTTCAATGTGATTATGGATTTGTGTTTAGGCTTATGTGTGCCTTGGGCTAAGGCCCTGTGGGCCACGGCCGGTCATACCCGGGTTTGGGGTGTGACAGGGTAGCAGTTGCAGTAGCAAACTGATCAAACAACAAAACAACTCTGAGAAAAACAGACCAACATATAGAACCAAGACTATGTGGCAACACCTTTGATTGAAACACCAGAAACTAACAGCAATAGATAGCAAAATAAACAGCACCAAATTCTGTGCAAGCTCCAACCATGTAAGAAATAAAAAGGATGAGAGCAGTAGCATTCAGGAAATTCAAGCTCTTCTCCTGATCTGACTCCATTTGAAAACCAGATCATCAACTGTGTAAGGGAAATTCTTAATGGAAGCTTTGAGCCAAAGGGCTGTTCTGAATTTGATGAGATCAAGTAGAGCAGATGAGTTGGGTCGAGCATTAGAAAATCTACATTCATTTCTATGCTTCCAAAGTGACCAAAGAACAATTAATGAAATGGTTCTCCAAATAGACAATTCAAGCTTCTTAAATTTACCACCCATCCACCAAGCAAGTAGACTATCAACTGATTTCGGAATACACCAATGAAATCCCCAATCTACAATCACTGCAGACCAAATTAACCAAGAGAGGGGACAATGAATCAGGACATGAGTGGCAGATTCCAACTAAGAATTGCAGAATGAACAGAGGGATGAGGCATTGATGTCAAGAACACCAATCCTGAGAAGAAAGTCTGAGCATTTAATACAATTTTCCAAGCCAACCAACAAAAAAATGAAACTCTAGGGGGCAATACAGAGTTCTAGATAAACTTACAGGTTCTGATATGGGGACCAAGGAGAGAAGAGTTGTGACAGTAAAGAACCGAGACAGAGAACTAGCCTACAAAAGTATTAGACCGGACCAAGCAGTCTGCAAAATCCATACACAGAGAAAGAGTTGAGGATAATACAACATTAAGTCTAGCTTCTTCAGCCAATTCCCAAGTATACAGCTCTCTTCTATGGGGGAGATTCCAATCACTAGAGCTTGATTTTCTAACAAAGTATTGGTAGAGAGAGCCTTCTTGATCAGTTGAAAGATTAAAAGGAATAGGAAAGCAGATTTCAGGCAGAGGGATACAACTCACCTATCAGACTAAAAACTGATTCTGTGACCATTCCCCACTTTGATGATGCAATTGTCCAAAAAGAAATTGAAAATAGGCCTGTTAGAAGCTCCAATGAATAAGATGTCACTCCATATTCTAGAGTGCTTGTAAGAGGACTTTATTGTAGGATGCTAAGAATTTTCTTTAATCTTATATTTACTGCAAATAGCTCTCCTCCAAAGTGCATTGACTTGGATTCCAAATTTCCACCACCACTTGAGTAGTAAGCAATCATTAACATCCCTGACCCTTTTGATTTCTAAACCCCCTTGATCAAGACTCATTGTGGCCTCCTCCCATTTCACTAAGTGAACTTTCCTTTTGAGTTCACTACCACCGCATAAGAATGCAGCCTCAATCTTTTCTATTTCTCTAGTCACTCCTTCTGGCATTTTAAATAGAGAGAGAAAGTAAACACGTAAGTTGGATAGAGTAGATTTGATCAAAATTAATCTATTTGGAAAGGATAGCAATTTTCTCTTCCACCCAAACAACCTAGATTTGATTTTGTCAATAACAGGCTTCCAAGTAGATTTTCTACTAAGATTAGCACCTAAAGATAGCCCCAGAAATTTTAGAGGAAGGCCCTGCACCTTGCAATTGAGAAGATCGGCAAAGGAAATCATAATATCTTCAGTCACACCAACACCACACATAACACTCTTGTGGTAGTTAATTTTGAGGCCCGATAGTACTTTAATGCATCTGAGAATTCTTTTGAGAGATGCCAATTGATCCCAAGTAGCTTCAAAAAAGAGGATGGAATCATTAGCAAATTGCAAATAAGATATAAGAACATTATTAGTCCCAACTTCCACACCACTAAGAATACCAAGATTAAGTGCTCTAACTAGAAGAATGTTAAGCCCTTCAGACACTATGTTGAAAAGAAAAGATGAGAGTAGATAACCCTGCCTAAGCCTTCTTTGGGAGGAGAATTCCTCAGTAGGTGACCCATTCACTAGAATGGAGATTCTTGCTATAAAAACACAAGCTTTCATCCAAGAAATCCATTTATCCCCAAAGCCAAAATTGGTCATCAAAGAGAAAAGGATTTCCCAATTGACAGAATCAAATGCTTTCTCAAACTCCAATTTAAGAATCAATCCTTGCTTTTTGGCCTTCCTCTAACCATCCACCACTTCATTAGCGATGAACACCCTATCAAGAATATTTCTCCCTCCTGTGAATGCAGTTTGAGTTTCACCAATGATTGAGGGAAGCACTAATTTCAACCTGTGTGAGAGAACTTTGGCCAAGATTTTGTAGATGGATCACACTAGACTTATAGGTCTATAGTCAGATAAACCAACTGGATTTTCTAACTTGGGAATGAGAGTTATAAATGTGCTATGGATGAGTTGACATGCAATATTTAGGATGATGTGCCATGATACATGTTTTTTGCAGATGATATCGTGTTAGTGAATGAGACTAGAAAAGGAGTTAACACTAAATTGAAAATTTGGAGAAAAGCATTTGAATCTAAAAAATTTAAGATAAGCAAAACTAAGAAAGAGTATATATGGAGTGTAATTTTAGTAACAGTCACAATGGAAGCAGAGGAGAAGTGAAGATTGAGAACCAATAACTACCTTAGAATGAATATTTTCGCTATTTAGAATCAATTATCTCAACGACTAGGGAGATTGGGGTGGATGTGGTCTACAAAATTAAGGCGGTGTGACTTAAGTAGAGTAGTGCGTCTGGAGTACTGTACGATAAACGAGTACCTATTAGACTAAAAAAGAAGTTCTATAGAACGACTATTAGACTAGAGATGTTGTATGAGACAGAATGTTGGGCAACTAAAAAACAACATGTAAATAAAATGAGTGTTGCTGAAATGAGGACGCTAATGTGGATGTATGGCAAGACTAGAAAATACAGAGTTAGGAATGTGTATATTCAAGAATGGGTGAGAGTAGTACCGATAGAAGATAAGTTGAAAGATAATAGATTGAGATGGTTTGGTCATACACAATAGAGACCAACAGAGGTAGTAGTAGTGAAGAAATGTGATATAGTAGTAGTGAAGAAATGTGATACAGTGACGGTAGATGGTAGTGTTAGGGAAGGGGTGGACCTAAATTGATGTGGACTAGTGTAGTAAATAGAGATATAAATCTCTTTAATTTGACTAACGAAATGACCTTGGATAGAGTCAAGTGCAGAAGAATGATTCATACAGCTGACCCCATTTGATGAGACTTAAGGTTTGATTTGGTTTGATTTGATTTAATTTGATTATTAAAAATATTATATAAATAATAAATATAATAAACTAAATAAATAAGTAAAACGTGTCAGCGGTGAAATCCCACAGGCTTTACATATGTATATATATTATATTATATAATTATATATATATATTATTGTAATAAAAAAAAACAAACAAACAAACAAAACATTAAATGGAGGAGTCAAATTTTCCATCCTATCTGTCAACCAATTTATATATTACAATATTATATTTGTCTTATTTGCAAGTTAAATGCCTATGAGAAAAGCTTCAACAAACCAGCTCAAGAGGAGGAAGCTCAGAGAAGAAAAGAAAGAAAGGGATAGTGGGAGAGTTTAGAAGGTAAATTTTTCAAAGTAGCAAGTTCCATGAGTATGTGAAACTAACTTTCTTGTCTTAGGGTTGAAATGAAATTCTGATCAAGTAATTGGGGTGAGTTGTATTTAATTTTATAGTTTTGATTTAATTTAAATACTTTGTATAACGTTAGAAGATTTGTTTGTACAAGAAATGTTATTATATAATATTCGTTATACAAATGGTTTTCAGTGTTTGTGTAGTAAAATTGTTAGACAAGTCATGCCAAGTACGACGGGTGAGCTTAGTATAATTTATGAAGACAGTCCATGCTAAGCGAAGATGGTTCGTGCTTTCAGATTTTACTATGCAAAAATTATTTTTATAAAGTATCTAGGCTAAGATACATCATAGTATCCAAATTAAAGATTTTCTACAAATTAATACAACAACTTCCAATTACATGGCCAGTGGTGGATTCAAAATTCTAAAATATTTTTCTCATATGATTTCACTTAATTAATAGTTTAATTTTCACTCCAAAAGTTCACAACAACTCTGTTAAAATCCTAAATTTCTAAATTAAATTTATTTCTTATCTTTAGTCTATGCAGATCGACACCTGGTCTTGACCACTATTCTACGGAGTAATAGTTACTACTTGATTTTTAAATAAAATATTTTTGCACATAAACGACAACATCAGTTTTTGGCACCGTTGCTGGGGACTAAGAATAGAATTATTTAATTTAGAGATTTAATTTTAAAAAAAAAACTTGATACCGTGACATAGAAAGGAAATACCCATTCTGGACATATAATTTGTGAATTACCTTTGCTGGATGTTTGTAGATTAATTACCTCTGCTGGACAAATAATATTTGGACTACTGCAAAGGACTACTTTTTTAATTGGAGAGGTCTTGTACCCCTTTAAATTAGAGAGGTTTTATACCCCTTTTATTTTATCACACTTTAATTTATTGTAATTTTTTTAGGGACAGTTGAACCGCCCGATCTATTGTGCTAATTGTTTTTCTTTTTGCAGGTTTTGGTTTTTGTTGCAAGTTTCAATAAAATTTAAATAAAAAAAAAAAAAAAAGAGTGAATGAGTGTCTTGTATGAATGGTCGTCGTTCTTGTGTTCCTAAATTGGTGTCATATGATCCTAAGCTAGAGTGGACCCTTAAGAATGTTCACAAATCTAAGCTAACTTATTTAGCAATGGATGAAGCAATTGAAGACCAACCAATATCACTGAAGGCGTATTTTACACCTACTACACACACTTCACCATCGTTGCATCCAACTCCCAACAACCACTGCCACTTATTATGAGATTAAGCCTAGTACCATTCAGATGCTTCCGTCTTTTCGTGGGCTTAGTAATGAGGATCCCTACAAACACCAGAATGAATTTTGAAAGATTTGCTCTACAATACAACTCCAAAACTTCATTGATGATGCCTTTAGGTTGAGATGTTCTCCTTTTTCACTCAAATACAAGGTCAAGTACTGGCTAAATTCCTTGTCTGAAAATACCATCACAACCTGGGAACAAATGCAGAAAATATTTGTGGAAAAGTATTTTCCCATTGGCAAGACCAATCAAATTAAGCAAGCCATCACCAATTTCTCTCAAATTGATGGTGAGCAATTCCATGAGACTTGGAAAAGATTTCAAGATTTACTTCACCAATGTCTCCATCATCAGGTCCCTCAGTGGAAACTTGTTCACATTTTCTATTTTGGTTTGACAGAGTCACATCAGCAAATGGTTGATGCATCCTATGGAGGGACTTTTATTACCAAAAGTGGCATGGAAACTTAGGAATTGTTTGAAACTCTGGGTGAAAATTCCCCCACACTATGCCTCTGCTTCTCGTCATGAGAAACAACCAATCTCTGGTAGTACAAAGCAAGGAGGCTAATATGAGGTTGCATGTTGCTCAACAAGTTGAGAAACTGTCTTGAAAGATGGACCAACTGTTAGCATTAGGACACATTTCTTCACAGTCAGCACAACCTTCATATCAAGAGGCTTGGTCAATCTATTTTAGTCCTATCCATGGTGTAAGTGAATATTCACTTACAAAATTGGGTTTTTATGGCGTCACATCAAGGGCATACAATCAATGTAAGTCGTAGTTTTTCATTTTTTGCAGATCGTAAATAATATCCTAACGAAGACATGTCAATCGCCTTCACCGCTAATGCTAATAAAGATAATTTTTTTACAGCTTGTAATGTTAATCATAAATAATGAAAGTTTATACGACATGTATAAGGCATGTTGTTAATACATTAAATATCCATAACGCACGTATGCCTGCCGTTGAAAATATTTCACTTTACATGACACTCAATTTTTGTCATGAAAGCTATGACCAAAAAAAGTAGCGCCAAAATAAAAATAAAAAATTCAAGCGCCAAATGCCAAAACACATATTAAAATATATATATATATATATATCAAAATACATTAACTTTTGGCTTCTTCTAACTTCTTCTAATCAAAAGGAAAATAGAAGGGTTCATCAAAAGGCATATACAAGAGAGAGAGCGAGAGTGAGACAACGGCTGAAAGTTCCACCTCCACCAGCGCCACCTTTGCACAAGAGGGCGACAAATTATTATTGGGACGTCAATCAGAATACCATCCAATCTCATGAAGAGTCTGTGATTACGTAACTAAAAAGCTCTGTTCTTGAATTTTTTGATATGTTGCTGTCTAATGCTCACCATGAACGAATGAGGACAAAAACCAAATATAGAAAATCAAACACGATGCACAAAATTGCTTCCTTCTTTTATTGCAGAAATCCCAATCTAGGTTTTTTTTTCCCTCCCCTCTCAGCCTCCCTTTGTTTTGGAGTTGTTTATGTAAATCGTATATATGAATCGTATCTGTAATTGGGTTTTTCTTACAAAAAATAAAAATTGGAATCTCGATTTTTTTAAATTTTTATTTCCTCAATTTGATCTGGGTTTTGCTTCATTTTTCATTTTATCCCCAATTTTGATTTCCTTTCACATTAAGCATTGGATTTCACGTAGCTGAGTTTCTTTATGACTGTTATTCATACCTCCAACTCCATTATTGGGTTTCTTTACACTGTCATTTGCTTTTTGAAATCTTGATTTCTTTGAGCTTTAAAAAAAGGGAAGAGGGGAGGGAGGGGGGGAAGGAAAAAGAAAGAAAGAAAGGAAACAAATCTTGTGAGAATTTTATTTTTTATTTTTTGATTTGGAAGGATTTGGGCATATTGCTGCCTTTAGTGACAACAGTTATTGCTACGCCTTTAAACGACCACACGTTTTGGTCAGGCCATGACTTTTCTTCTTATTGACTTTTCCACGTTTTGGATAGCAATTATATTTTCTTTTATAATTTTTTACAACTACTATACCAAATATTTAAAAAAATGAAACATAGAAAAGTTGTTGATTGTAGAGGAAAAAAACTCAAGTGTTAGAATTATGCCAATAGACACATCTCAATTTCCTCCATTTTAGATTTACCAACTTGCGATGACCACCGCTGCTAAACCAATTTCCCTATGTTTCTCTGACCTCTTTATATGTATTGAGTTATTTCCTTTCTCCCTTGTGAAAGAGCATAGAATTGCCCAAATCACAAAATCTTGTATCCCTTTCCCCCATTTTTGTCTTGATTTGCATTTTTGGATTAAGTCATTTTATGTTTTGGTAAATTTTTGTCTTTGATTTGACAAATTGATCGATTTTTGTGGGCTGTGTTGTACATTAAGAGCTTTGTTTTTCTTCTTCAATCAAAAAACACAACTGAGTATGCATAGTAGTATTGTTGTGTTGCTAGTGCCTGTTGGATATTTATGTGCTTAGCACTGTTGTTGTTGTCTCTCTTTTTTTCTTTTTTCTTTTTTCCCAAAGTATTTATATGTGTAGAATTCCACTAATTTTAGTACCAAACCAGAAAGTGATAGAACCCAAGCCAAAGTTAAAATAGGGCACCCAATCCTTAGCTACCTCTCTTTTTAGGTAATTTACCAAGAAAAAGAATAATGTTTTATGCTATTTGCATTTGCATAAATCTTGATTTCTTTATCTATTGGTGTATGCTATTTGTATGTCAAACCTTATTACTCATTATCTACATTATTGCTCCGCATTTAGTTTTCTATTGAAGCATGATAGGTTTTAGAATATTTGTGCAATCTTGAATTTGTGAAATTATCTGTAATTGTTTTGTCAAGTGCAACTATATTTCCCAGAATCAATATAAGGGACCCTTATAAACAACTTGGAATAAGTAGGGAAGCTTTTGAAGACGAAATCCAAGCTGCTAGGAATTTCCTAATACAAACATATGAGGGCATAAGCTGAGTGTTGATGCAATTGAATCAACCCATGATGGTGCACTCACAAGAAGATATTTTGATAAATTTTGTATGGTTTACAACTTAATGATAGTTTTTTTTTTTTTTAATTTTATTTTTTTTGTGTGGATGATTTGAACATTTTGGACAGTTTAAAACTTAAGGATAACTTTTGATGTTTAGAAACATAATATTTAGATCGTTTGGAATGTATAAATAGTTTTTGGATATTCAGAACTTATGGATAGTTTTTTTTGGATGTTTGAAACAATATTTTGGTGGTTGATTAATGCTTATATATATATATATGTTTGTGAAGCTTGTTTGTAATGTTTTCTTAGATTGTACAGAACAGATGAAACAAAATCTGTTGAATTTTTTTTTAAAACAAATATACACAGTCTACGACATGAAAAACATGCTGTGAAACTTGGGCTATCTATGACAGGCAAAATAAGCCATTTTATTAAATATTCAGCGACTAGTAATGAACGTCGTGGTTTGTCCCTTGAATTAATGACGTGCAAAAGTAGCTATAGAAAAGTCAAACATGCCGCACAAGATCCGTTGTTAAAGAATTTTTAATGGCGTACTGTTACATGCCATTAAAGTGAATGACTTTCCATGAATGGTTATTATATGACTTTACATCGCGTGTCATAGAAAAGTCCTAGACCATGGCCAAAAATTGGAATGTCGTGAACCAATTTTCCCAAACTCTATTAAGTAAGCATAGATAGCAACTATGGGTATCGTATCCACAGGGACTATTGTATATTCCAATACTATATTAATTGTTAATTTCTCAATTAGTTTAATTGATGGTTGATGGTTTGTTCGCAAAAGTGCTTATAAAATCCTAATTGAAAAGGCAATAAAATGATAATGAATCAATTGGGATTGGGAACTTGGGGTTCGAATCCACCACTGGATTTGTACTCGAAATTATGAACTTGAATTATACAATGAATGAGTGAAACAAGCTAATTCCTCAACTACAAGTTGGGAATTGGAGAGAAAGATAAAATTATGTTTGAAGCACAAGCACGCACTATTTCAACCGTCATGGATTGTCCACTCTAAACTAGTCGTGGCACAATCCGTCTAGTCATAGCATAGTGTTGGACAATCTTCACTGTATTTAAATTAAATAATTTTGTTTGTGTACTTAAGCACAAACAGAATATACAAGAAATAAAGGAAATGAGAGAAAATCGTTTGATTACAAAAATCAAACTAGAAATAAAATTAAATAAATAAAAACAGATTTTATTTTGTTACAAAAACAAAATTAAAATCTGATTTAATAAACAAATAAAACAGAATAATAAATTAAACAACTTACTTGATTAATTTCTTCGAATAATAATCTGATCAAGTCCAGTGTTTGACGCTGTGTCTTTAAGACAGATTCGTCCTCTCCTCGGTGCTTTCAGAATATGGACGTTTATCTCCCAAGATGAAATGATCAACAACAAATAAATGCAGCACTACAATTTATTTGTTCAATGAACACACTTAGTGTATACACTCTTTCTCACAGAAAATTAATGGAATAAATACAACAAAATGCAGAGATGAATTGCATTAAAAGATTGACGAAAATTGGAGTTAAACTGATCAAATGAAGGCTGGTCTATTTATAGAAGTAATGGCACCCTTTAATTTTGAATTGAACAGGTAGCATACCTGTTTGAATAGGTACTGTACCTGTTGGGTTTGAATTTGAACAGATAACCGAATCTGTTTGAATTTCAAATCTGTTCGGGTGGATTTAAATTTTAACCGAACAGATTTGGTTTTGGACAGATCCAAACCTATAAAGAATTTCTGAAGAGGTGCAAATAAAATTTTAAATTCAAAAATTAAAAGTTAAATTTGGACAGAATTTATTCTATCAAAAATAAATTGAATTCAAATATTTTTGGCCCAAAAAGATTAGTATTGGTTCGGACAAGCCCAACCCAACCTCACACCACGCACCCGCGCCTAAGCCCAGGCCCAGCCCAGCTCATCCGACCGGAAAGAGGGCAGCGGCGACGCGCTTGCCCGTGTGTGGTGATTTTTAGGTCCAATGGGTCTAGCCCATTTTGCCCATAACCTTTCCCTTCCATAAACTTGGGGTGCCCCTTGGGGCCCTCCCCAAGTTATAAGTTCAAGTTATATAAACCCATTTAAAACTTCCCACCAAATCAATGTGGGACAAGCCATTTACACAAACTTTAAGGAATTTTCACCAAAACTCCATTTCCATGGAGCACACTTTGGCTTCAATTTCTCATTCACTCGATAATGGTTTTGGGCAACCAAATATACCACGTGAATCACAACGCGGCATAGAACGCGTTACCACTTTGACCCGTGAAAATCGACGCTCGGGTCCCACCTAAATAATAGACCAAAGTTAAGAAAAAATTCTGGTTTTATCCAGAATTTTCCAACCATTTCCAACAATCCCCCATATGAATGGAATTTGATGACAACAGAAATGCAACAATATGCAGACTTTATCGAAAGAGTATAAGTCGAAAATATCTTGCATCAGGATAGGTAACTTTCGGCCTTGAACCTTCTCTAGTGATAACCTATCGGACTTACTAGCTAACCTATGGACGCGATGCCTTGAATTGTTCAGCCGTTTGTGTAAGCTAAGATAATAGATTTCACACAAAATATCTTCTAACACATCGTGGTTCTCACTGTTGTGTTTATTTTGGCCTTGAACGCTCCTGGTTTTCATAAGTGTTTCTAGAGAATTTAGCCTCTATCATTCTCATAGAACCGGCCCCAATTCAACACTCATATAAGTGATTCTTGTTGTAAGTATCTCTTTATACTTGTCTTGATTTTTAAACCTAAATCAAGACATAAGTAATCATTAAAAGCAAAGCTTATCCTTATACCCCTGCAGACAACACATGTTGCAGATATCATTCTCACCATAGGAATGGGTAGGGAATTTTAATCCCTTGGTGATTTCTGGCAAGCCACACATAACTTAGTTGTCCCTTTGAACTTAGTTCTTGGGATCTCCAGTCATATAAGTAGGGTTACCATTATGATGACTCTTATGTAATAGGCTTTAATTACATCCCCTTCGATGAACTATACACTAGCTCTTTTGTCAAACCTTTTGTTAACGGATTTGCAATATTTTCTTTAGATTTTATATAATCGATTGAGATTATTCCATTTGACAACAATTGCATAAAGGTATTATGTCGACGATGAATATGTCGTAACTTACCATTATACATATGATTCTATGTCTTACCTATTGCAAATTGACTATCACAATGAATGCAAATAGTTGGCACAGGTTTTGGCCACATTGGAATGTCTTCTAAGAAATAACGAAGCCATTCTGCTTCTTCTCCTGCTTTGTCTAAAGAAATGAACTTGGATTCCATTGTGGATCACGCAATGCATGTTTGTTTCATGGATTTCCAAGAAACAGCAGCGCCTTCCAGAGTAAAGACATATCCACTTGTGGATTTTGAATCTTTAGTATCCGATATCTAATTTGCATCACAATAACCTTCAAGTACTGTTGGATATCGAGTAAAGTTCAAACCATGATCACGGGTGAATCTTAGATATCTAAGAACCCGAATGATCGCCTTCCAATGGTCTTCTTCGGGGTTACTAGTGTACCTACTTAATTTACTGATAGCATAAGCTATATCAGGAAGAGTACAATTCATTAGGTACATTAGGCTTCTAATGATTTGGGAGTATTTTAACTGAGACACTATATCACCTTTATTTTTCAATAAATAAAGACTAATGTCTACAGGTGTTCTAGCTACATTCAAATCATCCTTGATAAATTTATCAAGAATTTCTCAATATAATGAGATTGAGATAACACATATCCGTAAGATGTTTTAGTAATTTTCATTCCTAATATAACATCTGCGAGCCCCATATCTTTCATATCAAATCTTCTGTTAAGCATTTGCTTAGTTGATTTGATCATATTTTGACTGCTTCCAATGATAAGCATGTCATCCACATAAAGACAAACTATGACATATCATTGATCTGTGTTTTTAACATAGACGCATTTGTCACATTCATTTATCTTAAACCCATTAGTAAGCATTGCTTGATCAAATTTTTCATGCCATTGCTTAGGTGCTTGTTTTAATCCATAAAGAGACTTTATAAGCTGACAAACTTTCTTTTCTTGCCACGACACTACAAACCCTTCAGGTTGCTCCATATAGATCTCTTCATTTAGATCACCGTTTAAGAAAGCTGTCTTAACATCCATTTGATGTATCTCTAAATTAAACAACACTGCTATAGCAATAAGCATGCGAATAGATGTTATTCTAGTCATAGGGGAATATGTGTCAAAATAGTCCAGACCTTCTTTTTGCCTGTAACCTTTTACTACAAGTCTTGCTTTATACTTGTCTATTGAACCATCTGCTTTCATTTTTCTCTTGAATATCCACTTATATCCAAAAGGTTTAGAACCTAGTGAAAGATCCACCAATTCCCAAGTATGATTTTGCATAATAGACTCAATTTCATTATTAACAGCCTTTTTCTACAAAGGTGCTTCAGGACTTGTCATTACTTCCTTAAAGCTTTGAGGTTCATTTTATAACAAGTATGTCAGAAAATCTAGACCAAAGGATTTACATGTTCTCGCTCTCTTACTTTGTCTTAGTTCATCATCAGTTAAATCCTGTTGGTCGAGACCATTACTAGCCTCTTGTGTTTGATTGTCATTAGTCTCTTGACTTTGTGTACAATCATAAGTTCTTTTCTGTGAACTTAATTCATGTCCTTTCTTGTAAGGAAAGACATGTTCAAAAAATACAGCATTCCTTTACTCTATAATAATGTTCACATTTATATCAGGTATTTCTGATTTATAAGTCAGAAACCGATATGCACTACCATTATGAGCATAACCAATAAACACACAATCTACTGTTTTTGGTCCAATCTTAGTCTTTTTAGGAATAAGAACAGGAACTTCAACTTTTGTCAAACACCCCCACACTTTTAAGTATTTGTAGGAAGGTGGTCGATCTTCCCACAATTCATAAGGAGTGCTGTTAGTTTTCTTGTGGGGTATTTTATTAAGAACATAATTAGCAGACAATATTGCTTTTCCCCACAAGTTCTATGGTAAGCCTGAACTTAGTAACATGGCATTCATCATTTCTTTTAGAGTTTTATTTTTTCTTTCAGCAATTCCATTTTGCTATGGAGAATAAGGTGCTGTAGTTTGGTGAATAATGCCATGTTGTACACAAAATTCATTTAATGGTGCATCATATTCACCACCCCTATCATTTCTAGCCATTTTAATAGTTTTACCAAGTTGATTTTCAACTTTTGTTTTGTAGAGTTTAAACATTTCTAAGGTTTCATCTTTACTTCTAAGTAAATAAACATAACAATATCTTGTGCAATCATCGATAAATGTTATGAAATACTTTTTACCTCCTCTAGTTTGAACAAATTTAAGATCACATACATCTGTATGAATTAATTCTAGAGGTTCGGTTTTCCTTCAACTAATTTAAATGGAGCCTTAGTTAGTTTTGTTTCTACACAAATTTCACATTTATGATTAGGATTAATTTCAAACTTCGGTATATAATCTGAACCAATTAATCTACGCAAAGCATCAAAATTCACATTTCCTAATCTACCATGCCATAAATTCGACTTAAGAATATAAGCAAAAGATGTGTTATTCTTATTCATAGCAACTTTCGGTGCAACTGTCATTACATTCAAGTTAAAGAGACCATCACTCATGTATCCCTTACCAACATACATACCACTCTTTGTTAATACAAATTTATCAGACTAAAAAACAAGCCTAAAACCATTTTTACTTAACAAAGAACCAGAAACTAAATTCTTCCAGATGTCAGGTACATGCAGTACGTTGTTGAGAGTCAGTTCTTTCCCTGATGTCATCTTCAAGATCACTTACCCTTGTCTAGCCATAGTAGAAGTAGAAGAATTTCCCATGAAAAGTTGTTCACCATTTGCAGCCTCATTGTAGGTAGTGAATATCTTCTTGTTCGCACAAATATGACGAGTTGCCCCAGTGTCAACCCACCATTCCTTGGGATTTCCAACCAGATTAGCCTCAGACACCACAGCAGAAAGGTTGATGTCATTCACTCCGTCAGAGATTGGTAGTCTTCTTGCTTGTACTTCCATGATCTTTCTTAGGGCGGCGGCAGTCAGAAGCCCGATGTCCAGTCTTGCCACAGTTATAGCATTTTCCTTTGAACTTCTTGTTGCCATTGTTGTTGCCTTGTTTAGGACCATCTCCAGTAAACTTCCACTTTTTGTTATGTAGTTTATGAACTTGTTCAACCACATTAGCCTTGGACTCAATGGGATTTTTCTCATTCTTCTTTTCAGCCTTTCGGTTATCTTTCTCAATTTTCAGTCTTACAATAAGTTCATCCATGGTCATCTCTTTGCATTTATGTTTTAAATAATTTTTGAAATCTTTTCAAGCCGGTGGTAACTTTTCCACTAAAGCAACGACTTGGAAAAACTCGCTTAGAGACATACCCTCAGAATGAATATCATGTAAAATTAATTGAAAACTTTGAACTTGAGAAATCACCGTTTGGGAGTTTACCATAACAAAGTCCAGAAATTTACCGACAACAAATTTCTTCGTGCCGGCATCCTCTGTCATGTATTTCTTCTCCAAAGAATCCCATAATTCTTTTGCTGACTTCAGAGGACTGTAAACATTATACAGCATGTTGTCAAGGCCATTGAGGATGTAGTTTCTGCATAGGAAATCTGAATGTTTCCAAGCATCTACAGCGGCAACAATTTGCCGATCACTTTCACCATCTTTAAGTGTTGGAGCCTCTTCGTGGAGAAACCGAGCCAAATTAAGAGTTGTAAGATAGAACAGATATTCTGTTGCCATCTCTTAAACTCAGCACCGTTAAATTTTTTCAATTTTTCTCCATGATTGATTGGTACTTCAACATGATTCTAGATAGGGACCGGTGTTGGTGTAACAATTGGAGTACCACTTCTAGTTGCAGTTTCAGTAGCAGTAGCCATAATCTCTGATTACAAAAATCAGAAAAATTAAAATACAAATTAATTTTCTAGTTACTAAAACCAGAAAATAAATTATAACACAAAATAATTTTATTTTCCTTGTTACTAAAACTAGAAAAATAAAATACCACAATAATTTTCTGTAACACAAATTAATATTCTGCAATTGTTAATGACACCAGTATATTACTACTAGTTGTCAAAGAAAATAGACAGTATATTACTACTATCTATCAAATAGCATAAACCATTATGTGTTTTTCCAACCAGAATATGTCTTTATGAAATCATAGAAAATTAAATATAATGAAGACACCAAAAATGTTCTGTCTTAAGATTGTTGGACAATCTTCACAGTATTTAAATTAAATAATTCTGTTTATGTACTTAACAACAAACAGAATATACAAGAAATAAAGGAAATGAGAGAAAATCGTTTGATTACAAAATTTAAACTAGAAATAAAATTAAATAAATAAAAACAGATTTTATTTTGTTACAAAAATAAAATTAAAATCCAATTTAATAAACAAATAAAACAAAATAATAAATTAAACAACTTACTTGATTAATTTCTTCGAATAATAATCTGATCAAGTCCAGTGTTTGACACTGTATCCTTAAGGCAGATTCATCCTCTCCTCGGTGCTTTCAGAATATGGACGTCTATCTCCCAGGATGAAATGATCAACAACAAATAAATGCAGCATTACAATTTATTTGTTTAACGAACACACTTAGTATATACACTCTTTTTCACAGAAAATTAATGGAATAAAGGCAGCAAAATGCAGAGATGATTTGCAGCAAAAGATGGACGAAAATTGGAGTTAAACTGATCAAATGAGGGCTGGTCTATTTATAAAAGTAATGGCACCCTTTAATTTTAAATTGAACAGGTACTGTACCTATTGGGTTTGAATTTGAACAGATAACCGAATCTGTTTGAATTTCAAATCTGTTCGGGTGGATTTAAATTTGAACCGAACAGATTCGGTTTTGGACAGATCCGAACCTGTAAAGAATTTCTGAAGAGGTACAAATAAAATTTTGAATTCAAAAATTTAAATTTAAATTTGGACAGAATTTATTCTATCAAAAATAAATTGAATTCAAAAATTTTTTGCCCAAAAATATTAGTATTGGCCCGGATAAGCCCAACCCGCCCGACCGGATGGACGGCGGCGGTGGAGCGTGTGTGGTGATTTTTTGGTCCAATGGGTCTAGCCCATTTTGCCCATAACCTCTCCCTTCTACAAACTTAGGGTGCCCCTCGGGGCCCTCCACAAGTTATAAGTCCAAGCTATATAAACCCATTCAAAACTTTCCACCAAATCAATGTGGGACAAGCCATTTACACTAACTTTAAGGAATTTTCACAAAACTCAATTTCCATGGAGCACACTTTAGCTTCAATTTTCCATTTACTCGATAATGGTTTTAAGCAACCAAATATACCACGTGAATCACAACGCGGCATAGAACGCGTTACCACTTTGACCCGCGAAAATCGACACTCGGGTCCCACCTAAATAATAGACCAAAGTTAGAAAAAAATTCTAGTTTTACCTAGAATTTTCCAACCATTTCCAACACATAACGCGTCTCGGGTTTCGCAAACAACACAATGAAAACATAGTAAAACATTTATTCTCAATCACAGAAATTGAATGAAGAGTGAAGGTAGAATAACATTGAATTAAAACTCAAAATTTTTACAACTATCTCACTCAACACATTACAAAATCAAATATTACAATTATGGTTACTTAGCTAGGGTTTCATCATACCCTAAGAGAGATGCTCAACCACTCATGAAGAGGGAAGAAGATGAGATGGAAGTGGTGAAGTTGGTAAGATCCTCCATGGATGATCAAGCTTTTTTCTTTAGCCCTAGTTGTCTCTCTTTTAGTCCTAGAAAATTTTAGAACTCTAATCCCGTCCATTTTTCTTCCTTTTATTCTCAAAAAAACACACTAGAAATTTTGCACACGCTTCCTAAGATGGGCCACTCGAGCACCCAGGTTGACTGCTCGAGCGGTGATGGGACGCACATGCAATGGAGGATGGCTGTACGTGCAGTGGACTGACAACCGGCGAATTTCCATTGTTCAAGTGAAGGATCTACTTCAGTGCTACTTTTCGCCTGAGATTGCGTGTTGTTCACCAAACTTGCACAAGTATACGAAATGCATCATCTCTGCCAAGTAACCATACTTTAAGGACTATAAATGTAATTTACATGGCCTCAATATAGTACCTTTCGGCCTACATTAGAACCCGAACAAAATGCGCCTAGATCTATAGGCTAAAAGTCCGTGAAATGGATTTATGGGCTGAGCTCCTTTTTTTAATATGTACTATATATAATTTATAATAGTTGTAGTACGGATATCATAAATGTCATAACTAAATGAATTTTAAACTATAATTAAAGAAAATACAATGAGTTATAACCAAATAATATTGAAAACATAACTAAAAACCTATTCGGTTATAATCAAAATAAGTGCCTCAATAAGTCATAATCTTATATATATATATATATAAGTATTATTTTTCCTTTTCTTAGGTGACACATTCTAAAGTCATACTTTTAAAAAAAAAAAAAAACCATCTCAGCATATGTTTTCTATTTATATAAAAGTTATGCCACTCTTATCTCTTTCTACTCTAACAAACCCACAAACCCATTACACTCACTTAACCAATTTTATAAGCACTCTATTTTTTGAGAAATACTTCTTTGACAAATCCAATTTGAGTTTTACATTAAATCTACCTACAAATTCTATATGAATTATGTTGGAACAATCTTCTGTGTAAATAAAATAAATTGAAATAATTCAAACAAAATAAAATAAAATTTACAGAATTTATTTTGTTGAACCGAATAAATAATTAAAAGGCCAAGTCGAGTGTGTGACATTCTGTCCTTAAGATAGATTCGCCCCGCTACGGTGCTTACGGTTGAGTGGCGTCTATCTCCCAAGATACAATGATCTTAACCAATTTGTAGTAGCACTCCAAAACAAATTGTTCGGTGAACCAAACCTGTGTTCTAACTCTCTGAATATTTATTCTAAAATTAATATGGAGAATAATGCACCAAAGATGATAATTGGACAGCAAAATGTATTTTTTATAGACTATTTTTTGGATGATCCAGACTGCTGGAAATTTGCTGTATTTATAGCCAAATATTTAACCCAAACAGGTACCAAATTGAAGTGAAAAGGTGCACATTTAATTTGAACAGGTGCACGCACTATTCAAACAGATAACTGTTTGAATAGTGATCTGTCCGTTGCTTAGAACATTTTTTTCAAATTGTTTGAAAAAAGTACCATTGGTGGAACAGTTTTATGAACTGTTGGGATATTTTTTATTAAACTATTTGAATAGTTTAATCAATAAAGGAAGAGGTACAATCTTTAGGAAACCAAAATTTAAATTTAAATTTAAATTAAATTTCCACAATAATTTTTCCAAAAAAATTCAAATGAATTTTGTCTAAAAAATTAATGTTAGACCCTAAAACGACGTTAACTTCCCATTCACTCATAAATGGTTTTGACGCCCCGTCTTCACCGTGTGACTTGCCACGCGGCAAGGAACACGTCACCTCTTCAGACCCACCCCAAAAGACGTTTGGAGCCCACTCAATTTTGGCCTCAAAGTTGGCCCAAAATAAGCCATAGAAAACACCATTTTTCGAACAATCCCCCACATGAATGGAATTTGACAGAGAGAAAATGCAACAACATGATCTAAATACAGAGAGTACATAAATTGGAAATATTCTGCAAAAGATAGGTAGCTTTTGGCTTTGAGTCTTCCCTTGTGAGACACTATCGAATTTATTAGCTAACCAGTGAACATGATGTCTTGAACTGTTCAGCCGTTTGTGTAAGCCAAGACAATAGAACTCACACAGTATATCCCCAGACACAGTTTAGTTCTCACTATTGTGTTTATTTTGGCCCTGAACAACCTGGTCTTTCATGAGTGCTCTAGAGAATTGTAACCCTTCACAAATCTTATAGAACCGGCCCAGTTCACACTCATATAGGTGATTCTTATGAAGAGTATCCTGCCATACTCCACTAGGTATACCTAGATATAAGAATCATTAAAAGTATTACTTAACCTAAAACGTTGCAGACATCATTATTTCATCATAGAAATGGGTAGGAGTTGGACTCCCCAGTGATCATTCTGAGTCATTCACAACTCGGTTGTCCCTTTGAACCTAGATCTTGGGATCTCCAGTCAACTAGGTTGGGTTGCCGTTGTGGTAACTCTTAGTTAATAGGCTTAAGTCCCATTTCCCTCGATGAATTCTCAACTAGCTCTCTTGCTAACCCTTTGGTTAGTGGATCCGCTATGTTGTCTTTAGACTTCACATATTCAATGGAAATAATTCCATTAGAGATTAGTTGTCTCATGGTGTTATGTCGACGACAAATGTGTCGTGACTTACCGTTATACATATGACTCTGTGCTCTACCTATAGTTGATTGACTATCACAATGTATGCATATAGCAGATACCGGTTTTGGCCATATTGGAATATCTTCAAGGAAGTGGCAAAGTCATTCTGCCTCTTCCCCTGCTTGGTCTAACGCTATAAATTCTAATTCCATAGTAGACCTAGCAATGCAAGTCTATTTGGAAGATTTCCAAGATACAGCCGCCCCACCAAGAGTAAAGACATACCCACTGGTGGATTTTGAGTCTCTAGTATCTGATATCTAATTAGCATCACAATATCCTTCAAGTACTGCTGGATATCTAGTATAATTAAGCCTAATGTTACGAGTAAATCGGGGATACCTCAGAACCCTTATAATTGCTTTCCAGTGTTCTACTCCCAGATTACTCGTATATCTACTTAATTTACTTACTGCATAAGCTATATTTGGGCGAGTACAGTTCATCAAGTACATTAAGCTTCCAATAATTTGGGCATACTCTAATTGAGAAATACTTTCCTGTACATTCTTAGATAGATACAAATTAACATCTACAGGTGTTCTAGCAAGATGATCATCATCTTTGCTGAATTTGTCAAGTATTTTCTCAATGTAATGAGATTGTAACAAAGCATATCCTTCTGATGTTTTGGTAATTTTCATACCAAGAATTACATCAACAATGCTCATGTCCTTCATGTCAAAATGTTTATTCAACATTTTCTTAGTAGTTTTAATCATATCATTATTACTACCTATGATGAGCGTATCATCTATATAAAGACATACAATGACATAACCTTTGTCTGTGTTTTTAATATAAACACATTTGTCACACTCATTAATTTTAAAACCATTTGATATCATTGCCTTGTCAAATTTCTCATACCACTGCTTTGGCGCTTGTTTTAAACCATAAAATGATTCAACCAATTTACACACTTTCTTTTCTTTTCCTGGAACAGAAAAACCTTCTAGTTGTTTCACGTAAATTTCTTCATTTAACTCACCATTTAAGAAAGCGGTTTTCACATCCATTTGATGAATTTCTAGATTGTATAGAGATACAATGGCAATTAGCATTCTAATGGATGTTATTCTAGTAACCGGTGAGTATGTGTCAAAATAATCTAGACCTTCTTTTTGTCTAAATCCTTTGACCACAAGTCTTGCCTTGTATTTGTCAATTGATCCATCCGCTTTCATTTTCCTTTTGAAAATCCACTTATATCCAAGAGTTTTACAACCTGGTGGTAAGTCCACTAATTCCCAATTGTGATTTTGTAAAACGGATTCAATTTCACTATTGATAGCTTCTTTCCATAAAGGAGCCTGAGGACTGGACATAGCCTCTTTGAAAGTTAAAGGCTCATTTTCTAACAAAAATGTTAGAAAATCTGGACTAAAAGATTTTGAGGTTCTAGTACGTTTACTACGCCTAAGTTCCTCTTCCTCATTTTGATCTAACTCTTGTTCTTGATCATGTTCTTGATCCTGACTAGTAATAGCATCATGAGATCTTTTATTGTTACTAGTCTCTTGTCCAGTCTTATTTGGAAATATGTGTTCAAAGAAAGATGCATTCCGAGATTCAATAATAGTATTTACATGCATTTCGGAATGTTCTGATTTATGAATCAAAAACCGATATGCACTACTATTTTTGGCATAACCAATGAAAATGCAATCAATGGTTTTAGGACTTATCTTAGTCTTTTTAGGACTAGAAATAGCCACTTTAGCCAAACACCCCCACACTTTTAAGTATTTGTAGGATGGTACTCTACCATGCCATATTTCATAAAGGTGTTTGATTCACTTTCTTTCGGGGTACTTTATTAAGTATATAATTAGCAGAAAGTATTGCTTCCCCCCACAAGTTCTGAGGTAATCTAGAACTTATTAACATGGCATTCATCATTTCTTTTAAAGTCCTATTTTTCCTTTCAGCAATTCCATTTTGCTGAGGTGAGTAAGGAGCGGTGGTTTGATGAATTATTCCATGTTCTTTACAAAACTCACTAAAAGGTGATTCATATTCACCATCTCTATCACTTCTTAGTTTTTTGATTTTCTTACCAAGTTGATTTTCAACTTCATTCTTATATTGAATGAAAGTTTCCAAAGCTTCATCCTTGGTTCAAATTAAATAAACATAACTATATCTAGTATAGTCATCTATAAAAGTGATAAAATACTTTTTCCCACCTCTAGTTTGAATTAATTTAAAATCACAAATGTCACTATGAATTAATTCAAGTAGTTCCATACTTCTTTCAATTGAATGAAAATGAGTTTTAGATAATTTTGCCTCAACGCAAATTTCACATTTATGATTTGAATCAACGTCAAATTTAGGTAAACATTCCATATTAATTAATCTACGCAAAGATCCATAATTAACATGTCCTAGTTTACCATGTCATAAATTTGAAGACTCAAGCAAGTAAGAAGAAGATGTATTATTATTAATAACTGAGGGTACAACGGTCATTACATTTAACTTGAAAAGGCCATCAGACATGTAACATTTTCCTACATACATCCCATTCTTAGTAAGTACAAATTTATCACTCTCAAATACTAGCCTAAACCCATTCTTACTCAACAAAGATCCGGAAATAAAATTCTTGCGAATGTTCGGTACATGCAGCACATTGTTGAGAGTGAGTTCCTTTCTAGATGTCATCTTGAAAACAATCTTCCCTTGTCCTTCAACTTTGGAAGTTGAGTAGTTGCCCATAAAAAGTTGTTCACCATTGTCCACTGCAGAATAAGATGTGAACATCTTTTTGTCGGCACAGATATGGCGAGTAGCACCGGTGTCCACCCACCATTCTTTAGGATTTCTGACAAGATTTGCCTCAGAAACAACAGTAGAAAGATTGATGTCATCTACACCATTGGAAATCTTGTCTACTTCGGTCATATTGGCATGAGCAGGCTTCTTGCTTGTTCTTCTTTTGGTTTTGCCTTTGCTACGACAATCTTTGGCCCGATGTCCTTCTTTGTCACAGATGTAACATTTGCCATTAAACTTGTATTTTTTATTTCCCCCTCCCCCCTTTAGAGCCTTGTGATGAACTTTCTCTAGAAAACTTTCGTTTCTTGGTTTTTGAAGCATGTTCCACTATATTTGCCTTAGACTCCATAGGATGCTTACCAACCCGCTTTTCAGAATTGCGGATGTCCTTCTCAATCCTCAAACGCACAATTAATTCTTTTATAGACATTTCTTTGCGCTTGTGTTTGAGGTAGTTCTTGAATTCCTTCTAGCCTTGTGGTAATTTTTCAATTAAGGCTACAACTTGGAAGGATTCACTGAGAGACATGCCTTCTACGTGAATGTCATGCAGAATGAGTTGGAAATCTTGAACTTGGCTGATCACAGATTTTGAATCAACCATCACAAAATTCAGGAATCTGCCAACCACAAATTTCTTTGAGCCAGCATATTCCGTTTCGTATTTTTTCTCCAAAGACTCCCAAAGTTCTTTTGCTGTCTTGATAGGACTGTAGACGTTGTATAATATGTTGTCAAGTCCGTTCAAGATGTAGTTCCGGCAAAGGAAATCAGCATGTTTCCAGGCATCAACCGCAGCAACCACTTGCCGGTCGGTTTCATCCTCTTTCAAAATAGGAGCATCCTCACGGAGGAAACGAGTCAGGTTCAGAGTTGTAAGATAGAACAACATTTTCTGTTGCCATCTTTTAAAATCAGTTCCTGAGAACTTCTCTAGCTTCTCACCGTGATTTACCGGTACTGTCACCACAGGAGAGGGGGTTGGTGCAATTGCAACCACCACAGTAATACTTGTTTGGGCATTAATTTCAGTAGCCATCAATTCTAAATTATAAAACAAAATTATAATTAGAATTTATACTACGCAAAAAATTAAACCAAATTCACAGAAATAAATTCTGTAAAAATAAAAGAAACAAGAATGTGACTTTTATTTCCAATTAATTTGAAAATAAAATAAAATTTTATTTAAACAAATTAATTTCACACAGGAAATTAAATTCTGTAAAATAAAAGAAATAAGAATATAACTTTTATTTTTCAATTAATTTGGAAATAAAATAAAATTTTATTTAACCAAATTAATTCCACACAGGAAATTAAGTTTCTGTAACACTTCAATAATTAAAATACTGAAACAGAATTTTAATTAATGAAAACTCAGAAAATAATTTCTAAAAACCAAAATCAATTTCTAAAAAAATTCCACAAAAATATATTCTGAATTGTTAATGACACCAGTATATTACTATTAGTTGTCAAAGAAAATAGATAGTATATTACTACTATCTGTCAAATAACATATAATTACTATTTGTTTTTCCAACCAGAATATTATTTTGTAAATCCACAGAAAATAATTTTCTTAAAAGAAGAAAGAGAAAAGGAAACAAACGAAAAATTCTGTAAACAGAATAATTCGAATATGTCTTAAGATTATTGGAACAATCTTCTGTGTAAATAAAATAAATTGAAATAATTCAAACAAAATAAAATAAAACTTATAGAATTTATTTTGTTGAACCAAATAAATAATTAAAAGACCAAGTCGAACGTGTGACACTCTGTCCTTAGGACAGATTCGCCCCGCTACGGTGCTTACGGTTGAGTGGCGTCTATCTCCCAAGATACAATGATCTTAACCAATTTGTAGTAGCACTCCAAAACAAATTGTTCGGCAAACCAAACCTGTGTTCTAACTCTTTGAATATTTATTCTAAAATTAATATGGAGAATAATGCACCAAAGATGATAATTGGGCAACAAAATGTATTTTTTACAGACAGTTTTTTGGATGATCCGGACTACTGGAAATTTATTGTATTTATAGCCAAATATTTGACCCGAACAGGTACCAAATTGAAGTGAAAATGTGCACATTTAATTTGAACAGGTGCACGCACTATTCAAACAGATAACTGTTCGAATAATGATCTGTTCGTTGCTTAGAACACTTTTTCAAATTGTTTGAAAAAAGTACCGTTGGTGGAACAGTTTTATGAACTGTTGTGATATTTTTTATTAAACTATTTGAATAGTTTAATCAATAAAGGAAGAGGTACAATCTTTAGGAAATCAAAATTTGAATTTAAATTAAAATTAAAATTAAATTTCCACTCCGAAAAAATTCAAATGAATTTTGTCTAAAAAATTAATGTTAGACCCTAAAACGACGTTAATTTCCCATTCACTCATAAATGGTTTTGACGTCCCGTCTTCACCGTGTGATTTGCCACGCGGCAAGGAACACGTCACCTCTTCGGACCCATCTCAAAAGACGTTTGGGGCCCACTCAATTTTGGCCTCAAAGTTGGCCCAAAATAAGCAATATAAAACACCATTTTTCTAACAAATTATACTTGAATTGTACAAAATCTTTCTTATATTATTTTATAAAATCACTACTCAAAAGAGGAAATCAGCAATAAATATATATTCAGAAACCGTTTTAGATTCTGTATTCGGTTACTTCTTCAATTGCTATAAGTTCTTCAACATTCCTCTTGGTTTTTGATTTTTTGTATTTGTTTCATCGAACGTGAAGATTGTTAATTTTTTATTTATATTAAAAGTAATGTTTTACTTTAAATTTTTTTCTCTCTTCTATGTGGTGCATCTCTCCTCTCTTCACTTTTAATTTTATAATTATTATTTTTAATATCAAAATTAGTGCTTCTTTTGCTATGTTATAATTCAATATCATACAAAATCATTATATCTATTTATTTAAATTACACTTTTGTAATACAATAGAGCTAAAATTATCAAAATAAGTGTTTCTTTTACTAGGGTATAATTTAATATCGTATAAAAGTATTATATATACGTATATATATATATATATATATTTGAAGTTAGATTTTTTATAGCATGGTAGGGTTAAATTATTGAAATACGCATAAATAATATATTTAAGATTATTATATATTTAATTAAATAACACTTTTATAAAATGGTAGGGCTAAGATTATCAAAATAAATAGTAAGAATTATTCTTTAATTTTAAATTATTACTTCTTTTTTTTAATTTAATCATTATTTTTAATATTTTATATATAAACATATATATAAATAATTTAACTAAATTTTATAAAATTTTATTTTTAAAAAATTATATTTTAATCCGTAAATTGTACGGATCAACTACTAATTAATATATTAATAAATTACAATTAATTAGTAATGATAGAGACCTCACAAAACGCAACCCTCATAACTCCCGAAATTATCAGAACCATTCATATTACTGTTAGATACAATTCTAAAAAAAAATTCAAACACATCAATGGTCAATATATCAATAAGGGTTTTGGAGGTCCTCCTTTGTGGGGTCCCCTTTGTGAGGTTCCGGTGTGTTTGGTTTGTGTTTATAGAGTAGTTTTTGAGATAAAAAATATGAAAATTTGTTTAATTTGTCTTTTTTCAGAAATGATTTTAGAAAATTATTTTGGGGAGAGAGTTTTAAAAAAAGTGATTGATTTGATGTGTATAAGAGAGAGAGTGATTTTAAAAAGTAGGTAACCAAACAAAATTTTGAAATTTTTTTAAAAAAAATTTATTTGATTTGATTACTTTTGAAAATTTGTTTGTAGAGAATTTTTTTTAAATTTTTTTTAAAAAAATAAACCAAATAAAGTCAACATTTTTTAATAATTAATATCACAAGAAATTATAATTGAAAATCATAAAAATAATAATGAAAGTGGTACACAGTTTTTCGATGTTGATTAGTTTGACGGAGTCATATACGAGTCTTCCACTTGCTGACCCGGTTGGCCATTCTTCCTTTCTAATCAAGTCACTTTCCTAGGACAACTAGAAGTGCATACGTGTCGTTTGGGATATGAGTAAGTTTTTAAAATTTTTAATTAAAATAATATTAGACTTCTTAAAAAATTTATTAAAATTTTTATTAAATATTTCACACATCTCACATGGGTATGAGACTCACACCATGTGAGTCTTATATGAATCTCACAATCATATGAGATATTTTAGTAGAAATTTTAATAGAATTTTTAGAATCTCTAACATTTTTGTTTTAATTATTTTAGCTTGGAATTAAAATAGTTTCATTTAGGATGAATTTTTTTGACTTTCATGACTTTTATAAGAGAAAAAAATATAAAGATTACTTTTAACCCATGACAAAAATATCTATTTTTTCTTTTTGTGACTAAAATAGTTCTAACCTAATCCAAACCCACATGCCAAACAACTATTAAATAAAATATAAAAATAAATATAGAATTTATAAAAAGAGATTAGTTACTATCTATATCTAGTACTGCAAGGGAATCGAGTCTAATTGAATTTTGCTTGACTCTTTTGTTTATCAAGTTTAATTATCCAACTCGAGTTCGGCTTGATAACTAATTGAGCTTGAGTTTGAGTTCGACTCTTTAATAGTAGTCAAGTTCAAGCTCCACTGAAACTCAATAATAAATTATTATTATTATTATTATTTATATTATATAAATAATATATTTATATATTATTTAATAAAAATATTATTTACATTATTTAAGCATAAAAATAATATAATTATGCTCTTATTTATACATATTTTGTATTGTTTAATATATAAATAATATATATTTATTTTATAATTTAAATAAAGATAAACAAACTGAGAGTCGAGCCCTTAATGAGCCGAGCTGAACCGAGTCGAGCTCGTGAACAGCTCAATTCGTTTGCAATTATATCCGTACCACAATCCAGTATATTATTTCATGTTTTATTTTGTGGATCTCACTCTAGATTCACAATGATTAATTTGTCCCGTTCACTTTGTAAGCATTGTGGTGAAGATCATTTATGTTAGGTGTAATTATAGATCCGTCCAACCTGACCCAACCCAATTGATTTTGGATAGATGCGTGTCTTTTGTCGGACAGATGAAGATGAAATATTTCAAAATCTGCGAATACAGTTCGGATCAATTATCTCGCACTCACATGAATCCGATACGCCCGTAGATAAAGTTCAAAATAAATAAATAAATAAATGAACTCCTAACATGTAACAACATAGAGTATAAATAACAAAATATATATTTTTTTAAATGAAACACAATATCTTAAAAACATGCATGTATAGTGTCATGGCCTATATAGATAAATAATACATATTTTTTCAGATCACTAGTTATTAGAGATTATAAAAGTAATGAATTATAATTTGAAAAAATGCCCAAAATTTGTAAAATCCAAACTGCCAAACCGATCACATCCATCTGCCAATATGTGCGGCCCTCTCAATTTGCATCTGCCAAACCGGTGGACGGATGCAGATTATTTTTTTCAATCCACTTAATTTTGGATGGATGGTGAAATTTGATATCACCTGACCCAACCCGATCCAACCCGAGCCACAATTACTCCTAGTTTATGTAAAAAATCTGGTTCAGTAGATATCAATAAATAGATTACAAATTATATTTTCTTTTATAAAATAGACAGTTTAAGTTTAAACTCATAATTGTCGTCTATTTAAAAAAAAAAAAAAAATGTAATTTGCCAATGTATCTAGTGATATTTTATGAAATTGATTTTATTCATAACTCATTGAGATTATGAGATGAACAATTCGGATTCTCATTGGAGGCTCAAAACAAGGCCTATGAAATAAATGATAGCAAAATATGGAGGATAATAGCATGAAAATGATTTATTCTCTTAATCAATGGGTATAATTTTATAGAAAATCTTAGAAGAATAGAAGAAATCACAAAAGAAAAATTTCAAGACTTGACCATTGCAATAAAATAAATTCTAAATTGTTTATTTTTTCAATATAAATTCTAATTTTTTTTTTTACTTGTTTCAATCTAAATTATTTTTCTAATTTTGATAAAACAAATTAACAAAAAATGATATTTTAGTCATTAAAATTAATGAAAAAGAGTATTTTAGACATTTTGTATATATTTACTGTAGACGTCCCCGAATGCCCCGGGAGGATGAGTCCCGTTTTGTTCATTTTGGGCTCACTACAGTTCGGACTCAAATTGTCACGGTTCTCAATCTGAACCAAAGAGTCCAAATCCGGCAAATCGTTTTGAGAAAACAGATTTTTGAAAGAAGTGCCAAATATGGACTGCTTTGCCAGATACAGAGTCGCCACCTAAATATTTTATTTTTGAAAAATTTAGGAAACCCTGACTCGTGCCTAAGGCCACGTGTCCGTCATCACCAAAGTTGCCTCGGCTCGGGAACTTGGGTACGATTGGGGAAGATCACTTCGTGAGCACCCCCGCTTGCCCGATCAAAGATCGGTCTCTATTAACCATGATATCTAGTTTTGAAAACTTTATGCGTTCTTATTCCGGTTATTAGCCTAGATTTACTATGTGATGCGCACAGCATACAAGTATAGACTGGATTGCCTGAATTGGAACAAAACATTTCATGTTTGTTTTTGAAAGATGGTTTGCTACTTGCAAGTAGGCTTAAAATGTAGATTTTGCCACCCTCGGGTGGGCTTAGAAAACATGGTTTGGCCACTATCTAGTGGGCTTAAAATTCACAATAGATGAATTGTTCCAATCCAAATAACCCAACCTTCACCCACAAGCATTCAGGCAGTTATATCACATAAGCACATAGCCTCATGGTAAGCATGCTATCATGGCAGTTACTCACACGCATGCAAGGATGCTAAAACATAAAAACTTACCGAGTACTCCAAGCCAAAATAGAAACTGTGTTAGAAATCCATGCATGATCCTAACTATACAGAGATCCCTAATGCAACACATGCAAAATGCAACTAAGATAGGCCCGGCTATTCTAAACATGGCATATAGAATGCTATAGCTAACAAGTATTTAACTCAGAATTGAAATACAATACAGTGAGTTATGATGCGCCGAGCCCGGTGCATGCAAAACAGATGAATGAATGCAAACATGCTATCATACTGTATGCTAATTGAAACGTGCCCTAATCTAACCATCATAAGCTGGTAAATAAAAGGGAGAAAGACGTGGGGTTAGAAGACATACATCACACGCACGCACACTTATTACAATTGTGCCCTCGCTCGAAGGGTCCGAATAAATAATATACAGTCCAAATGAATAATACAGTTCGAATAAGTACAAAATCCTAATTAATTAATAAATTTAACTAGGAAAGCAGTAAACTAGCACGCAAATCTATGGACCGCCTCAGCTTTGTTCCGAATGATGAATGATGCATGCTTGAGTTGCCTTGCACAGAAATCCATTGCGATGTCCCAATTAGCCTCTGTTTACAATTAAGCCCGGAATATTGCACGAAGCTCCAAAAGATTGCCAATTTCTGATTTGCTGCAACAGAGAGCAAGAAAGCGGCATGACAAAGTATTTTCACATATGTATGCACATCTCGATCCGCGTGCCACCTATCACGCATCTCAATGCATGATGGCCGAGGAGTTGAATTGCACGACTCAATATGAAATGAATGCGCATGAAAACACCACAAAACCGAGGCTTCATCATGGATAATCCGGAGTGTCGGTGACTGGGAATTGAGACACGTTTCGTCACTCGGAGTACGAAACGTCCCTCGTTTCCCGTGCTCGGACTAACTCCTATCCCAAACACAATGCAATATGCATGACATGCATGAATGCAATCCTAACATGCAACCTAGCATATGCGATGCTATAGGATGGCATACACAATGCTCGATGTAACATGGCATACACAATGCTCTAACACACAACCTAGCATACACAATGATATGAACTAAGATGGCATACACAATGCAATATGGGCTTACACCAATATGAGTGGACCTCAGCCACACTCACATCAGCGGCCATAAGATGAAAATGAGACAACCGAAATGCGTGCATGCATGCATGCAAACCGAGGACCGAACCTAAGGCACAAAATGCCCCTCTACCAAAGCATGGCAAGAGATGCAAGATGACATACAAGCATGTGTTTTCCAGCACTGATAAATGATGCTAAATGGTCCCGAAACGTGAAAATATGGCACCCGATGCATGAAATGAGTCCCGAAACTCAAAGCTAGGCACATGTATTGACTTATAGCTATACAAAGCATGCATTATTTGACTATGAAGCACAAAGACAGAGCCAAGGTAGTCCCAAAACATGAAAATTTCTAGTTCAAAGCATGACCAAAAGATGCTAGCATGATGGACTAAAATAGCATGCAACTTTGACTAGCAAACATGGTTTACATGGCATGTATATGAAGCATATGAAATCTCACCAAACCAACCAAAATTAGTGAACAAAATATGCCCAAATAATCACTGAAATGCAGTCAATGCATGCAAAAATAAGGGGCTTCTTTAGAGGGCTATACAAGGGATTGTTAAGCACATACAAGATAGATACATAGCATGGCACAACCAACTCTGGAAATCAAATATGAAAGCCCTAAAACTCACCAAATTGACCCTGAAATCAGTCTCGGAAACATGCAAAGAAAGGCCTCTTTGAAAGGCCTTGAATGAAATTTCTCTACACATGCAACATAGACATAAAATATGGCCAAAAGGGCCTCGGAAAGAGCCGAGGCAGACCTCAAAATACTCAGAATGAGGCCTGGAAAGTGACTTTGATGCATGCAAAATAGGATCCCTTTGGAAGGCCAAACATGCTAGTAAAGAGAATGAGGGGTGAGAGGGTCACCCCTCTGTGATTTCAAGGCTCAAAACCTCATCAAAGCCACTAAAAATCCGCTGGATTTCAGTGGCTAAGAGGCCAAAACAGGGCTAATGCAAATGTTCAAATGTATGGCTCAAAGCATGTGGGAATGAAGCATGCAAGGAAGGAGATGACTCCAAACAGAAAAATGACCTCAAGAAAACTTAAAGAGGAGGTCAAAACAAGACTTTTTCAATTTATAGCATATCTCAAAAGTGTTCACAAGTAAGGCTAAAATATGATGCAAAAGTAGCTCTAAAAGAGAGATAGAGGGTAAGAGGAAGTAGATGGCCTCAAACAGCAAAGAGCCCTTCAACAAAGTTTAAGAGGGGATCAAAATAAGATACTTTACAGTTTAGGTCGAATCCCATAAATACTCACAAATAAGGCTAATATACCATGCAAAATAAGCCCTAAAAGAGAGATAAAGCACAAAGGGGGAGTAGATGACATCAAACAGCAAAGTTTTCTTAAACAAAGTTGAAGAGGAGCTCAAAATAAGATCTTTTCCAGTTTATCTTGGAGCCCAAAAATGCAAGCAAAAGGGGCTAAGATATGAAGCAAAATAAGGCTAGAAAAGGGGAAATGAGGACTTACCCTTGTAGAGCCGACCTCCAGCAGCTTTTGGACCAAGAATGTGAGCTCTCTACCTCTTCAAATGACCTTCAAGGTGCTGGAATGGAGTGTGGAGGTGGTAGGCTATGAGTTGTAGTGTAAATGGCCAAGGATAATGGACTTTAGAGCTTGGAAGAGAGAGCTATGGAGGGAGATGGGTGTATGCCTTAGCAAATATATCTAACCCCTAGAAATGAAGCTCAAGTGTTGGCTTTATAGAGGAGAGAGGCCAAAGAAAAAGGGGGGAAAAACCAATTCAAATTTTCTCCTAAAAAGACAGACTCTCGGGCAGAGGATCTGGTGCAAAACAGCTGGCACAGCTGGAATGCACCAGGAGAGACAAACTTGGCCAGCCAGGTTCAAAAGGTCCAGGTAGCCGGCCGGCCACCTCCCCTAGCCGACCAACCATGGGTCAAAGGGGTCAAACAAATTACTGGCCGGCCATCCCAGAAAGGTGGCCTCCCAGATGAGTACAACACAGCTGTATGGTCAAAACCCAGAAAATGTGAACCAGGAGAGAGAAAAACTAGCTTTTTAGAGGGGTTCAAAAGGGTTAAGGACAATTGTTGGCCAGCCCACCCATATTGGTGGCCTCCCAGGTGTGTACAACACAATGATGTGGTGGAAAGTCAGAAAAAGTGGCCCGGGAGTGGGAAGAACCAGCTTTCTAGTGAAGAAAACGGGCGATGAAGAGCGATGAAGAAATAAAACTGGTTTTCAGAACAATTGCTGGCCTTCCACCTTCCTACAACCTTTCTAACAATGAAAATAAGGTCTCTGCGAAAAATGAACCCAAACCGATGCAAAACAAAGGTTCGGGGGCCAAAACGCGCAGTCTAGGGCCCCAAAAACTGACTATTAAGCACCGGAGGTGGCGTTTGACCACGAAGTTGGTCTCTCGAGCCACAATGTCCCTCAAAAGGGAGGAAACAAGGTGTATGCCAAAAACCGGAGCAAACGGAGGTGGTTAAGCAGTCCCGAACCGAGGCACACGGCCGACGGCTCCGAAAACCGAGAACTGAGCTCCAAACGGAAAAAATGGCCTACGACCACGAAATGTAACCTACGGCCACTGAGAGATGATCTACGAGACCTCTCCCTCCCTTTGGGAAGAGAAAACAAAGAAAACGGGGCCTGGTTCGCAAACTGAGACAAGGCACAAAAGAGTCCGGAAGTCCGGAGGCCAGGCTCGCAGCCGTGACTCCGCAACCTTAGAATGAGCACAATATACAACATCACCAAGCGCTCAATCGGTGACGTCTGAGTCTTAAGGTCAGTCAAAAATGGGGTGTCTACAGTTGCCCCTCTTTGACAGAACTCAGAAGTCAAGAAGTGACGGGAGTGAATGTCAAAGCCCAGAAACGACCCATTTTTTACAAGGCCGAAGACTTAGACAAACATACTAGATAACAGAGAAATGTGCCCGCAGGCGGGGGGGCAAAATCCAAAGCGATATGCACAAAGCCGGATGTAACTCAATGATCATGCAAAGCAACAAACTGTAATAAAGCAAATACTCACAATAGATGCCACAGTTTTAAGCAAGGATGCAAAGTAAAACTACATTTCATGCAGTTGAAGAATGCGGAGAACCATTGAATTCTCGTCATGTCTCACACGGAGGGGATACAATACCTGTGCGGCTCGTCTGGTTGCACCAAACTCAAATGAACCGTACATACAATATCATGCCTGAAAAAAGAAGAAATTCAACAAGCACAACATAGTTAGCAACATATGTTCAGTGTGATATCGAATGCAGACAAATGCGGTGCCGATGGGAAAGTGCATCGCAAAACGAGAAACACGCGCGTAACAACGCAAGTTAAGTGTGAGGCTATGACAATACCCGTGAAACGTGCATAACAATGCAAGTGGTATGCATGAGCACGCAAGTAATCGTGCACAACAATGCAGGATAAGCGCAAACCTGGACGACTGTTTGTTATGAAACAACGAGTAAAGAAACGCAAGTTTTGACGAGTATAACTCAATCGCAACCTCCGGTTTAGCTCCCGGAAAGGTCACAACGTATTCAAAAAGGATACACCTTGCTTTTGATGAGTAACGATGAGACACGCATCGAAAGTTGGAGTTGAAGTTCCTGCGGAGGGATTTCGCGACGAAAAGTGCACTTTCCTTGTACTTTCTCGGGTGCCGGGGACTCCAATCATCACCAAAATTTGCAGAGGCCTTGGAGACCATGTTGGGAACACCACCGGCCAGGTTTGGTTCAAGGGGGAGGCTGCCGGCTAGGGGTGAGGCAAGGGGATGGCCGGCCTGCCAGAAAAGGTGGCCGGCCGGCCACCTAGCCCAAATCCGGGGCAATTTGGTCTTTTTGCTCTTGTTTCTTTAAATGTGCTTATCCAAAGCACTTTTCCTCACAATTCTAAGTCCGAAACTGCCTTCTCCTCCTTCCCAAACCATTTTCTTCCTCAGATCTGCGCTCCATACGCGTTTTCCAACGTCCTACGCCAAGTTGTTTCACGAAAACTTTCAGTTCTCTTCACTTTGAACCGATTAAATTTTGATTTCGGTGCTTCTTTTCTCATTTTCACCACTTGAGGTAAGTTTGTCTCAATATTTGGAAGATTTTCTCAGGGGTTGACTTTTGTTGACTTTTTCATTTCCCGAGAATTGACTTTTGTTGACTTTTTTCAATTTTGGCTCATTTTGCTCGTTTTTGCTTCTTTTTGCAGATTTTTTGAGATGGTGGGTCATTTTCCCCATGGTAGAGGTTCTCCAGGCGCCGGAGGTGAGCCAGACATCATGTCTTTACCTCCGAGGGTTCGGCCATTCATTCCCGAGAGGTATGACCCTCCGACTCACATTCTCCCTCAGGCAGTTTTCTACCATTTTACTGATTTCGATGATTGAGCGCTGGGGGATCTTTTATTGCAGGAGCCGGAGTCCCATCTCTCCCATCAGGCACAGGAGGTATGTTCCTTGCTTTCATATTTCATACGGTGTAACCTGCATTTTCCATGCATTCCATGCTACGTTTGAGAGTTGAACACGCAGCCCAAACACTTGAATTCTGAACACACGGTTCATTGTTGAGGTGAACACACAGCACACACTGATTGAAAGTTGGACACGCAGCTCAAACACTTGATTGGTGAACACACGGCTCATTGTTAAGGTGAACACACGGCTCATTGTTAAGGTGAACACACTGATTGAGAGTTGAACACGCAGCTCAAACACTTGATGTCGAACACACAACTTGTTGTTAAGATGAACACACAGCACACACTTTGTAGAAGGTTGAACACGCAGCCCAAGCACTTGATGTCGAACACACAGCTCATTGTTGAGGTGAACACACAGCACACACTGATTGAGAGTTGAACACGCAGTCCAAACACTTGAATTCTGAACACACGGCCCAAATAGAAGGTGAACACACAGCACACTCTTGGTAGAAGGTTGAACACGCAGCCCAAACTTTGAGATGAACACATAGCCCACTGATTTTGAAATTTAAACACATAGCTCAAACACTTGACGTTGAACACACAGCTCGAACTGATTGTGAACACACAATACACACTTGTTGTCAGTTGAACACGCAGCCCAAACTTTGAATTTCTGAACACACAGCCCAAATTGAAGGTGAACACGCAGCACACACTTGTTGAGAGTAGAACACACAGCCCGCTGATTTTGAATTTTGAACACACAGCTCAAACACTTGACGTTGAACACACAACTCAAACTTTGAGATGAACACACAGCCCACAATTTGATGATGAACACACAACCCAAATTTTGATGATGAACGCACAGCCCATACTTTGATGATGAACGCACAGCCCATACTTTGATGATGAACGCACAGCCCATACTTTGATGATGAACACACAACCCATACCTTGAAATTTAAACACACAGCTCAAACACTTGAATTGTGAACACACGGCTCGTTGTTAAGGAGAACACACAGCACACACTGATTGAGAGTTGAACACGCAGCCCAAACATTTGAATTGTGAACACACGGCTCATACCTTGAATTTTCTGAACACACAGCCCAGATTCTGTATTTGATTTGATTTTGCATACAGCTTATTCATTTCATTTGCACGCAGCTTATTCATTTCATTCAGAAACTGAATACCTGTGTTCACCCTGAATGCAGGTGACTTCTCGTGCTGTGCGAGGATATGGCTCTATTGTGGCGAGAGAGTGGTATGCGGAGCTCCCAGAGGCTGTCCGGGATTTGGTTGACTTGGCAAGGTTTGGGTCCTTCTGCACTGGGATATCTCGCTGTCCTGCTAGTAGGACGCTGATGGGTGCCTTGGTAAAGAGATGGTGGGACACCACCAACTTCTTCCATTTCTCTGCGACCGGGGACATGACCATGACCCCATTTGACTTCGCCGTACTGACGGGCCTTGATGTGGGAGGCTGGGCCATCCCATATGACGAGGACATGGACCAGTGGGAGGCCGCCTGGATCTACTTATTGGGAGCTCGCCCACCGGTTGACAGATCTTCAGGCAGAGTCCGATATACCTAGTTTTCTTCCCATTTCAGGAGGGCGGAGATGGAGCCTGAGACTCCTGAGGAGGTGGCACAGTACACCCGCGGATTTCTAATGTTCCTTTTCGGAACCACTCTGTTTGCCGATAAAGGGAACACTGTCGGGCTCTATCTGCTGAGTGCTCTAGTGGACCTATCGCAGGTCAGCCGATATGATTAGGGTGGCGCCAGCCTGGCTACTCTCTATTACTATATGAGCGCGACCTCCTGCGGATGGGAGAACATGGTTGGCGGCTATTGGAGGGCCTGGGAGGTACTTTCTACCCTCTTGATTTACATTTCTGCTTCTCATTATTTGTATATTGCACACACAGCGCACTTTACACTCTGTACCTTGCATTTCACTCTCAGCATTTTGTATTTACATTCTGCACTTGACATGCTGTATTCTGATGGCTACTGCTTTGTTTTCCACAGCTATGGATCTACGCGTACTTCCCGACGTTAGCCCCGGAACTTGAGGTAGAGGTGCCCCTTACGACCCCTTACTCGCTCGTGTTCGAGGGCCAGTACCGGCCGAGATCTCGGGAGTCTTTCCTCTACCTACGGCAGTACTTTGATACAGTGCGGCCGTCAGAGGTATTTCAGAACTCTCAGTTCTTCATGTTTCCAAACTTTGATTTATCTTGCACATTCACAATTTCTGATTAGCTCATGCATCGGTTATCCACAGATCACATGGTAGCCCTGGGCGCCTTTAGGTAGCGACCTCTGATTTCAGTTTGCCGAAGCATGGGGTGCCTCTCAGTATAGGATCCTGTTCAAGGGGCCTGTTGGTAGAGCCTGGTTCCTAGGGGACCGCTTCTTGCATCAGATATGGGGCTACCCTGCTCAGGACATTCCTTCAGCACCTCCAGATGATATGCGGACCGCTGATAGGCTCCCTCCCCAGGGTGTTGTTAGTGCAATGCAAGGTACCGATGCATTACTTCATTTGGAGCAGGGGGAGTACGCGACCTACCGTCACACATACTTGATGCCTCCATTGACAGGAGTCCGTACTCCGACGAGGAGGTCCGCGGGTATGCCGTCATCGAGCCGGGCTCGGGCCGCAGATGTCCCTTCTACCAGCAGGGCTGGCACATCTAGAGGTGAGGGTGGATTGGTTCCCCCGATTCCTCCGACTCATCATCATGCTGGGTGGCTAGATATCCCGACTGAGTTGACGGGATGGAGATATGGGGCTTCTTACCCGATTCCGATAGAGCCTCCGATGCCTGATCACCGATATGTCAGAGACCCCGACTCGCCACCGGTATGCTTTACAGCTTTGATTTATCACTCAGATACTTGTACATTCATTCCTTTACTAATACTCTTGCCTTTGCATCTGCAGCCTCCCGTCGAGTATATGGATGAGATGCTCGGGTTGATGGCCTCACTCGAGGGCATGGTACTGCGGAGAGAGGCACAGTTGTTCATCATGGGTGTCCAGGTACTTTTTAGTTTTCTTGTGTGTATCATACTTCTGATGACATGCTGATCTTGATCATTTTACTGCATTGATAGGCTACCTGTGTAGAGCACATCTGACACACACCACACTTACGTACTGTATCTACATGCACCCACTCTACGTAGTTTTCTTGTATTTGTATTTGATATACACATTTGCGCTGATGTATTCGAATTGCACTCTTTATTTTCAGATGCCTCCGGTATATGCTCAGCCACAGGCCGGGCCACCTAGGCCTTCTTGGGGAGCTGGGCCATCCAGGCCTTCTCGAGGAGTTGGGAGAGGGGAGTCGTCTCGTGGACGAGGCGGACGCAGGGCGCACGTCATAGAGAAGGAGCCCAGCGAGGAGGAGGAGGCTACAGATCCCCAGCCAGAGACATCTGCTGACAGAGAGGGTGGCTCTGATCCCGGTTCCGGTAGTGGAGGTGAGGCCGAGGAGGATCCCAAGGATGACAGCTCCGACTCAGACGGTGCTAGTGGTGTAGAGACTGTTCCGCAGAAGAGGACGAAGAGAGCCTCTTATTCCTGCTTTTGAGAGCATTGATGCAGCTGTTCCCGGCTTTATTTACCTTTTTACTAGTAGTTGTAGCACATTGTACATTATTAGGCAGTTTTATTTTCTGTAAAACTTGTACCCTTGTTGTAAAATGTTGCAACAAAGGAATCATGATGGAATGAAACAGCTTTTGAAAAAGTGTTGTATTTTATGTTCTTAGCATCGCGTCGCATCTTTTGCACGAAAATGAGATTGAATGGAAATGTGCATGGTATATTTGCCAAGTCAGGTAGTGAACCGACGCAACAAACTAAATAACCTAACTTACTAAGAAATAACAAAACCTTAGCAAGTTTACAACTCGATAAGCAAGACACAACAAAGTTGATAGCTCGATAAGTAAGGCACAACAAAATTAAACAAAAAGTAACAACTCAATGCACGAAACTCGACAGGTCGACAAAACTTAACAACTCGATCAACAAGACATCTCAACAAACAAAACAACAACTTGATAAGCAAAACAACAACTCGATAAGCAAGTCTTAACAACAACTCTATAAACAAAGTGCATTTCAGACGATCTGGGTGACGGAACGCATTCAAAACTGAGGGAAATGGAGGCCTTCGACACTCCCGATGCATGCAAATGCTGGGAACTTCCTTTTAGAGGGTAGAACAGGACCAAAGACACACTTTGTAGCATGGCCGGCCACCTTTGGGGGCTGGCCGACCAACTTCTTGCATTGGAGGGGAGAAGGGTGGCCGGCCTACCAGAAAAGGTGGCCGGCTGGCCACCTAGCTTGGCAGCCACTAATTTTTCGACACGTGTCCTCCCGAACAGTGCCTTATCCTCTTTAAAAGTCCTAGCTCCGTGGTTGATTCATTTCATCTCAGTTTTGCACCAAAATGGAGGCGTTTCTCGTCGAAAATCTCACGCCTTGATCGCTTCTAGATGGCTCGGAAAGTTGAACTTCGGGCTTCGCTTGAATGCACTATTCACGCCGAGTCAGCATCCGCTGCACCTTCCTTCCTTCATGTCATGCGAGGTTTTGGAACCCAGTAACGCATGTGTTTAGCTTCGGCGGGCAAGAGGTATGTCCAACTTTCGAAGATTTTCAAGTTTTGATGGAATCTGAACGTTACGAAAAAATTTTGCCTCAGTTTTGCTTCGGCCATGCCCAAGCTTTAGGGCGGATGTATGGGCTCACCATGCATGATGCTCGGTCTCTGATCTGCAACGGGAAACTGGACATCCTCGGCTTGATTCATCGCTTTTCCGATGCTGATGACCGCGGCAACCATTATTGGCAAGGTTTTCGGCAACACGCCCTTTGCTTGTGCATACTATCTCACTTTTTACTTGCCCCAGGCTTTAATGGATCTAGCATTCTTTTGATCGAAGTTGCTCAAGGCTTAAAGGAAGGAAAGAGCTGCATCACTATGACATTGGCCGAGACACTGATGGGCTTAGATGCTTTCTATCGCCGGGAGACGACCAGATTTGCGGGGAGTCCACTACTGCTGCAGGTAATGTTTCCCACCCAATCTCACATATATATTGCTCACATCACTCAGCCCTCGGGCTCGGTTTTTTCTCTCACAAAACCCTTTCCTTACTTTTCTCTCATCGTACATCTCTCTATTCTTTATTCTCTCATTTTTCATCCCTCCCTAGGTATGGTTGATGGATAAATTGCAGGTTGTGGACTCTAGTTCAACCTACGCGGCTCGCGGCTACTTCTTTCGACAACGCCTAGTCGATGCCCCTGATGAGGGGTGGTGGTTTGACTGGATGTGCAATTTGTCTACAGATCGCATTGCTTGGCGCTATCCTTGGCTCAATCTCCGGGCAATGAGCTATAGCATGTCCCGGAAGACCGGGATCCAGCTGATTGGTCTGACCCACTGTGTGTTTTACTTTCCGTTCCGGTTCCGACGCTAGTTCGGCCATGATCAGACTTGCCCGCCAGAGGGGATAGAGTAGCCGGCTGCATTCCCTATCCGAGGCGTACAGCTTGCCCGGTATGCCACAGCATGGAGGACTAGAGAGCTCTTGGCCCCCGCTCCCACTTTCAATTGCACTTTGTCTGACGAGTGCTTGGATTGGCTCAATGAAGAGGCACAGATTGGGCTCAACTTGGCATCAGAGGCTTCGACCGGCTCTGGGAGGGGGCGCAGGGACACCTGACTTATCTATGCCTCGGATTCATTGCTTTACTAGTACTTTCAAGTTTTCTTTATGAATGTAATAAAAAGCAACTTCAATTTGTAAGCAGGAGAACTCTGTTTTGAAATCAATGAAATTGAAGGTTGTGGATACTGAAAATTTTCCGCTTTGGTCCAAAAATGGTCTAAGTTGTAAAAAGATTAATTTTGAACAAAGTCAACTTTTATTAAAACTTTTCAAAACAATTTTCGATATGGATCGAATCGACACGCCGAGATCCATCCGAGATGCACAACCCCGGATCCTAGCAACTGGAAAGTTGCCCCTAGTCTGAATAGTACCGCAACACTGCACAGTAACGGAAAGTTGCCCCTAGTCTGAAAAGCACTGCACCGGAGATCACGATGAATGCTGATGGACAAAGATAACTGAGATGATCAAATGGACAAAGTTGATCGGGGAAAAGTTTATGACTGAACTTCAGGATGAAGTTGCCTACGTATCCCAAAGATGGGAATCAAGCCTTTCGTAGTTTAGGCTCGGGTTTACTCGGGTATTTTCACTCTCCTTTTACGCTCTAACTTTTGCCAAGGCCGCCCTTTGCGGGTTTTCAACCTTGCGAGCTCAGTTTTTATAATTTCAAATTTTTTATGCTCTGAGTTTTGCCTAGGTCGCCCTTTCGGGTTTTCGGCCTAGCGAGCCTCTCAAGGGTAATATTTATTCAACTTGTCTATATTGATCGGTTGTGAGAACTCTAAGCCATCTAGATCTATCAGAACCACAGCTCCACATGACCAGATAGACTTAATGATGTAGGGACCAGTCCAATTGGGTCTGAACTTGTCCCTTGGGTCGTGGATGGGAGCTCGGTTGTCCTTGAGCACCAAATCTCCTTCTTTTAGATTCCTGGACTTAACTTTCTTGTTGAAAGCCCGGGCAATTCTGCGCTGATAACCTTGAACATGGTACAATGCTTTTAGTCTTCTCTCATCAAAGAGCATGAGTTCCTCAAACCTGCTCTGCTGCCAATCTGCTTCGGCTATTTGACACTCAACCAACACTCGCAAAGACGGAACCTCAATTTCGATATGTAGAACGGCCTCCATCCCATAAACCAATGAATACGGAGTCGCCCCAGTAGAAGTTCTGATTGAAGTCCGGTAGCCCCACAGTGCAAACGGCAGCTTATCCGCCACCTTAGAGGTTTCACCATCTTCTGCAATATGTGTTTGATATTCTTGTTGGCGGCCTCAACCGCTCCATTGGTTTGCGGCCGATAGGTGGATGACTTATGAAAAGCCACGTTGTATTTTTCAAACAAGTCAATCACTTCCTTTTTAAAGTGGGAACCGTTATCTGAAATTATCTCGTTTGGGACTCCGTAGCGACAGATGATATTGTTTCTGATAAACTTCGCAACATGTGAAGCCTTCAACACCGCATAGGATTGGGCCTCGACCCACTTCGTGAAATAATCTATCGTGACCAGGATGAACTCATGCCCATTTGACCCCTTTGGAGTAACAGCCCCGATCACATCAATTCCCCAGACTGAAAATGGCCATAGCGAAGTCATATTGTACAGCTTCGACGGCGAAATGTTCAGGCGATTTGCATGAATTTGACATTTGTGGCATCACCGAACAAAACCAATACAGTCCTCCTCCATGGTGGACCAATAGTAACCCTGCCTGAGGATCTTCCGTGCTAGCATTACCCCGTTCATATGCGCACCGCATTCCCCTCCATGGATGGCCTCCATTAGGCGCTTCGATTCTTCGGCATCGACACACAGCTTATGCATTCCCAAATGACCTTTCTTATACAGCTTACCTCCACAGATGATGAACTGAACGGCCATTCTTCTGATTGCCCTTTTATCCTTGGCATTTACCCCTGGCGGGTATGCTTCATTCTCCAAGAAATTCCAAATGTCGTAATACCAGGGGTTTTCGTCATGAGCCTCATCTATAGCAGCAATCGACTCGTAGACTGGCGCAAATTTCTGGTCAATGATGACTGGACGCATCCGGACTCCGAACGGGATGTCTATCATAGAAGATAGAGTTGCTAAAGAATCTGCGAACCTGTTGTTCTCTCTTAGTAGATGAGCAAAGTTTAGCTTCTCAAACCGAGGAATTAACAAGTCCAAGGCCTGGTAGTACATCATCATCTTTTCTTCTTTGACTTTCCAGTCTCCTTTTCCTTGAGACACAACAAGGTTCGAGTCCCCGATGACGTCCAACCGTCTTGCCCCTAATTCTAGGGCTGCTTCTAGACCGGCAATGCATGCCTCATATTCTGCTTTGTTGTTCGAGACTTTGAACCGGAGTTTGAAGGCTAGAGGGATACAGGAATCGTCGAGTGCTATCAGCAACACCCCTATCCCATACCCGTACTGATTTGATGCTCCATCAAAGTACATCGTCCAAGTTTCATCGTCGATGTGCAGAATGGCTTCGTCTGGGAATAAATACTCGACTGCTTCACCCCCTTGCACTGGATGATCGGCCAAGAATTCTGCCACTGCTCTTCCCTTGACTGACTTGCGTGTCACATATTTCAAATCGAATTCGGAAAGCAACAGCAACCAACGAGCTAGCCTACCCGTAAGTGCTGGTTTCTCGAAAAGATATTTGATGGGATCGAGTCGTGAAACCAACATTACGGAGTGAGCTAACAGGTAGTGCCGCAGCTTCCTGGTAGCCCATACCAAAGCTAAGCAAGCCTTCTCCAACGGTGTGCAGGGAGTCTCATACTCTAGCATCTTCTTGCTCAGATAGTAAATGGCTTTCTCCACTTTGTCCTTTGATTCTTGTGCGAGCATACAGCCCATTGTGGTCTCAGTTACTGAGAGATACAATATCAACGGTTTTCCCGGTTCCGGAGGTGACAATACGGGTGGGTTTTGTAAATATTCCTTGATCTGTTCAAAAGCAGCTTGGCATCGGCCGTCCCATTGGAATTTCTTTCCTTTCTTCAGGAGACCAAAAAGTGGTTCACAAGTCAAGGTTAATTTTGAGATAAACCGTCTTATGAATTGCACTTTACCTAGAAAGCCTCGCACCTCCTTTTCAATCCTTGGTGGTGGCATTTCTAAGATGGCCTTGATTTTGGAAGGATCGACTTCGATGCCTCTCTGTGTAATCAGAAACCCCAACATTTTTCCCGCTGTAACACCGAACGTACATTTCTGAGGATTCAGCCGCAATCGAAATTCTCTGATCCTTTGAAAGAACTTTTGTAAGGCGGTGTAGTGGCCCTCTCTATCTTTGGACTTGACAAGCATGTCATCCACATACACCTCAACCTCTTTGTAGATCATGTCATGCAATATTGTGGTCGCGGCCCGTTGATAAGTAGCTCCAGCGTTCTTTAACCCAAACGGCATCACTCTGTAGCAGTACGTCCCCCATGGGGTGGTGAATGCAGTCTTTTCCCGGTCTTCAGGTGCCATCACTATCTGATTGTAGCCAGAGAAGCCATCCATGAATGAAAGCAAAGCATGCCCCGCTGTAAAGTCCACTAACTCATCGATATGCGACAAGGGAAAAGTCGTCCTTCGGACTAGCTTTGTTCAAATCCCTGAAATCCACGCATACCCGGATCCTGCCATCCTTCTTCGGTACCAAAACGATGTTGGCCAACCAAGTCGGGTATTCGGATACCAACAGGAAGCCTGCGTCGATTTGCTTGGTGACCTCTTTCTTGATCTTGAGAGCCCAATCCGGGCGGATCCTCCTGAGTTTCTGCTTGACGGGTCGAGCCTCGGGGTCAAGAGGGATCCGGTGTAGTACAATCTCAGGATCGATCCCAGGCATGTCTTCGTAGGACCACGCGAAAACATCTTTGAAATCTTTTAATAAAGCGACTAAGCGCTCATGTTCCTCCGAAGACAACGTGGACCCGATCTGGACCAGCTGCGGGTCCTCCTCAGTACCAATATTCACAGTAGTGATTTCATCCATTAAGGGTTTAACAAATCTCTCCTGCTCTTGTTCAATTAAGCGTTGCAAAACCGGAGGAATTTCGTCCTTGTCGTTTTTATCAAAGTTTTGAAAGTCTGAGTTAATGCAATAAATCAAGGGTACAGAAAAGTACTCAGAAACCACAGCTACTTGATTCTCATTAAGCACATCCAAATCGTCCGATTCCTCGGTTACAACAGACTCGAAAGAGAAAGAAAAAGACGACCTGGACAAAACTGTGGCATCCGGGTTATCATCCCCAGGATTACCAGACTCAGACTCAGTCGAGCTGGAACCTGATTCCGACTCACAAGATTCGATGGAATCAGATTCCGGCTCACTACCTGACCCAGTGCTGCTGGACAAAAATCCCTTTTCGTATTGCCAAGTGAGAGAGGGTGCGATAGATGCATCCAAAATAGTTGCTAGTAGGCCCACAGCCATTTCATTCCCAATCATGGAAACCGAGAAGTTATCCCCTAAGCACTTCTAGTCAATCGAAGGATCTGAAAGTAGACATGCCAGCGCTACCCCCATCTCAAGTTTGGTGTCCTCAGACTGTACTTTCTTGCTTTGCTCAGCCTCAGCCAATAGGTCCATCTGCTCTTCGGCAACATCCTCCCCGGATAATTGTAGGTCAAAGAAAATCTCGAAACCTGGCACGCGCTTCTTCTCCGCGTTCAGCCACGGCTCTGGAAAGCCACAAAACGGAAAGTCCTCCCCCTCCCGGACGAAGCGTCCGTTTAGGGTACCTTGAATGGGCCGGTGCATTAAGTCAAAAGGCTTCCCCGCCTTCTTCGCTCTGGCTCTTCCAGCCATTTCCTTCCCCTTCCTTATCCAATCTTCTTTGGTGGGCTGATAACCCAAACCAAAGGTATGGGGGTTGTGTGGCACTTCGGCCAATGCTGCGACGCCCTTCCGGCCGCTCTTTTCCAATCACATCCCGGGGATGTGTTGAAGCTTGTTCATGAGGTATACAGATTGAGCACTGACATACACTCCCTCATTAACAGCCATGATGTTCTGTACAACCCGAGCCTCAGCTAAGGTAAAACCTAACATAAACACGTCCTCCATGCCGTGCTCAATTTCTAGGACTGGTGTAGATACCTCCGGAGGTGGATGGATCGATGAATTCCTGAAAACAATGGCTACTCCCATTCCATAGGGCTATTTCACCATCTGATGCAGAGTGGACGAGACGACCTTCACCTGGTGCAACCACGGCCGCCCCAAAAGCAGATTGAAGGTTGCTGGAACTTCTAAGACATGGAAGTCTATCTCATGTTGTCCTAGCCCAACCTTGGTCTGGATTTTTACCGTCCCCATTACTTCCTGGCTCGTGTTGTCATACGCCCGAATCACCTGGGCTGTTGGTACAAAGTCGGCGTTTTTTAAACCGATGGCATAGGCTGTCCTTGCCGGGCAGACGTTGATTGCGGACCCTGTATCAACGAGTACCACGGGTATCCATTTATTTCTACACTCCACAGAGATGTAGAGTGGCCTATTATGGTTCGCACCCTCAGGTGGTAGTTCCTTATCAGAGAAAGTCATCATCGGGGTAGCTCTTCCCGAAAAGACTAGTCCAACTAGCTGCTCTGGTGTGGTATCTATGGAGAGTTTGGCCTTATCCATAGCAGATAGAACAGCTTGTCTGTGCACTCGTGATGCCATAAGCAGTCCCCAGATGGAGATGTCTGCTTGTATCTTCTTCAGCTGCTTCAGTACAGCTTCTTCTTCGATCTGCTTCTCTTTCTGCTTTTCAGTTTCCTTATCCTTCCCAGATGCCTCTGGTTGGTCCAGGTGCGGGGGCTTGAAATACCACCCGCTTCTTGTCATGTGATCAACCTCATCGAGATACCAGGTATCGTTTGGTTGATTGCTCCCCCAATCCTCGTCTGTGTGGGCAAGACATAAATCATTGTCTTCCCACCACATCCTGTGAGCAGCCAACAGATATCTGTCTGGCTCTGGCATGATTGTACTTGCAGTACTTTCAGCCCATATGCTCGCGGCGTCTTCTGTCCTTGTGCCCACAGCATTTTCAGTCCGCTCATGGGCTTTGGCTTTTCTGGTTCTCTCAGAATCCCAAAACTTTTCTTGTTCCACCTGCATTGGCAAAGTCTGTTGTTTAGCTTTCCCTGTGTTCACAATGCTCCTGTTCTGAGCGAAATTCTTCGTACCGGCGCTCTCCGGCAATGTACTCTGACTTTCGGCCCTTCCGGCCACAACTGATACCCTCGCCCCTGCCGGGCCCTATTCTGCTTGGCGCTCTTTCACCATATCCGGTTGATCATCCAGCCATCCGGTAGCCTCTGCCGATTCCTCATAATCGAACCAATTGACTGCCACGCCCCCTGATTCTTGGTCATCGAAAAACTTTAGGTTGGCAAAGTCCTCTTCTACAGCCGTCAAATCATCTGTTCCCTGCCCAAATCTATCCCCCTGGATCACACACAGTTTTGCCCTCTCTGGCAATTCTACACTTGGCTCAGACTGGCCCGCTGACAGGATGTAATCACTCGGATCGTAGGCTTTCCCAGCAAAATTCCCAGACTACTCAAAGCCTAACTCAACAGTTCCATCCTCCTCTGCAATCTCTCCTGCACCGTCTTCAACAGCCGCCACCATTGGCTCAGGTTGGGTTGTGGAGATGTCCAGCATGCACAAAAAGTCAGTGCAGTCAGGGAGGAGCACCTCCGGCTTAGGTAGATGGGGCGGGGTGATATAGATGCTAGGATCGTAAGACACGACCCCAGTCTGGATAAAGTTGATTCTTTTGGGAGGTGGAGCTTGGTTGTGTGTAGGGAGTGGGTTGGTTGTGACATTGGGTCTTTCTGGTGGCAAAATCACCTGTTTGTCAACGAGATCTTGAATCTCGTGATGCAATCTGAAACATTGGTCGGTGTCATGACCGTATTGTTGGTGATATGTGCAATATTTGGCTAGGTTGTGAGTGGGGGGAAGTGGATTTGGCAATGGCCTCGGTTCCAGGGGTTTTAGATGCCCTTTTCTGATTAAGACCCCTAGAGCCTTGGATAGGGGCATGTACAATGGGGTGAAGGTTCTTTGGCCTCTAGGTTGGTATTTGGTGGTCTGTGCACTGCTTTCGGATGCACCGGAGAAGGGTGTGGCTGCCATGGGCCTTGGAAGGGGAGGGGGAATGGTGGCGACCATGCTTACCTCCGAAGTTCTTGCAGTTGCAGCGCCACTCGGGCCTGCATTGTTGTTGCGGTTAAAGGTTCTTCGAGGTTGCTTCCTGTCTTGGTCAATTAGACCCTGTTTTATTGCATCTTCAATTTGTACCCCCATCTCATGCAGATCTAAAAAGTTCGGGAAGGGGAGCATAATCATTTTTTGCATCAGTTTTGGCTAGAGATTGCGCACAATCATCCTGATCTGGTCTTTATCGGTGGGCCTTAGAGTTATCATCGAGGCCTTCGCCCTCCACTGGGTCACAAAATCCGAAAAGCTCTCCTTGGGCTCTTGCCTTGTTGTTTTGAGATCACGGGTTGTAATCTCGATTTGGGTGTTGTAAGAGTATTGCGCAACAAAGGCCTCGGCCATTTCATCCCAACTTTGCTTGACATCATCCTCTAATTTCGCATACCAGATAGCGGCTACACCCGACAGGGTCCGGCCGAATAGTGAAAGCTTCTGGGGTTTGGTTAGGCCCATCGGCCGTAGTATATCTGAGAATAGTCGGAGGTGGACCATGGGATCCCCAGATCCGTCGAAGCGATCGATCTGTGGCATTTTGAATCTATCAGGCAACGTCACAGCCACATCGGTATATCCGTCCTCGATATCCGGCATAGCTTTTACCCCCTGGGACTTTTTGAATAGCTTCTCGAGCTTGCTCAATTTCAGTGCTATAGGGTCTACTTCGAACTCGAAGGGAGAGTCCGGATGGTTGATAAGCATATGTGCCTTGGACAGTTGAGGCGGAAGTGGGGGCGGAGCTGGCCCCGTTGGAAGGTCTGTGTCCTCCTGGATGTTCTGAACATTTGGCAAGGTGTTTTGGATGTTTGGCAGGACATTCTGGATAGTTGGTGTTTGCTCGGGTAACGGGACCCCTGGTGGAGGAGGAACTGGAAGTGAGACTGATGCTCCGGCTTGCTGCTGTAGTCGGGTAATTAGTTCCGCCTGTTGGGCCATGATTGTAGCCTGCTGTTTAGAGAACTCTACTTGGCGGACAGTGTCCTCCTGCATTTGCTTCATACTCTCTTGGAGTTGGCGCATCATTTCTTCCATTCCGGCCATATTCTGTTGATCTTGCTGACTGACTGGTATGTGTATCTCTATGGCGTAATCGAAACCTCGGCCGATCGTTCCTTTGCTAGGGTAGACCACTACTCCGGTAACCTCTGTTAAGACACACTGCGTCTCCTCGACCTTCGCCTGACAACCGGGGGTAGCGAGTGAAACACTGGCTGTCCGTCAACCAGATCCTCAGATCGATTGAGTCGACGACCTCTTGTCCAGAGTGCTTGGAGAATATCTGCTTGGTCTGAAGCAATTGTGCTAAAACTGCCCTAACAAAAAGATAAATAAAGCAATAAGGAAATAAATAACCAGATAAACGAACAGCATAGCAGCTTAAAATAAATACACAACACACAGCTGGGCATAACAACACACGGTCGATAAGCTGAGTACACACTATCCTCAAACACTGATCACTATCCCTAAATCACTGTCCCCGAAAACTGAATCCAATACCCGCAGATCACTGATTCTCAAACACTGACTGATGCCCGCAGGCCTGATACCCAAACTCACAAACTGGTACATGCATTTCCTTGTAGAGACGCACTCTAAAAGCACATAACAGATAAGTGAGAGCCAAAACACCCCTATGTTGGGGTAGGGTTTCCCTGTCCTATTTTGTTGGGACCTAGGGTTTCACTACGCACGCAACGGTTTCAAACAACCTATCGGGGTAAGCAACCTGTGCTAGCTTGGAATGGCCACTATGGATTCTGAACATGCACTAGGTCGAATGGTCAAAAGGGTGCCCCGGTAAAATCGGGGTTTGTGTTCCTATACTGGCAGAGCCCGTAATCGGTAAGCCTTATGGCATGCAGCCTCTAGCAAATCGCTCAGGAGTAGCAGATGGCAAACACGGTGTCCAAGGCGCACCAATGCAAATGCAATGCAAAGAAACACATAAGTGTAATCAAAACAAGATATCATGAGTTCGAGTCAAGTTCTCTAAGTCCCCAGCGGAGTCGCCAGAAACTGTAGAAGTCCCCGAACGCCCCGAGAGGATGAGATCAGTTCTGTTCATTTTGGGCTCACTACAGTTCGGACTTAAATTGTCACGGTTCTCAATATGAACCAAAGAGTCCAAATCCGGCAAATCGTTTTGAGAAAACAGATTTTTGAAAGAAGTGCCAAACATGGACTGCTTTGCCAGATACAAAGTCGCTACTTAAATATTTTATTTTTGGGAAATTTAGGAAACCCTGACTCGTGCCTAAGGCCACGTGTCCGTTATCACCAAAGTTGCCTCGGCTCGGGAACTTGGGTACGATTGGGGAAGGTCACTTGAGCACCACTTCGCCCGATCAAAGATCGGCCTCTACTAACCATGATATCTAGTTTTGAAAACATTATGCGTTCTTATTCCGGTTATTAGCCTAGATTTACTATGTGATGCGCACAGCATACAAGTATAGACTGGATTGCCTGAATTGGAACAAAACATTTCATGTTTGTTTTTGAAAAATGGTTTGCTACTCACAAGTAGGCTTAAAATGCAGATTTTGCCACCCTCGGGCGGGCTTAGAAAACATGGTTTGGCCACTATCTAGTGGACTTAAAATTCACAGTGGATGAATTGTTCCAATCCAAATAACCCAACCTTCACCCACAGGCATTCAGGCAGTTATATCACATAAGCACATAGCCTCATGGTAAGCATGCTATCATGGCAGTTACTCACACGCATGCAAGGATGCTAAAACATAAAAACTTACCGAGTACTCCAAGCCAAAACAGAAACTGTGTTAGAAATCCATGCATGATCCTAACTATACAGAGATGCCTAATGCAACACATGCAAAATCCAACTAAGATAGATCCGGCTATTCTAAACATGGCATATGGAATGCTACAGCTAACAAGTATTCAACTCATAATTGAAATACAATGCAGTGAGGTATGATGCGCCGAGCCCGGTGCATGCAAAACAGATGAATGAATGCAAACATGCTATCATACTGTATGCTAATTGAAACGTGCCCTAATCTAACCATCATAAGCTGGTAAATAAAAGGGAGAAAGACGTGGGGTTGGAAGACATACATCACACGCACGCACACTTATTACAATTGTGCCCTCGCTCGGAGGGTCTGAATAAATAATATACAGTCCAAATGAATAATATAGTCCGAATAAGTACAAAACCCTAATTAATTAACAAATTTAACTAGGAAAGCAGTAAACTAGCACGCAAATCTATGGACCGCCTCAGCTCTGTTCTGAATGATGAATGATGCATGCTTGAGTTGCCTTGCGCGGAAATCCATTGCGATGCCCCAATTAGCCTCTGTTTACAATTAAGCCCGGAATATTGCACGAAGCTCCAAATGACTACCAGTTTCTGATTTGCTGCAACAGAGAGCAAGAAAGCGGCATGGCAAAGTATTTTCAGATATGTATACACACCTCGATCCTCGTGCCACCAATCACACATCTCAATGCATGATGGCCAAGGAGTCGAATTGCACGACTCAATATGAAATGAATGCGCATGAAAACACCACAAAACCGAGGCTCCATCATGGATAATCCGGAGTGTCGGCGACTGGGAATTGAGACACGTTCCGTCACTCGAAGTACGAAACATCCCTCGTTTCCCGTGCTTGGGCTAACTCCTATCCCAAACATAATGCAATATGCATGACATGCATGAATGCAATCCTAACAGGCAACCTAGCATACGCGATGCTATGGGATGGCATACACAATGCTCGATGCAACATGGCATACACAATGCTCTAACACACAACCTAGCATACACAATGCTATGAACTAAAATGGCATACACAATGCAATATGGGCTTACACCAATATGAGTGGACCTCAGCCACACTCATATCAGCGGCCATAAGATGAAAATGAGACAACCGAAATGCGTGCACGCATGCACGCAAATCGAGGACTGAACCTAAGGCACAAAATACCCCTCTACCAAAGCATGGCAAGAGATGCAAGATAACATACAAGCATGTAATTTACAGCACATATACATGATGCTAAATGGTCCCGAAACGTGGAAATATGGCACCCGATGCATGAAATGAGTCTCGAAACTCAAAGTTAGGCACATGTATTGACTTATAGCTATACAAAGCATGCATTATTTGACTATTAAGCACAAAGACAGAGCCAAGCCAGTCCCAAAACATGAACATTTCTAGTTCAAAGCATGACCAAAAGATGCTAGCATGATGGACTAAAATAGCATGCAACTTTGACTAGCAAACATGGTTTACATGGCATGTATATGAAGCATATGAAATCTCACCAAACCAACCAAAATCAGTGAACAAAACATGCCAAAATATGCCCAAATAATCACTGAAATGCAGCCAATGCATGCAAAAATAAGGGGCTTCTTTAGAGGGCTATACAAGAGATTGTTAAGCACATACAAGATAGACACTTAGCATGGTACAACCAACTCTGGAAATCAAATATGACAGCCCTAAAACTCACCAAATTGACCCTGAAATCAGTCTCAGAAACATGCAAAGAAAGGCCTCTTTGAAAGGCCTTGAATGGGATTTCTCTACACATGCAACATAGACATAAAATATGGCCAAAAGGGCCTCGGAAAGAGCCAAGGAAGACCTCAAAATAATTAGAATGAGGCCTGGAAAGTGACTTCGATGCATGCAAAATAGGGTCCCCTTGGAAGGCCAAACATGCTAGTAAAGAGCATGAGGGGTGAGAGGGTCACCCCTCTATGATTTCAAGGCTCAAAACCTTATCACAGCCACTGAAAATCCGCTGGATTTCAGTGGCTAAGAGGCCAAAACAGGGCTAATGCAAATGCTCAAATGCATGGCTCAAAGCATGTGGGAATGAAGCATGCACGGAAGGAGATGACTCCAAACAGAAAAGTGACCTCAAGAAAACTTAAATAATAGGTCAAAACAAGACTTTTTCCAGTTTATATCATATCTCAAAAGTGTTCACAAGTAAGGCTAAAATATGATGCAAAAGTAGCCCTAAAAGAGAGATAGAGGGTAAGGGTAAGTAGATGGCCTCAAACAGAAAAAATCCCTTCAACAAAGTTGAAGAAGAACTCAAAATAAGATACTTTACAGTTTAGGTCAAATCCCAGAAATGTTCACAAATAAGGCTAATATACCATGCAAAATAAGCCCTAAAAGAGAGATAAAGCACAAAGCGGGAGTAGATGACTTCAAACAGCAAAGTTTTCTTAAACAAAGTTGAAGAGGAGCTCAAAGTAAGATCTTTTCTAGTTTATCTCGGAGCCTAAAAATGCAAGCAAAAGGGGCTAAGATATGAAGCAAAATAAGGCTAGAAATGGGGAAATGAGGACTTACCCTTGTAGAGCCGACCTCCAGCAGCTTTTGGACCAAGAATGTGAGCTCTCTACCTCTACAAATGACCTTCAAGGTGCTGGAATGGAGTGTGGAGGTGGTAGGCTACGAGTTGTAGTGTAAATGGCCAAGGATAATGGACTTTAGAGCTTGGAAGAGAGAGCTATGGAGGGAGATGGGTGTATACCTTAGCAAATATATCTAACCCCTAGAAATGAAGATCAAGTGGTGGCTTTATAGAGAAGAGAGGCCAAAGAAAAAGGGGAGAAAAACCAATTCAAATTTCTCCCCAAAAAGACAGACCCTCGGGCAAAGGATCTGGTGCAAAACAGCTGGCACAGCTGGAATGTACCAGGAGAGACAAACTTGGCCGGCCAGGTTCAAAAGGTCCAGGTGGCCGGCCGGCCACCTCCCATGGCTGGCTGACCAGGGGTCAAAGGGGTGAAACAAATTACTGGCCGGCCACCCCAAAAAGGTGGCCTCCCAGAAGAGTGCAATACAGCTGTATGGTCAAAACCCAGAAAATGTGAACCAGGAGAGAGAAAAACTAGCTTTTTAGAGGGGTTCAAAAGGGTCAAGGACAATTTCTAGCCGGCCTACCCATATTGGTGGCCTCCCAGGTGTGTACAACATAATGATGTGGTGGAAAGTCAGAAAAAGTGCCTCGGGAGTGAGAAGAACCAGCTTTCTAGTGAAGAAAACGGGCGATGAAGAGCGATGAAGAAATAAAACTGGTTTTTAGAACAATTGCTGGCCTCCCACCTTCCTACAACCTTTCTAACAATGAAAATAAGGTCTCCGCCAAAAATGAACCCAAACCGATGCAAAACGAAGGTTCGGAGGCCAAAACGTGCAGTCCGGGGCCCCGAAAACTAACTATGAAGCACCGGAGGTGGCGTTTGACCACGAAGTTGGTCTCTTGAGCCACAGTGTCCCTGAAAAGAGAGGAAACAAGGTGTATGCCAAAAATCAGAGCAAACAGAGGTGGTTAAGCAGTCCCGAACCGAGGCACACGGCCGACGGTTCCGAAAACCGGGAACCGGGCTCCAAACGGGAAAAATGGCCTACGACCACGAAATGTAGCCTGCGGCCACTGAGAGATGATCTACGAGACCTCTCCCTCCCTTCGGGAAGAGAAAACAAAGAAAACGAGGCCTGGTTCACAAACCGAGGCAAGGCACAAAAGAGTCCGGAAGTCTGGAGGCAAGGCTCGCAGCCGTGACTCCGCAACCTCAGAACGAGCACAATATGCAACATCACCAAGTGCTCAATCGGTGACGTCTGAGTCTTAATGTTGGTCAAAAATGGGGTGTCTACACTTACATTGAGGTTAATAACTAAAATACTATTTTTTTCGTCGGTTTTACTTAAATAAAATGGGCGGATGGTTTATATTGAAAAAAATCAAAAAAATTAAATTTAAATTGACAACAGTAAATACTGAAAATTTATTTTATTACAAAAACCAAACCATTGAGAGATTTTTTTATTTTTATTTTTTGCAATTTCTTCAAAATCTTACAGATTATACCCTATTAAGTATAGTTGACGCATAAGGGTCTCCACGATCCTACTTTGGCGATCTGAGTCGTTCATTTCATAGTCTATTATATGTCCATCATTCACTAAGAAAATCAAATTAATTTGATAATCGTAACCACATAATTTCATCATTTTTTTTTTAAATGGAAGATAAGTATGACTTTAAAATAAGATGTCTATATTGTTGAAAACAAATGATAAAATTATGTAGTTAAAATTATTGGATCAATCTAATTTTTCAATGATGATCTACTTGTATAAAATGAATGAATTGAATTATTGAAATAGAATCCATAGCGACTCTCATAGAACTAAATGAATGTGACAGCTGGAGAGAAGCTCATCCCAAATTTCATACATCCATCTCTTAGCATTTATAATTTGCCTTGTTTCTGTAGTCGAACATCGGGTTTGGCTTCTCTTACGTTAGCCATCTTAACTTCAGAGAGCATTTGAACTTAGTAGACCCATTTTGAAATCGATTTTGGTTATCTAAACCATTCACTTTTTAGGACTCGTTGAGTAGAATATTCATGTAAAAAATCAAGATGATCAAATATCGGTAGCTATATGTTTTGTTAGGTTTTTATTTTTGGCAATCCTATTTGACAAAACTCCTTTCAGTTATAATTGTATTCAATCTTTTATTTCAGTGAGGTTATGAGTTTTAGATGTGAATCCAACCTAAATTGTGCCTTGCAGAGATGTTTTAGAAGTTAATTCTTTCATGTTTGTCAGAAGTTTCACCAGCCTGCAAAAGTACTAGGAATTGTTTTTTTCTGCTCGAGCAGCCATTTCTGCGCTTGAGCGTAGATCTGCTCGAGCGGCCATTCTTGCGCTTGAGCAGAGATCGCAGATTTGTTTTCTATAAATATGTGTTTCAGTCCGATTTTAAGGTATGGCTTCCAGATCTTCTTCTTAGGTATTAGGGTTTTCTTCTGAAACTTCTTTGCTTGTTTCCTTTGATATCTATTAGAGTTTAATCATGGATTGAGTGGATTATATCAAAGGATTTATTTTTTTTATTTATTCAATAGAAAAAAGAGAGTTGTTCTTCGGTGATTTCCGTGGAATTTGGGCCTGAAGCTTTGGTGAATTCTAGAGTGGCTCATCGTCGTGGATTCGACATCAACGTTGTACATTCAACATTTGGCAAGACAATTCCGAAGTGAAGACCGTGGTAGAAGAGGCATCTAGGAGTTGATTCAATTCGGGCGTGGATTCTCTAGGTAATTGAGATTACACTTGTGTAATTCTTTTTGTTTTCTTAGTGGATTGTTTTGTGACTTTGGCCCGTGATTTTTTATCACAATTGGAGGCACTCCAATTGTGATTTTTCCACGTTAAAATCGTTGTGTCAATTTGTCTTGATTGTTTGATTGGGATTGTTATTTACTACTTAAAATTGATACATAATCACAAATCAATATCTAGGGGATTTCTAGATTTTTCATGTTTAAATCAAATTTATATTACAAAAAATGAATGACTATTCTTGAAATTATATTTGTCATTTACTTTTTTTAAAGAAATATGATTTAAACATATAATTATAGATGTCTAATTATCTTTTTTTTTTTAATGAATATTTGACACAACGAGTTTTAAAAAGTAAATGGTTCGGATCACTAAAATTGATTTCAAAATGAACCTATCAAGTTTAAATATTCTCTCAAATTAAGATGACAATTTAAAAAAAAAGTCAAACCTTGTAGATTTATACTTTTCCAAGCCTCAAAGGAATCTCAGGAATTTCAAGCTTTCACACACAACTACATCTCGGATACAAACAATTCCATAGATGAACAATGAGACCTCATATTCCAAACAATGACAATTCACTCTAGGAGGTTGTCCTTCCCATTACTATTAAACTTGTGAAAGGAAATATGGACAATGAGAACCATGGGGTGGCCCTATCTTTGGTCACATCAAGACATGTGATATTGTTTAAAATTCCACAATATTTCCTAGCTAATGTTGGGATGAGAATTATGTCCAGTTGGGTCGTGTTTATTGAGCGTATAGAGATATTTAGTAGTTGTATTTAGAAATTCCTAAATTTTAATGAATTGTTTGTTAAGCAAAAGCACCTTCTATTTCATTCGTTCTTCCTTTCACCTCTATATCACTCATAGGCCCTGTTTGGTAGAGCTGTGGGAAAGTGTTTATAACTTATGCATAAACAGCTTATAGCTTATAACTATGAACATAAGCTGATTTCTGACTTATAAATTAAGCATCTCTTGCCCCACTCAAAGAATAAGCTGATTTCTGACTTCCAAAAAGCTATAATGTATAAGCTATAAGCTAAACCAAACACATTAAAATAGCTTAAATTAAGCTAAAAGCTGAAATAAGCAGCTTTTAAGCTGCACCAAACAAGCACATAACATAATAGATGAAGTCATTTCCTTGGTTCAACAAAATTTTGTACAGTTTTTAGGGAAATTATTCGGTGTCATCATATGCAATCTATCACAAAATGTATAATTTTATTATAAAAATTCGTAACATCAACCATAAAATGTATAATTTCGTCACAAATTGACGTAACAAAAATATCATAACCAAACGACAAACTTTTATAACATCAATCACAAAATTTTGGACATCAACCACAAAATTTTGGACATTTTTGTTATGCTAATTTGTGCTGAGGTTATTTATTTTGTGATTGATATTATGAAGTTTTGTAATAAAATTATATATTTTTTTGGTAGGTTGCATATGGTATGCACCCCTAACTCTGTATTTGGTTGGGGGATTCGAGAAGAGATTTGGAAAGAAAAAAGAAAACGGCATGTGAAATTATGTGAAATGTAAGTATATTTTATTCACATTTCACCTTTTTTTTTTTTTTTCAAATCCCTTTCCAAATCTCCGAACTAAACACAGCGTAAATGGTGCACACCGAAGAATTTCCCCAATTTTTAACATATGAAGATACCTTTAATTTTTTATTTAATTTAAAAATTATAATTATAATAGTTTAAATAAAATATTCTCTTATTCTGAAATGCAACTTGAAGTATGATAATATTTGGAATAAATTATACCCATGGTCCTTTTATTTTATCACTTGTGTTAATTTGGTCATTATAGTTCTAATTGTATCAATTTTGTCACTTTATTTTTTTCAGATTATGTCAATTTAGTTTGATAACACTCGATAAGAAATTAGATAGCAAATGGTCCATTCAAAAATGAATTGATCATTTTAAATTAAACGCCAAACTATCAATAACTTTGACGAGAGTAAATGAACTATTTTACCCTTTGATTTCAATCCAATTTCTAAATAAGCATTATCAATTGAACTAAATTAACACAATATGAAAAAATCAAAAGTAAAATTAATACAATTAAAATTATGTGGACCAAATTAACATAAGAAGCAAACTACAAGGAGTTCAAGTATAATTTGGCCGAATGTTTTTTTATATTGATGGTTTAGGTTTACTTTAAGAAGTGAAAGTTTTAAAAGATACTACACAACAAATAAAAATAAAAATACAACTGACACAGATTATATAAAAAGATTAGTTTATTACCTAAAAAAAATATAAAAAGATTAGCTTATTTTTTCAAATACATGCATTGCTTTTAAAACATTATTCACTATAGTTGTATTATTATTATTATTATTATTTTTTTTTTTTTTTTTGTGTGGATATATGAGGTTTCTTGGGTCAACTTGTGCGCACCAGATTAAATCTTTATAGTTCAAACAAACTTTTCGAAACAGGGTTTAAACCGTATAGTTCGTGCCTCCAAGAGTTTTGCTGGCGAGGAAGTCGAACTTGAGACCTTAGAGATAGTAAACCCCTAAAGCCCATACCGCATCTACTAATTCAGATCCTTGGGGTTATAGCTGTGATGCTACTTGTGAATAAATATGTTTTTTAACATTAAATTTTGTTAAAGGATTCAATTCAAAATTAATTGGCAATAAGTGGAGAGACTTTTTCATTATATTAACCAAGTTTAAGTGGTTTAAATTGGCGATGTGTGTTTAAATCTAGCACTCCCCCTCACATGCTATCCGATAGCACGTGGAGGTAATTAAGAGGTCTAATTGAGAGATGGACCATGATGTAAAAAACCATCCAAGACATAGTTTTGATACCATGTTAAAGTATCCAGCTCAAAACCAATTGACAATGAGTGGAGAGGTTCTTGCATTATATTAATCAAGTTTGTGTGGCTTAAATTGACGATGTGAGTTTAAATCTAACATTAATAGAATCCTATATAATATCCACAATAATTTTACAAGAAAGATTAAATAGTTTCGCTAGGTTATCACTTGAAAATTATATGTTAACAAATATTAAAGATGTACGAGCACGAAATAATCTTCTTGTATAATCCTGTTGATCAAATCTGCGCTTCTCCAAACGTCGTTGCTTTACTCCCTAAAAACACAAATGTAAGCTAGTCGGCGGGTGTGTGCCAGATACCTCTATGATGCCTAAGTCAGCAAAATAGACAAATAGACAAAAGCTCTGTGTATTCGAGAATCAAAGTTGTGTTACCTCTTCCATAGGTTCTGTTATGAGCTTTTATAGGTTCCGTGTGGCATAATCCTAGTAAAACTCTTATTCCTCCATGTAGAGTCCTCACAGGAATCACACTCCAGAAAGATAATGCTTATCCTTCAACACCCCCCTCACTGTTTAAACCAAGTGAGATGGTTTTACCTCGGTAGTATGACAAAACGACCGAGCTAACAATACTTGTTTGTCATACTCAAACCAATACCTTCACATGCAACTCATAGCTCGGCCCTTGTTCACCAATACCTCGGTTGTGTCCGTTAAAGACCGAGCTAAATACAGCAAGTTCTGACCGAGCTAACCATAGCAAGGTCATCCTTAAGAAGCCATAATACCTCGGTCCAAAACACTGTAGCCGAGCTAATTACCACTTCGACTGGGGTGACTAAGCTAACTGCAATGCTCCTTTGGGACAGAGCTAACTACAAGGCCCTTTTACTCAGCCCTTCTCACTGTGGTCCACAGAACGACCCATTACCCAGCTCGGCCCAATTTACTTATAAATTACCCTCTCAATTGCCCCTTAATTCCATCTGCGCAGCATGATTGGGATTACCCGTTACAAGCCGAGCTAAAAACTTTAGCCTTTAAACCAAGCTAAATTCACACCGGGCTACTAATCTGTCCGATCAAAACGTTTCTTCAGTCGCTGTAACTGAATCGCTTTCTATTCCATGGACACGTGGCAGACTCTCATTGGCCTAGCGTAGCTGTCGCGCCATCTTCGTACTTTGAAAAATTTGAACAGTCCCGCATTTTCCCTTTTTCTTTACATAAAACTAAACCCATCGCCTTGAACCAATCACTTCTACTATTCATCTTCTTCTCTCTCTCTCTCTCTCTGAGCCTCCATTTTTCCAAAACACAGTGCTTGCAAAACCCTCCCTCGTGACTTCGATCTTCATCAACTCGTCTTCATACTTGTAAGTAACTTAATCCCATTTCCTCTTTGTTTATATAGTTTCTGAAGTATGTAGCACAATACTCGTACACTTTTCAAAATACATATACCATTTTTGCTTCCATTCTTCTGGGAAAACCATGTAATAGAACCACTATATTCACGAATAATCTGAAGAACGATGCGTTTGATCCAAAATTACACTTCAACCGAACTAGGAAGTTATTTGTATTAGGTGCGAACCTAGCCAAACTAAACAACTGAACTAAAACTTCATGCCATTCTTGTTGTTTCAATAGGTCTAAGTACCTTCTGTTTCATTTAGCCGAGCTAGCGAGCCGTATTAGGTTGAAAGCCTCAAACACCGACCGAGCTATGACTTGGGGCCAAACCAGCTCCCTGACTTAGTCAAAACCGAACTAAGAATGATGCACCATAAGCTTCAATCGGGCTACGAACTTCTCGTTCCACTTAACTGAGCTAAAGTCTTCTGCTCCAACTGGGCTAAGAACGGATAGTATCCCACGTAGCAGAACTAGGACTCCATTTATTTTACCTTTGTTACTTCTAGCACGATCCAACGAGCTGTTCTTAACACTTTTCCTTTTCACTTTGCAGATTGACTTAGGTTGGCCAAGCACACCTTTGCACGCTCAACCGAGATACTAAAGGTCATCTCAACGCCGAGCTAAATTATACGTTATTTAAGGCCACATGGGGAAGTATTGATTTTTAGTAAACTCTCCAGGGGCCATAACCGAGTTCTAAAAGGATTACCAAATTCTAGACGACGTCCACCTCTCACTAGCTGAACTAGACACTATTTCCTGGGAAAAATCAGGCTTCGTCCCTTTCAACGTTATTTTTATCATAGAGGCCGGTCTCCATTTTCCTGTTCAGCCTCTTCTTTGCGAATTCCTCAGACAAACAAATCTCTGCCCTACCCAGCTTTCCACCAATTCTTACCAAATAATAAATGGCATCGCCGAGCTAAATTGTGGCTTGGCCTCAACCTCAATTTAGCTAAGCTATTTCATCAGTACTCTCTAGGCTAGAACGAAGATGGTTGGGTTTATTACTTAAGAATAAGACGTCGTTGAGAGAAAATAATAAAAAATACCCCGGATAAAGATGTAAACGATGACGATTTTTTCTGGGTCTCGGGCAACTTCGAAGACCATGAAGCCCAAATACCAGGAAACTGGATCAACTGGAATAAAGGAGTAGCCGGTATAAATACCTCGGCTCAGTTTTGAGCTTTCTTTACTTCATTATCCTCATTTTCAACTGTGCTAGCCATTGTCTTCTTTTATGCAGACTTGGACCATCTAAAGTCGTAGTACAGTTATCCCAACCTTGACGCACTCCGCGCCGCACTAAGATATCCCAATCAAAGTTGGACCGAGCTACTCAATTTCGAACCAACATACCGATACAGCAGCAAGAGAAAGACCAGGGTGACAGACTTCCTCTTAGAGCCATCACCTGAACCTGATCCTTCCCTTCTACAAATCAACCTCATTCCATTAACTGCGGAACAAGAGATGGCCAAAAAGAGAGCAGTTAGGGCCCTCATCACCGAAACAAATCAGGCCGAGGTACCACAAACCGGCCAAACACAAGAGGCCGTGGTAGCCCTTCCAACCACCCAGCCTTCATCATCTCGGCCGAGCAAGCGCGCCCGGACTTCCACGACCGAGCCGCGCCTCGTCGATGAAGAAGACACCATTCTCCCCTAAACAACACAACCGAGCCCAGAGCCCGCGGGTTCTGACCGAGCTAGCCCTTTCGAATGGGCCCCAAAATTATCATACCAGAACCGAGCCATTCGAGACATCGATTCAGTGATGGCAGACAAAGACCACACTCTTGCCTTCAACCTAGCCAAGAGCGTGTGCTTGCCCCCTAACATGGAACACCATGATCACCTTACCGAGCTAAAGGCCATTCGCTCGGCTACCAAATCCATGGTGCTGGTGAGTAATCTTTCCTTTGTTCTTCAATTGCGGACATTTGTTTGCTCGGTTTTAACTCAAAATTTCTTACCCTCTTTGCAGGCCATGCAGAAAAACCATATTGCTCACAAATGGATGTTGGAGCTACGTAAGACCACGCGGCAGGCCGTGGCGGAGGCCGATGCTAAATTAGCCGAGCTAGAGGAGTCCAAGAAGAAAATGACCGAGCTATAAACCGAACTAGCTCGGCTCACCGAGCTTGTCAACTCAACTGAAGCAGACAAGCAGAAGGCTGCGGCCGTGCTGAAAGACAAATATTTGCGTGAGCTGGCCAAGCTCGAGAACAAGAAGAATACCGAGATAACAGAGCTTGAGAAGAAGCTGGAGGATGCGGAAGACTGTGGTTACAAGGAGGGCGAAGCCACATATGTCTTGTAGTGTGAAGCTGCTAAAGACATTTTCTTCAAGTGTGGGTGGAAGACAGCCGTCCTTAAGCTCGGTCAAGGGAAAGAAACCGAGGCATTCCAGAATCCCCCTCTCCACTTTATCTTGAGCTATATGGCGGAGTATGCCAATGCCATTCAGGAAAAATTTCTACAAGTTGATGAAGAAGAAGAGTCCCCAGCCCTCAACAATGCCCCGGTTGTCGAAATTGATCCCGTTGTTCAATCAGCTCGGGTGGAGCCACTGGTGGAAGACTTGGTTGAAAATGTAACCGAGCTACCGGCTAAAACCGAGCTTCGAGTTGAACTGGACGGGGATCTTGACGACCTTTTTGCTTGATTCTGTACTTTTTTTTTTTTTTTTTTTTTTTTTTTTTTTTTTTTTAACTTTTGGAAAGAATGTGTAACCGGGCTGAGGCCAACTTTTTGTACCTTTGATTTGAACTTTGAATGAAAGCTTCTTTTGTTTCAACTGTCTATTCGGATTACTCTATGCTTGCACTTAGTTTTCAACTGTAATCTAAATGAAGTATAACATTTTCTGACCGAGATACCTATCTCGGTCTTAACCTTGAAATCTATCTGGTCATACCTGCCAACCTCTTCAGCCTAGGTTTTTACCTCGGCTGAAGATCACAAAAAGTTGTTATTCCAGCCAACCACTCTTCAGCCTGGATCCTTATCTCGGCTGAAGAGTACTAAGTGTTGGTTTTTCCAGCCAACCACTTTTCAGCCTAGATCCTTATCTCGGCTAAAGAGCAATAAATGTTAGTTTTTCCAGCCAACCACTTCAGCCTAGATCCTTATCTCGGTTGAAGAGCAATAAATGTTGGTTTTTCCAGCCAACCTCTTCAGCCTAGATCCTTATCTCGGCTGAAGAGCAGTAAATGTTGGTTTTTCCAGCCAACCTCTTCAGCCTAGATCCTTATCTCGGCTGAAGAGCAATAAATGTTGGTTTTTCCAGCCAACCTCTTCAGCTTAGATCCTTATCTTGGCTGAAGAGAGCCCAATGTTGGTTATTCCGGCCAATTTTGAGCGAAGTGTTTGGTTATTCCGGCCAAACGTTCTGCAGCCTAGATCCTTATCTCGGCTTAGGGGGAGTAAGTGTTGGTTTTTCCAGCCAACCTCTTCAGCCCAGATCCTAATCTTAGCTGAAGAGGGCTCAAAGTTGGTTATTCCTGCCAACCCAGAGCCAAGTGTTTGGTTATTCCTGCCAAACTTCTTGCAGCCTCGATCCTTATCTCGGCATAGGAGGAGTAAGTGTTGGTTTTTCCAGCCAACCTCTTCAGCCCAGATCCTGATCTTAGCTGAAGAGAGCTCAAAGTTGGTTATTCCGGCCAACCCTTATTTCATTGCCCCTAGTTCACTACAACTATTTTTACAGCGGAAAACAATTTATGCTGAAAAAGAAACTACTTGTTTTATTGAAAAAAAGAAAAACTACAAGTACGTTTAAAGAAAAGCTAAAAATAAAATAGTTTGAGATTGGCAGTGTTCCATGGCCTGGGAATGGCTTTGCTGTCTTCATCTTCCAAGTGGTATGCCCCTTTTCCTGCTAATCCAACCACTTTGTAAGGTCCTTCCCAATTGGGCCCTAACTTGCCATCTCCGGGTACCAGGGTGTTTCACATTACTTTGCGCAGCACGCAATCTCCGATCTTGAATTGCCTTGGATGTATTGTTTTGTTATATTTTTTGGATAACTCTTGCTGGTATAAGGCAATGTGAACTAGTGCTCTTTCTCTTCTTTCTTCTGTAAGGTCGAGCTCCAATGCTATGGCTTCTCCATTTAACTCTGGGTCAAAATTTTCGCTTCTGATGGTTGGGAGGCCAATTTCCAGTGGGATTACTGCTTCCATGCCGTAGGTTAAGGAGAATGGTGTTTCTCCAGTTGATCGCTGAGGTGTGGTACAGTAAGCCCATAAAACATGAGGAAGCTCCTTAGCCCACCTTTCTTTTTGCTTTCTCTAACCTTTTCTTCAATCCATCCAAGACGACTTTGTTTGATGCTTCTGCCTGGCCGTTTGCTTGGGGGTATGTCGGAGTGGAGTTATAGAATTCTATCTTGTATTCTTCACAAAAGCCTCTAAAAATTTTGCCATCGAACTGAGTGCCATTGTCAGATATTAGAGCCTTGGGTATGCAGAACCGAGTGATGATATTCTGCCAGACGAACTTCTTCACGTCTTTCTCTTTTATTGAGGCGAGTGCTTCTGCTTCTACTCATTTTGTAAAATGGTCTGTTGCTGCAAGAAAGAACTTTCTGTTGCCGGGTGCTGTTGGAAGTGGTCCTACTATGTCCAAGCCCCAAATCGCAAAGGGCCATGGGCTAGTTAATGGCAGAATTTCTCTGGCTGGCTGATGTATTTGGTGTGCAAACTTCTGACATTTCTCACACTTCTTGACATATTTCTCTGAATCTACTTGCATGTATGGCCATCAATATCCTTCTGAAATTGCTCTGTAGGCCAATGATCTTCCTCCTTGGTGGCTTCCGCATATGCCTTCGTGTATCTCGAACAAGAATGCCTCGACCTTGTTGGGATGGACGCATTTCAAGTAAGGTCCTGTGAAGGATTTTTTGTACAAGGCCATTAATGGGAACAGCCAAAATCGCTGCGCATTTGCTCTAATCTTGTTGGCTTCTTTCTTCTCTTCGGGTAAGACACCGTCTTTTAAGAACATTATAATGGGATCCATTCATAAAGGACCTAATTCGGCGCAACATACCTCAGCTGCTTCAGGTGCTTCATTGCTTGGTCTTGGTAAGTAGTCAATCAGTAACGGATGTGGGATGGATGTGTCTGCCATCGAAGCAAAGCCTACTAGTTCGTCTACTCTACTGTTTTCTTCCCTGCCGATCTGCTCTATCCGCACTACTTCAAATTTCACGATCTCTTTTTTGACTAACTCTTGGTACTTAGCCATTCTTTCATTCTTTGCCTCATAGTCGCTTGAAATTTGGTTTACCACCAACTGTGAGTCACTGTAAACCATTAGCTCGGTGGCCTTCATGTAGAGTGCTGATTTTAGTCTTTCCAGAATCGTTTCATACTCCACTTCGTTATTTGATGCTGGGAAGCCAAGGTTGACTGCTTGTTCCACTACTAGGCCATCTGGTGAGATAAGGACTATGCCAAGTCCTGCACCATGCCTGTTAGACGCTCCATCCATGAAGAGCTTCCACATCTCTCCAACGAACAGCTTCCATCAAGTGGAGGGATCGGATGATGCCTTGGGATCATGAGTGTTGCTGGTATTTTCTTCAAAGTCCACACTTACCGTTTGCCCCTCACTATCTGATTGTACCAAGTTTTTACTTGTTGATGAGTCTTTGCTTGGTGTAGTATGGTTTGCTTCTTCCTCCCTTTCTTCGCTCCGGTTTGTTTTGGGATGTGGCTAGGCATTCCATATCAGAGGTTGCGTATTTCCTGCGGCGCTTTCCATCCCTATTTCGGTTGTGCCCGTCAAGTCAATTGGGCAGATGTAATGACTTCCTGGTGTGAATTCTATCATAAAGTCTGCCAAAACTTGGGCTTTTATTGCAGTTCTGGGTTGAAACTTGATGTCAAACTGTCCCAATTCCACTGCCCACTTTAAGATTCGCCCAGAAAAGTTTGCCCTCTCAAACAAAGCTTTTAATGGAAAAGCTGTGAGAACGATTATGGTGTGGGCGTGGAAGTAATGCGACAACTTCCTTGATGCCATCATCAAGGCTAAGGCCAGTTTTTCCAATGGTAAGTACCTGGTTTCTGCGCCCAGCAATGTCTTGCTGACATAAAAGATGGGCAGGTATTGGATTCTTTTTGCTCTAACCAACACCGCGCTGACTGCGTGCTGTGAAACTGCCAAGTACAGAAAGAGCTCTTCTCCTGGTATTGGGGTTACTAGCAACGGTGGAGAAGACATGTACTCTTTCAAGCTTTCTAGGGCGTGGTCGCATTCTTCGTCCCACTCAAACTTGGCCTTTAATGCTTGAAAAAATGGTCGACATCTGTCTGACGATCGACTTATGAACCGGTTGAGTGCAGCTGCCATGCTAGTGAGATGCTGCACTTCTTTTACTGAGTTGGGCCTCTCCAGATCCTGGATTGCTTTGATCTGAGAGGGCTCTGCCTCTATACCCCGGTTGGTCACCAGGAAGCCTAGGAATTTGCCCGATCCTACGCCGAACGCACACTTGGATGCATTTAGGCGCAACTTGTTCTTCTTCAGAATCTTGAACATTTCATCTAAGTCCCTGAGATAGTCCTTCTCATCCTTGCTCTTGACCACCATGTCGTCGATGTAAGCCTCCATTGTTCTGCCTAACAATAGTTTAAACATCTTGGTGACCATCCGTTGGAATATTGCCCCTGCATTTTTTAGGCCAAAGGGCATGACCTTGTAACAATACAGCCCTCTAGGAGTTGTAAAAGACGTGACCTCCTAGTCTGGCTCATACATAACGATCTGATGGTAACCTCTATACGCATCAAGAAAGCTAAGCCGGTTGTGTCCTGCCGTTAGATCTACCAGTTGGTCTATTCGTGGAAGGGGAAAGCTATCCTTTGGGCATGCCTTGTTGACTGTTTTGTAATCCACGCAGACACGCCATTTTCCATTCTTCTTTGGCACTACTACGGTATTGGAGATCCACCTTGGATAGTGCACTTCTCTGATAGCTCCTTCCTCTAGAAGGTTTCCCACTTCTTCCGCCACTATCTCGCCGTGGTGGAGTGCTGATCTGCGAGTGCGCTGTATAATTGGTCTGGCAGTTTGGTGGACATTCAGTTGGTGACAGATGAAGTTTGGGTCTATGCCAGGCATGATACAGTGTCCAGGCAAACACTTCGATGTTAGAGGTTAAGAATTCCATGACCTCTATCCTCTCAGTGCTGGACAAAGACGAGCCAAGAAAAAAGAACTTTTCTAGGTCTTTTTCATCTATCCTTACCTGTACCAAGTCTTCCACTGCCTTTTGTTCAGCTGCCTTGCCAACATCCGCAAATAGTTCATTGCTCTCAGGCTCCTCCACCATCTGTACATACCCTTTTGCAGCGCGGCTGCCGTTTACTGTGGCAAAGCACTGTTTGGACATAATTTGGTCTCCAAAGACCTCTTCAATTACTTCGACTTCGTTAGGGAACCGCAATACTTGATGGCATGTCGATGCTACCGATCGCATGGCGTGCAATCATGTCCTTCCCAAGATAATGTTATAAGTGGAAGGGACTTTCAATATCTAGAATTCCACCTATTTTGTCATGGTTCCTGCTTTGACTAGGAGGATTATCTTACCCACTGGCCATTAGGGCATCGAGTTGAATCCGATTAGAGGAGATTTTGCTGGTGCCATGTCTTTGTCCTCTAGTTTCAGTTGTTTGAAGGTTTCGTAATATATTATCTCACATGAGCTTCCTTGGTCGATCAAAATCCGTTTGACGTCGAAATTCTTGACGCGTAGAGTGACGACCAGTGCATCATTGTGAGGGCAGTATATCCTTGCTAAATCCTTGTCTGAAAAAGATATGACATTTGGGGCCTTAGTTCTCTCCTTTTTTATAGTAGGTTGTGCACTTAATACCTCTCTTAAGTGCTCAGCCTTTTTGATCATCCCCCTGAGCTCACATATCCGCTCAGGTTCGAATACCCCATGTATTACGTTAATTATGCCTTGATGTGGGGCGTCGATCGGCATTCCGTTTGGGTTGTTGTGGTTCTAGGGGGCTGACTGTGTCCCTCTTTCTATGTAGTGGTCTAGATGCCCAGCTGCCACTAACTCCTCCAAATGCTGCCTCAATGGCGTGCAATTTTCAATGCGGTGCCCCTTTTCATCATGAAAGGTGCATCGGAACCTTTCGTCATAGTCTTTCTGTGCTTCTCTCAACTTGGCTGGCCATCGGACGAAAGGTTCGTCGCGTATCTCAGTGAGAATCTGGTAGATTGGTTTTTTGAATACCGTGGTAATGGCAGTGCGAACTCTTAGCCACCTTTTGTCTGAGTCCTCTCTGTTGGCCCGCCTGTCTCGCCTATTCTTGTTAGGTCGTTCTACCATGTTGACTTTTGCCGTGGTCTTTTTTCTGGCATTGCTGTTGTGCCAGATTTTGTTTTAGCATGGGTGCCATCTTTCTCCACGCGAATATGCTGATGCACTCACTCCATTAAGGCCTCCATCGTGAGGGGTGGCGTCATAGTAATTGAGTCCCTCAACTTGTTTCCGACTGGCAGACCCCCAATTTGGTTGAAAGTCTCCCAATAACGACTGTTATAGGATCTCAACGTCTCTTTGTCGCCTATGTCGATGGAGAGTAGCTGATCGATCTCCACTGGTGTTTTGGTATTCATTCTGAACCTAGTCACGAATGTCTCTGCCAATTGCACCCAGGAGGCGATGCTACCTTTTAGTAGCCTTTCGAACCAGGTTAAACCTAGGTCGCCAAGGCTGGATGGGAAAAGGATGCACATTAAAGCCTAGTTCCGCCGGTATACTGCCATAACCTGGCGAAAGTGGCTTAAGTGCATGTAAGGGTCTGTCTTTCCTTCCTAAGTAGTGAATTTGGGCTGGAAAAAGCCCGAAGGTAGTGGTGCATTCTCAATTGCATGAACGAACGGCGAGCTCTACAACCTTGCTAATGCTTTGTTCGTTGGTTCGTAAGCAAGGCGTGGTACTGGCATTCCTACCTCGACGCTTCCATGCGTTCGAGGGGCCGACCGCTGAAGGGCTGAAACTCTGCGCGGGTCACGTGCCTGGGTATTCTCCTTCCATTGTGCCCTTTCTTCAAGCACAGTTCGCAAGTCAGATGATCTGGGCAACTTTGTGTGCCTAGATGACGTCTGGTGTGTGTGCGAGGGCCGATAGGTGCTTCCCTCAGTATATGACCTCTCTGTTCTCGTTCTCTCAGACCTGGAGTAATGAGTCCTGGAAGTCCTTGATTGAGTGTCGCTTATTCTCAAGCTCCTACTCTCTGCTTGCGATGGTGTGGTATGCCTACCACGATCTTCCGAGTAGCGAGGGGGCGTGTTGGCTTTGTGCCCCTCTCCTATGGTCACCCCTTTTCCTTTTATCTGGCGCTTCATTGACTCCATGTTTGCCGCCATCTTTCTTATTAACTCATCATATTCCCTCACGCGATCCTCCAGGACTTGAGGGTCCATTCTTCGCCTCTGCCTTTCAGGACTTTGAGAGCAACGAGGGTTGTTAGCCTGTCTCCCCCTTGCATCCCTCCGGGGGTTCTGTCGCTGGGGTTCTAGATCCGCCATGGGAGGGATAGAAGGCAAGCCTTCGCGCCTCCCACCCCCCTCTGGGGTTTGTCCATTAATAGCGGATTGCGGCAAATCTTCATTGTGCGCATTTACTTCCAATTAGAAAGGAATAACTCGATCAAAAGGTTTTGTTCTTTCTGGAATTCCCACAGACGGCGCCAATTATATGAGCACGAAATAATCTTCTCATATAATCCTGTTGATCAAGTCTGTGCTCCTTCAAACGTCGTTGCCTTACTCCCTGAAAATACAAACGTGAGCTAGTCGGCAGGTGTGTGTCGGATACCTCTCTGATGCCTAAGTCAGCAAAATAGATAAATAGACAAAAAACTCTGTGTATTCGAGAATCAAAGTTGTGTTACCTCTTCCATAGGTTCTGTTATGAGCTTTTATAGGTTCCGTGTGGCACAATCCTAGTAGGACTCTTGTTCCTCCATGTAGAGTCCTCCTAGGAATCACACTCCAGAAAGATAATGCTTATCCTTCAACACCCCCCTAACTGTTTAAACCAAGTGAGATGGTTTTACCTCGGTAGTATGACAAAAACGACCGAGCTAGCAATACTTTTTTGTCATACTCAAACCAGTACCTTCACATGCAACTCATAGCTCAGCCCTTGTTCACCAATACCTCGGTTGTGTCCGTTAAAGACCGAGCTAAATACAGCAAGTTCTGACCGAGCTAACCATAGCAAGGTCATCCTTAAGAAGCCATAATACCTCGGTCCAAAACACTGTGGCCGAGCTAATTACCACTCCGACCAGGGTGACTGAGCTAACTGCAAGGCTCCTTTGGGACCGAGCTAACTACAAGGCCCTTTTACTCAGCCCTTCTCACTGTGGTCCACAGAACGGCCCATTACCCAGCTCGGCCCAATTTACTTATAAATTACCCTCTCAAAAGAGAAATTTTATGGGATGTGTATCTTATTTTTCAATTATAACTTTTATAGTATTTCATTATGAGTTATTGTGTTCTTAGTTATGACTTAATTATGACTTGGTTATACACATTGTGGTGCTAGTTATAATACATTGTAATGTTCTTTATGACATTAATTTGGTTATGATTCAAAAAGTTATACCTTATGCAGTATTTCGTTATGGCTCAATTTTTTTAAAAAGAAAATTATAATCGAAGAGAATTTAATTATGACATTTATGATAAGTAACACTACAAATTTCATAACTTCGATAAGGTACATATCACCCAACAGTATATATATATATATTAGTCATTTTGGTAATCAAAAAGTCAGAAAAAATAAATTTAAAATAAAATATTTTACATCAATATTAAAATTAAGGGTAAATTACACCATCCTTCCATGATGTTTGAAAAATAAAAAATAAATAAGTCTTACAACTTTTAACATAATTACATTGATCTCTCTTTTAGTAAGATTAAATTGATCGAAACTAATTCAGATAGTGTAAAAATATAAAAATAAATAACGTAAAGTATACATTTGTTGGAAAAAAATAGTTTTATGGTGACTTTAACATGAAATTAAAGTAAGTCTCAACCATTGGTTGAGGTGGGAATAAATGAGTTTAGATTCTTTGTAACAAGATCTTTACACCACAAAAAGAATGATAAAAAATCATTAAAAATTGAATGAGGATTTGTCTCATAAAGTTAGTCTCATGAATCCGGTATTGAGAATTGTGTATAACTACCAATCTCACATTGATTGTAGAGGATAGTATTAATGGGTATTTAAATCTTAAGATTTTGATAAGAGCATGAGCCCTTTGAAGCATCCAAATTTTTCAAAGGAATGGAGTTATGGATGCTTTTAGAATGGGCTTGGACCAAAACTATGGTCTAAGTTGGTTATGCAAAAATTGTCACATGCGCGCGCCGCTTGCCCACCCAGACCAAATCGGTCCGGGATCCGTGGATTGTGGATCTTGGGACTTGAGGGTTGTTGGAATGGGTTAGGTATGGGCTGGGCCGGATTAGTGGTCCATCAACCTAAAATTTTTGAACCAGATAAATATACACACATGTATATAGAGTGTGTAACTCACACACACTTATTCTCCATCAGTTTTGCAAGAATAATCTGCTGCATTTGTTGCCAGTCTTCATGGCTGGAGGCTCCATATTATACAGTCAGTTTGTCCATATTTTCTTTTTGTTTGAGAGAGTACTGTCGTTGTCAATTTGCCAGAGCTAAACAGAAGGTGTTCTGCATTAGCAAGTCTATATTGTCGTATCCTGGGAGACGGACGTCAATATATCTCGAGCACCCACAGTGAAGCGGCGAATTTGTTTTAAGGAGACTGTAATATCACACAAGTTTCGATTTGCTTTTTTTTCCTTTAAGTTTTATTATATGTATTTATGTTTATTAAGTTGTACGATATAATTCCATGATTTCTTTTCCTGTAAATCAATTTCATTTCGTATGAATCTGTTTGTTTATTTTATAATTACACAATTTATACAATAATCTTAAAACATATTATATGTTTTTCATGAAATTAGATAAATAGATTCATTGTTAATTTTAATAGATTACACTGCTTTGTATCTATTACTTGGGAAAATTATTGTTGTTGTTACCGAACCACCTGTAGGAATTCCAACATGCTGATAGCTTCTGTTTCAATGTACATGCTATGGGATTGAAAAAAAAAAAAAAAAAAAAAAAAAAAAAAAAAAAAAAAAAAAGCCAAATAGAACAGTACTTGATGCTCTTGAGTATGGATGTGCATGATTGATTTTATATATATATATATGGGCATGGCTTCTGTCCGGTCCTTAATCGGACTGGACCGTGTTGTTGGGCCCGTGGGGCTCACCACGGGTCCCGTTTTGATAATTTGAACCGTTCAATGTGTAGAACTCGTCGAGTACTTTATGTCTGTAAAAAATCACGTTAATCGGATATCGATATGATATCAAATCAGTTTTGTATAAAAAAATAGACGGTGAATAAATTAATGGTGGACAAAAATCTGCTTTGATCACATAGCTATCGATATCCGATTAATGTGATTTTTTATAGATATATAGTACTCGACGAGTTCTACACATTGAACGGTTCAGATTATTAAAACGGGACCTGTGGTGGGCCTCTACAGGCCCAATAACATAGTCCAATCCGATTAAAGACTGGATAGAAACCATTCCCTATATATATGTGTGTGAATATATTTCTCATGTGTTTCGGTAAAGTGTTAAAAAAATAATAACAATAAAATAAGGCCAGTATTTACCTGGAAGTCAGGATTACAAATTGATTTGTAATATGTATATATTTGTTTGCTTGCTGCTGTACACTATTTTGGATTTGCTCAATGTATTTATATATAATAGTTCTCTAGCATGATTAGTGTGGGTGTTGATTTTCGACCACATAATCAAAAGGGAGAACTCAGCTGGAGAGCACCGACACCTGTCACAGAAAGATAAAAATCCCGCGGTGGTTCGTCCACTCGGGGGCACTCTGATACTCAAGTCAGTAATCAAATATCTCTCAAAGATAACTAATAGTACTTAACTCACTAGACAGAATATAAAAAGCATACATTAGACCCATGACGGTGCCTCCCTTTTATAACCAACACAAATCTAGTCCCAATAGAAACCTAGCTTCAATGGACTCTGGATTACTGTTAATCTTGGACTCCCAGTAGTATTGACTTGGACTCCCAGTAGGATTGATATAAACTCTCTAAGAGTCTTATCTTTATCTAAACTGAAGTCCTCCCCAATTCTAGGACTCTTGTTCCTTATCCGCTTATCCCGAATTCTGATATTCTCGCAGATGACCTCGTCCCAGCTGAGATTATCGCGGTATCATATCTAGGACACGCGGCACCTCGGCTGACACTTCGGTACCACCTCGGTCACGTGCTGTCACTCAAAAATTATGTCCCCACAATTAGGATTATATATATATATATATATGCTTGCTACGGTTTCCCAATTCATGATTAGAATTTCAATGGATTTATATATGTGTTATTCTGCTAATTCCTGTAGAATTGAATTTCATATTTATGCTAGTAAATGTTGTTTCCATCTCATCAACTTTATTTAAGTGAATAAACATTTTTTTCCCCTTGTGATTGGTTTTACTACAATTTTAATTTTATAATGTAGTTAGCATGCTCATGAGTGTCTCAAATTTTAGTTAAAGATAACATCCTAATTATTTTCTAATTTCTAGTATAATCAACATGTTTAATATCTACTACATTATAGTTTAATTTACATGTTTATTATTTCTTAAATTTTTAAGATAATTTGCATGTTCCTTGTTTTTTAGATTTTAGTGTATGTTACATGCTTATTATTTTTAGAATTATTTGCATGATTTTATTTCTAGAGTTATTTACATGTTAATTGTCTAAGCTAGAATATTTACATGTTTATTGCATGATAATTTTATATGTAACTCTTACTTATTAATTTAATTTAATTATTTGAAGTTACAAACTTTTTGTAACTTGTCTAACATTTTAATTCATTAGTTAGTTTTGCTATTAAATAGTTGCTAGAAGATTTTAAATAATTTATTACTCTTATAGTTTCTTTAGAATATTTGTTTTGGATTTTGTTGTGATTTTCTGGTAACTCACTACAGAAAATTACACTTTTGGTAACTAAATTGGGCAACTAAAAAAAATTTAGTCGCCAAAAGTTGTAAAATTAGTGACCAAAAATTGTATTAGTCAACAAAAGTACAAGATTTAGCTATTAATTTTTTTTAGTCGGATATATTAATTATTGGGGACTAATAAAATTTAGTTGCTAAAAATGTCACAATTGACGACTAAAAAAATTTTTAGTCCCTACAAATAGCACAATTGGTGACAAAAAAAATATTAGTCGCTGTATAATTAGTTTTTACTACTAAAATTCTTTAGTCACCATATAAAAAACAAAAATTTACATTTTATTGGTCGCCAAAAATTTATTGTGAACGACAAATTTTTTTTTAATTGTTATAGAGTTAGTTTTGACTACTAAAATTATTTAGTCACCAAACGAAAAATAAAAATTTATTTTTTATCTTTGGCGACCAAAAATTTGGTGGTGAAAAATTTATTTTCAACAACTAAAAAATGTTTTAATCGCTGTACAGTTTGTTTTGGCGACTAAAATTATTTAATTGCCGAATGAGAAAAAAAAAATTAACCTTAATCTTTGGCGACCAAATGGTCGTCAAAACTTTATTTTCAATGACAAAAAATATTTTAATCATTATAAAGTTAATTTTGGCTAATACAATTATTTAGTCGCCGAATAAAAAATAAAAATTTAGATTGTAATTTCTTTTAGTTACTAAAAATTTATTTTTAACGACTAATTTTAAGGGGTACTTACCAATCAGTCCTATTAACTAGACTTATTTACCTACAGGTCCTAACTAATAAATTTAATACTATAAAAATAAGAGATTGATAAATTTATCACTATAAATTTATTCATAAAAACAAAGAGACTGATAAATTTATCACTATAAATTTATTCATAAAAATAAAAGACTGATAAATTTATCGTTATCACTTAATAAATTTATTAATAGGACTTAATGGGTAATAAGTGTCAAAAGTAGGACCTATTAATAATTTACCCTAAAAATTATTTTAATTGTTAAAGAGTTAGTTTTAATTATTAAAATTATTTAGTCACGAATGAAAAATAAAAATTCACCTTTTTATCTTTTATCTTTCGCGACCGAATTAGGTTATTCTCCGTATATAAACTCCACAGTTCCATCTTAGCCGGTGCAGTGCAGTTCGCTCCTGCCCTACCAAAAAAATCTCTCTTCTCTCACTTTCTCTCTCTATCCTTCTCAGTTCCGTTCGGATCTCCCGACGATTTATCCCCATTTTACCCTTCCTCTTCCTCTCATATCCCCTCAAAAACCCCAAAAAGAGAAATTTAGCTAATTTATCTGTATTTTGTTGCGTTGCGTTGTGTTGTCTCTCTAGGGTTTCGTTTCTTCAACCCAGAGGAGAGGGGGAAAACTCTGAAAAAAAGAATAAAAAGAATTTTTTTTATGGCACAGATTCAAGTGCGGCATCAGAGTCACGTTTCGAGTCCGAACGGCGTGGCGGCTGGTGGTACGAACCAGTTCGTGACGACGTCGTTGTATGTTGGGGATTTGGATTTCAACGTGACTGATTCGCAGTTCTATGATCTATTCAACCAGGTTGGTCAGGTTGTATCGGTTAGGGTTTATAGGGACCTCAGCACTCGGCGAACTCTCGGCTATGGCTATGTTAACTACAGCAATCCTCAAGATGGTCAGTGTTCTTGTAATTGCGTTTCTGTTGATACGAATTTGAATTTGGGTTGTTCGAATCTGTGACGATTTTTCTAAATTAGTGTTGTTGATTTGATTCGATGATGTATATGGTGTATTAATTTTCAAGCAAATTGTTTGATATGCGACATTTGTGTTATTTAATTGACTGATGATATGTTGATTAGTAGCTTATAGTGCACATTAATACTGATAAACAAGATGGATAATGTAGCATTGTATTGCTCTTTGTAGTCACATTTTCTGATGTTGCTAACACAAATTGTTTCGTTGAATGCGTGTAAATTGATCTTTAACAGTCAATGGTCCAAGCAATTTAAGAAATTGTGCCAGTAGTTTGTATTGGGTCAACTTGAATAAGAAAAAAGGGCAGGGACTAATGGGTTTGAGGTATTACTGCTAATTGCATTAGTTGAATCCACTTAGGCCCTGTTTACTAACACTTTATAAAAAGGATAATTTGCTTTAGGACAATCTAAATCCAGATTTACAACAGTTAGCTTTTTGAGCTGAAAAATCAAACAAGTTTAACGTGAAAAGTGGAACCAAACACCTTTTTAAGTACATCCGCTTAAGCATGTAATTCAATTGGTTGCAAATATGTGGAAACAAATGTGCTCTTAGTATCTACAGTTCCACTTGGACTTGTGATGCAGGCTTAATTTAAAAGACTACTAGAATGGACTTGTGCTACAGCTTTCATGTAATGATGTTTCCATCTGTGCTTGTGAGTTGGGTTAGTTCTTCATAGCTTGCAATAAGTGCTTTGTGCATGGTCATTCTGAATTTGATATATTTTGTTGCTTGATTTCTTACTGGCGTTATTTTGAATTGTTACTTGCTTCGTGTGTGCGATTTTTACTTTGTTGGCTCCATATGGACAAATTTTGCGTGACTTACGCACTCCTCCATGTTTGTTTAAACATAGATATTCTAGAATGCCTGCTTACAATTTTGATTCTAAGCTAAGGCATTTTGCCTCTTTTATGGCCATTTCCTGAGTTTTTAAGAATCGTTATTTGCATTCCTAGATGCAAAATACAAATAATTACTAGTGTAGTTAACATTTGCTTGTCATGTTAACTTGTGCCATTAGATGGAATCCTTGCCTCTCTTTCATTAGTTTGCTTGCTGGAGCATGGCCATGTAATTCTAACCAAGGTTCTGAAAAGCGGTTGCGGTCGCCGTAACGGTGGCGGTAACGCGGTTGTGGTTGCAGGATGTAAAGGCCATAGTGTAACGGTTGCGGTAACCGGAATTGTGAATTTTTTTATTTTTCGCACAATTTAAAAAAAACTTACTGATATGCATATTTTTTTTCCCTGAGCATATTTATTGAGTTACAAATAAATATTGATTAATTTTTGTAAATTTTTAAGTATGATCCAATATATTTCATATTTTTAAATCACTATAAACTGAGTTTTTTACATTTTATTTTAATAACTAATAACTTTATATTTTATAAAAAATTAATCGCTAACTATTATATATAAGATAAATAATGACAAAAGTAGGAGAATAAATAAGAGCCTAAATATATATATATATACATATTTTAACCAAGCCAAATAGATAATGACCACACTTATTATTATTATTATTTTCAAACAATATATAGATAGACACACAAACAAAATGGTTTAGTGATAGCAGCTGAATAGAATAAGCATAGGTCTTATAGTTTCAACAAATCAATAACATGTTTTTCATCTTCCCTCTTCTCTCTCTTTCTATCTCTTGCTCCTCTATTTTCTCTCTTTATCTTCCCTCTTCTCTCTATCCCTCTTCCCCCATTTTCAACTTTTTTTTTTGTGTTTTTTCAAAAGAAACAGTTTGAAACCATTACGTAACGGTGCGTAACAGGCCGTTACGGCACCGTTATGACCGCTACGGTAGCCGCTACGACCGACACATCTGTGAATCTCAATCATACTGCAAAAGCGGCCGTAACGGGTGGCGGTAACTGCCAAAACCGTTACGTAACGGCGTTACATAACCTTTGCGGCCGCTTTTTAAAACCTTGATTCTAACTATATTTGACATTTTTGGTTATTTGTGATCACAGCTGCAAGGGCAATGGATGTGCTTAACTTCACTCCGCTTAATGGCAAGCCTATCAGAATTATGTATTCTCATCGGGATCCCAGTATTCACAAAAGCGGTATTGCAAATATATTTATCAAGGTATCAATGTTCTGTTTCTTCATTTTCCACCCCCATCCGTTATGTAACTATTTTCCTTCCTTGATTTTAGAGTATTTTGATAGTTGCTAGGCTGCCAGGAAACCTTAATGTAATTGCAGTAGGTTAGATTTTTTATCAGACCGATTGGAAGAATATTGTTCTAAGAAACTGGGTAGATGTTTCCTTGAATTTTGTACCTCTGGGTTTGTTGCACCAAGTTAGGCTACCAGGAAACCTAACTTGCTGCTAGGCTGCCACTTTTGACTAATTTATTTTTTAACTTTCTGTGTAAATCTCATCGGATTCCTGTTAGTTTTGTTAGTCTTTGATTTGTTTAACGTCACACTCACACATAGTTTGTTGTTTCTCTGGATTTCCCTTGACATAATTACACACAGAATAGTCATACATTGCATAATTTGTATGTGTAGGTAGGATATGTGTTGATGAATCTTTAGGGACTCTGCATTTGTGGTTATGGATTAGGATATGAGATACCCATTACTTAGGCATTTAATGGGTTGTACTTGCCAAAATATGAGGATGCTAGTTCAGTATATTCCTTGAGCAATTAGATGAACGACAGCATTTAAATGCACGAGGCACAGCATAGTTCAATAAGTTCAAACACTCACATTGAACTATTGTGATATTTGTAATGACTCGTTGTAGTGTGTTAATTATGACTCATTGCGATATTGGTTAGAATATTATGACATTTATGTTTTGATTAAAGATTCAAGGTTGATTGCATCTATTTTTGCAAATAGTGGATGATAATGCAAATTAATTTTTGAGAAGATTGTGAAAAAAGGGGGGGCTTCATGACTGTTTTATTTGATTTTTTTAATTGTTTGCATCAGACCAATAATTAGATTGATACTTGTGTATGGAGTTTGAAATGGTTGGTGTATTGCTAACTGTAGAGTTTTTGCCATGTATTCTATAATTTGATTTTGTTTTTGCCTAGGAACCATGAATTTATTCTTGGAACTTTCACTGAATTCTTGTTATGGATCCATTGCATTTTATCTTTCTTTTCATTCTTCTATTATCATTGAGCTCTTTTTACTAGAAGTTTGGTTCTTTAATGAAAGCAAAGGTTATTTTGAAATTATTATAAATCTCAGTGAATCTTGTCATAATTGATTTGTATGTTCACAATATCACCATGGTATTTTTGGTTGTTGCAGTGCTTTAAATTACTCGCACTCCTACAAATTCATAGGAACTTGAATGATTTTCCATGAACTCTTCATTGCTGTAGGGCTCTCAGCTTCCATTTTCATAAACTTTGATTGAAAATATGATATGGACCATATGGTTTGTGGATGTACCCTTATCGTTTTGGGGATTGTGATTCCTTTAACCATTTAGATTGTACTATGACTCCCACGGTGAATATGTCCATTTTGCGGCTGCCATCTAGTATACTCTACCACTTGGAAACATATAACTTTTTTATTTAGTAACTTGTATTATCAATAGGGTTGGTGTTAAAGCAACAAGGGCCGCTGGAATGAAGCTAGTGCCTATTCCATCACTTCAAAATGCAGCCAATCAGTATTACATTGCAGATTATGTGCTTCAATACTGTACGATAGCGTACTGATTTTGCTCAATATCAGCTAATTGAATTTCTCGTGTAGTTGAGAATGAAGTGATTTTGTTGCTTGCTTATACAAAAGCCTCTTCTAAACAGAAGTGTATGTGTAAATAGGAAAACAGAGTCAATGACATTGAAATACCTTATGAAGACAAGTCTATAGCTCATGCATCACTGGACTTGCTTGTATTTTTGAGCTTGGATTATACTTGGTTTGTATGAAATTTTTATTGAAAATATTGATTTGATATTAAATATGAATTTTTTTGATGGTTGAAAGTGAAATGTGTGCATGTTATGGAATGGTTGTTAATTATATTAGTATATGGATTATTTAGTTACATACAGGGTACAGATTATACTAATAATGGAATAAATACAGGTGGTCGAGAAATTAATTAAAAAAAATTATAAAATTTTTGGTGACTTTGTAGTAAAAAATGCAAGCAAAGGTTTTTCATGACTAAATATTTAGTAGTAAAAAAGAAACAAAGACTTTTGGCGACCAAAAAGTTAGTAGTCAAAATAAATCAGGATAAGGGAAGAAACTTTTGGTGACTAAATATTTTAGTTACGAAATAACATGGCTTCTTTTAGCAATTAAAATGTTTGGTCATAAAATATCATGAAATGAAAATATCTAATCTTTTGACAATTAAAATGTTTAGTCGTGAAAATTAACAATGATTAAACTATTTGGTCGTTAAACATATTATTTTTAGTGACTACAATTTTTAGTCCATAAATGTATTAGTATTAGCGACTAAAATGTTTTAGCGATTAAATATTTTAGTTGTTGAAAGAGAATTTCATTTCGATTTATTTACTTTTAGTGACTAAATATTTGGTCGCCAAAACGTTATATTTGGCAACTAAGTCTGTTTTGGTAGCCGAAGATAAGATAATTAGCAACTAACGTCATTTTAGTCGCCGTTGACTATTGCCAACAAGGCTTTGGTGACCAATAGGGCGATGAAGAACTTTAGTCACCATTGACTTTCAGCGACTAAAAAACAACCTTCGGTGACTAAAAATTTGGTCGCCAAAAGTGTAATTTTCTGTAGTGACTTTCTTTATGGAAATACCTATGCGAAAGGGAATGAAAAAAAATACAAATCCAAATTAATAGTATTTGGGACTATAAAACCAAAAATATGCACTACGAATTTTTTGTTGAACATAAATGCCTAAGAGTGGAAAGGAATTTTGGACAAAATAGAATCCTAAGTGGATTGGTTACTTTTCTTTATGATTGAAGCATTTTTTGCTTGAGTTTTAGTTGTGGTTATTTACCAATATGTTGAAGGAAGTTTGTTTGCTTGTAATTGTTGTTAGCAATTTTTTAATTGCTTGTAAGTTTTGGAACTTGGTTTATTTTAACATAATTTATCCCTTGAAATACTTAATTCTAAATTTGTTTCCCATGAACTAGGAGTCAACATGCTCTTGAAAGTTTTGTCTAAGGTTAACTGGCTCTTAAGTGGAACCGGTGTGACCCCTCCAATCTTTCTAAAAACTTTCCCGACCATGTTCGATTCTAGAGTAATTAGTGAGATGAGTTTTGAATTAAATTTCTAACTTTGGGATTCTAGTGCTAAGTTTACTTTTTGAAAACACAGAATAGTGAAATTCTATTGTATTTTTCAAAAATAGCAACTATCACTGATGTTGTTATTGCTGCTAATGTTGGTGGGGATCAGAATCCTAGGACAACTGGCTTACCAACCCCTACTGTGACCTCTGTGGTCAACCCTATTACTACTCTTGCTGCTTTGAGAGGACCGCTCAACCATCATAAGCGCCCAAAGAAGTTCATTGAAGTGAATTTCAAGAGATAGCAACAAAAGATGCTGTTCTACATGACTGCTCTTAGACTTGCGAGGTTTTTTAAGTGAGGATCCACCAGCCGTGGAGCTGTGGAGGAGAATGAGCAAGGCATGCATAAGCTCATGGCTCTAGATGTTCGGAAGCAGTCAAACTTCTTTTGCTGAAACTATGTTCTGAATGGCTTGTGTAGCTTGGCTTTTCGCGCTGCCTTTCAAAAGGATGAATAGTCCTTACAGTTCGGACTCCACATGTGTGTTGGTTCTAAATCTGATTTCACAAGTACAGTGTGAAACAGTGGAAACACAAAAATAGTTCAAATCTGGCAATTGTTTTTTGAAAAATCGATATTTGAATTAAATGCCAAAATGGACTGCTTTGCCAGATTTTAGAGTCGCCGCCTAAATATTTATTTTGAAAAATTTAGGAAACTCGTGACTCGTGCCAAAGGCCATTAGTCCGTCATTATCAAAGTGTCTTGGTTCGGGAACTTAGGTATGAGAGGGGAAAGTCAATAATGAGCACCCCATTTACCCGATCAAAGATCGACCTCTACTAATTATGATGTGATTCTTATGTACAGTATATGTTCTTATTTTTTCTTTAACATACAAGTATAGACTAATTTCAGGAACAGTTGAAACATTTGATTTTATGTTTGTTTTGAAAAAGTGTTTTGAATATGTACCACTTGAAAAAGTAATCTCATATGTATACATTAATCAAAGTATCCAAATGTCAGTGAATAGCCTTCATCCACAGGCATTTAAACAATTTATCATTTAAGCAATTAGCATCATTGTAGTATGTTTGATACGACAGCAATCACACTTATACAATATGCTAAAGCATAAAAACTTACCTTGTACTCCGAGCAAAAAAAAAGAACTAGTTAGAAAAAAAAATGCATAATCCTAACTATGTATTATGACTAATGCAACACATATAATATGCAATTAATAAGCTCGGCTACTAGCATGGCATGCAAGTCAATTCAAAGCATATGATAGCGCACGTATTCAAGTAATGAGTTTGAATTTGACATTTGAAATAATATCATGAGCCGAACTTTTATGCATGCAATACAAGTGGATGCAAATATGAGTATGTTCATTTAAACATGATGTCTTTAAACTAACCATCATAAGCCGGTAAATAAAAGGGAGAATGACGTAGGGTTAGAAGACATACAATTTATTACATATTTGTTCTCGCGAAGGAGGGTTCGAATGTCCAAGTGTCCAAATAAATAAATATTACAAATCCAAATGAATAATAATGAAAAGGGGCTATCTAATTTATTACAACAAATAATATGTAATGATTGCGCGATACTCCTCAGGAATTACTCTATCTGCCTTGTTGAGATTTGTTCTGTTTTACCTTATCATTGCTTTCGATCAAAAGTGTATTGTTTGCAATTTATTGGAGCCTTGCCGACCCAAAACAAGACTTAGTCGAGCCCTAAATAAATCCAAGTATACCTTATTTTCTTTGTAGAAATCTATTTTTTGTGCCCGAGGTGAAACAGTGCAATCATGCAGACAGGGTATTCCTAGCCATGTTTGTCTCTTCTAGTCTTCTCTATCATGGAAAATACTCAAGAGAGGAGCGAACTCGGTTCCCGAACCACCTATAGTTGCAAGTTGATTTGCAAGATGATTTTGGACACGATAGAAGAAAGATCAATAAATGCAATGCATAATAACCACCCCTCCCTCCTATCATGAAGCAAATTCAAGAAGGGAAGTAGAGACGCTTCAAGATTCATCAAAACATTATGGACTAATGTAAGACGAGCCTTGACACAATAAACTCGGTATAACGTCCGACCGAATTCAATCAATCATATTGGTTCTTTATGTTGGTTGACTCATTTTAAGCTCAATTTTATTAGCCTATTTTATTTTACCTTCCCTTTTCTTTAATCCATTAAGTCCACAGTGATATTTACATCCACTAAGTCCGAAATGCAATAAAGGAAAATAAGTGTCGACTTAACTTGAATAAATAAACCTTATTTTCTTCTTAAGAAATTACAAAGGAAGAGTCAAACTTATTTATAAACGATAAAGGATTTTAAGTCAAACTCAAGATGTGCAACAAGGACTAGTCAAACTCCAAAGAGTAATAATGACTTAGATAAACCCATAGTGAGCGATAATGACTTGAAATTCAAACTTGATAATAAGTGATAATGACACTTTCCTTGGTGATTTTCAAGGGTCAATTAGTCTCTTAAAAGTAAACACACTGGTGACTAAAGAGAAATAAAAAAAAAATAAAAGGTTGTGCTTTAGTATAAGAACATGTAAACGTTTGGGGTAATGGACCGCCAAAGAGATTAAACCATTAAGCATAGAAGGTTTTATGTCTTTGGTAGTGAACCTCCTAAGAGATTAAACCATTAAATATAGAACTTTTTATGCTTTTGGTAGTGAACTTTTTATACATTTGGTAATGAATCCCCTAAGATATTAAACCATTAAGCATAGAAGAGTTTCTTTCTTATACTTGAACCACAATCTTTTATTTTTCACAGTTTTTTAATCGAAATAAGCAAAGAATGGAGGGGGGTTGCAGAGATGATTATGCGAAGTTGATTAATTGGTTAGTACAAACAAACGTGATATTAAAAACATGAATCATTGAAATAAATTAAATAGTCCCATAAATAACATACAATAGTGCTGAAATTAAGCTATAGAAAGTGAGTAAAATTAAATAGGATCAAGTTAGTAAACAAGTAGAAGGAAGGGTGGCTAACCCCTCTACTTTTATAATCTCAAATCACATAGTTTAGATGTTGAAAAACAGTCCCAAAACAGTGGGAAAAATTAGCGAAAACAAGTGGGAAACACAAGGATTCAAGCTTGGAATAAGGTTCAAAAAAGAGTGATCAACCCATCCACCTTTGGGTAGCTTTTAATCACAAGTTTCAGCCCTCAAAACAGTCCCGAAATAATATGAAAACACAAGAAAAAGATGAAGAAAGATTGAAATGAAAGTAAGGAAGCTTTACCTCTTGTAGAGAAGTGTTCTTGTTGTAAATCAAACTTGATTCCAAGGCACTCTCAAGTTTGAGTATGATTTTCAATTCTCAAATCAAGATCCAAGTTCAAGCCCTTGTATGGTATGAATGGATGGATGAACAAGGAAGAACAAAGATGGTTTCAAGCTCTTGTATGCCTAACACCTTGATATTTCTCTTTGTTGTATGATATTTCTAACTTGATGTTGTTTGATAATGTTTTCTAACTCTTCTCACCAATTCTAACCCTTGGTACAACAGGATCAGGTCTGTATTTATAGGCCCCAAGCAGTTTTGCTCAAAATATCTGCAGAATTGAGCAACTGGTAGAACACTGTTGTATCTGTGTGAAAAGTCAACATGTCCGGCCGAATGTTGGTATCTCTAGCCGGATATCACTTAGGTCCGGCCGGACTTCAATGTATTTCCATTATCTCTTACTTTTAGGTTCAATACAAGTTGATACCAGGCGCAATACTGAAGTTCCAGGGTAGAAATATAGTGGGCATGGCAAGTTGAAATTGTTAGAGCTCAAACTCTTATTCTTTTATTGAGAATTTAAACCACTGACTCAATGTAATCGTCATCATTGAGTGCTCAAAATCAAGCGCCTAAGTCTTACGAGCGATCAAAATTGGGGTGTCTACAGCTTGGCCGATTCACTGTTCAATGTGTTTTATGCCAACAAATCGGCGAAGAAGCTGTGGGATGTTTTGGACAAGAAGTACAAGACTGAGAATACTGGGTAAAGAAATTTATCGTTAGCCGATTTTTGGACTTCAAAATGGTGGACTCAAAAACCGTCATTAGTCAAATCCAAGATTTCTAAGTAATTCTGCACGAGATTCATGTAGAGGGAATGTTCCTAATTGAATCATTTCAGGTAGCTATGTTGATTGAGAAGCTGCCTAATGGCTAGAAAGACTTCAAGAACTACTTGAAGCATAAGCGAAAGGAGATGACAGTCGAAGAGCTCGTTGTCAAGCATCGAATTGAGGAGGATAATAGGAAGAAAGGGGGGAGTACCTCCACTGTGAAAGCTAATATGGTTGAGCATGGCTAGTCCTCGAGGGTGAAGAAGAAGCCACCGATAAGGAAAAGCTTGAAGCTGGGAGCTAGAGGCGGTGTCTCCAAAAGGCCAATCTACAAGCCGCAGGAACCTACTTTTAGATTCAATAGAAAGTGCTTCAATTGTAGAAGCGATGGGCATCGGGTGGTTGATTGTCGCAAGAAGAAGAAGCTTTACAATAAGTACCCTCCATAGAACAAAAGCTGGGCTCACATGGCTGAAATGGAAGATCTGTCACAAGATGTGGACAACATGGATCTGTTGGCTGTTGTCTCTAAGGTGAACATGGTGGGGTCCAACACGAAGGAATGGTGGGTGGACACTGGGCCTACTTGCCACACCTATGCTGAGAATAAGATGTTCACAACTTTTGAACTGGTTTCGAATGGTGAGAAGTTGTTTATAAGGAATTTTGCGACCTCAACTATTGAGTGTAAAGGCAAGGTGGTCTTAAACATGACTTCAGAAAAAGAGCTGACTCTGAACAATGTCTTAATTGTGCTGAACATTCGTAAGAACCTTGTCTCGGAATCGCTCTTAAGAAAGCATGGCTTCCACATGGTGTTTGAGTCTAATAAGGTCGTGTTGACCAAGACCGGAGTCTATGTGGGGAAGGGGTATATGTCTGGCGGTATGTTTAAGCTCAATGTAATGACTATTATCGCTAAAGTTAATGAGAGAGCTTCTTTTTTTACTCATATGCTTGAGTCCCCTGAATTATGGCATGGTAGACTTCGTTATGTGAATTTTCACTCTTTGCGTAAATTAATCAAGTTAGATCACATACCATTTTTCATGATTAATCTAAATTATAAGTGTGAAATTTGTGTAGAAGCTAAATTGACAAGGACTTCATTTCATTCTATTGAAAGAAGTACCGAGCCTTTAGATTTAGTGCATAGCGATGTGTGTGACTTGAAAGTCGTACAATTACATGGTGGCAACAAGTTTTTTATCACTTTTGTTGATGATTGCACTAAATATTGTTATGTGTATTTGCTTAAAAGTAAAGATGAGGCGATTGATAAATTTATTCTCTTTAAGAATAAAGTTGATAATCAATTAAGTCGAAAGATCAAGGCTTTAAGAAGTAATCGTGGTGGAAAATATGAATCGCCTTTTATTGAGATTTGTGCTCAATCTGGAATTATCGACCAGACTACAGCACCTTATTTCCCTTAGTCAAATGGTGTTGCTGAGCGGAAAAATAAGATGTTAAAGGAAATGATATATGTGATGTTGATAAGTTTTGGGTTGCCACAGAACTTCTGGGGAAGCAATTCTCTCTGCGAATTACATTCTAAATAGAATACCTCGGAAGAAAGTGGGCAAGACTCCATATAAATTATGGAAAGGCCACAAGCCTTCTTATAATTTCCTACGAATGTAGGGGTGTCTTGCAAAAGTGGCGGTACTTACACCCAAGTAGGTTAGGATAGGTTCAAAAATTGTGGATTATATATTCATTGATTATACACAGAATAGTAGTCATCTAGGTTTCTTGTGCACAAGTCTGATATTTCAGATATGCACAAGAATATCATTATGGAGTCAAGGAATGTGTCTTTCTTTGAGGAGGTGTTTCCTTGCCGAACCTGAGGAGAAGATCAAAGTTCTGAGAAGGAACTTGAAGATGATCCTAGTTATAGTAATCAAGATGAGGAAGTAGATGAGCCAAGAAGAAGTAAGAGGGCTAGGACTTCTAAGTCCTTTGGTCCAGACCTCTTGACTTATATATTAGAGGGAGAACCTCGAACTTTCCATGAAGCTATGACTTCACCTGAAAGTCCTTTGTGGAAAGAAGCGATTAAGAGTGAAATTGACTCTATCTTACAGAACCGTACTTGGGAGTTGGTTGATCTATCCTTAGGCAGTAAGGCCTTGGGGAGTAAGTAGATCTTTAGAAGAAAGATGAAGGCTAATGGGTCAATTGATAAGTATAAAGCGAGGCTAGTTATCAAAGGATACAAGTAGCAAGAAGGCCAAGGTTACTTTAATACGTATTCACCTGTGACAAGGATAACATCCATTCGTATGGTGATTGCAATAGCTTCTTTACATGGTCTGGAGATACATCAGATGGATGTAAAGACAGCTTTCTTAAATGGAGATTTAGATGAAGAAATTTACATGGAGCGACCCGAGAGGTTTTCATCTCCAGGGCAAAATAAGAAAGTCTGTAAGCTTCTGAAGTCATTATATGGTTTTAAGCAAGCTCCTAAGCCTTGGCATGAGAAGTTTGACAACGCTATGTTGTCAAATGAGTTTAGAATCAATAAGTGTGACAAATGCGTCTATTTCAAAGACACAAACAGAGGCTATGTCATTTTGTGTTTATACGTTGATGACATACTCATTGTTGGTAGTAATGATGAAATGATTAGAACTACCAAGAGATTGTTAAACTCTAAATTTGGAACGAAAGATAAGGGCCTTTCAAATGTGATTCTAGGTATTAAGATTACCAGAATATCTGATAGTATTGTACTTTCTCAATCTCACTATGTTAAGAAGATACTTGAGAAATTTGGAAATTCAGATGCAACTGTGTCTAGGACGCCAGTAGATTTGAGTCTGCATTTGACCAAAAATAATGGTGAGAGTGTTTCTCAACTAGAATATTCTCAGGTCATTGGGAGTTTGATGTATTTGAAGAGTTGTAAAAGGCCAGACATAGCCTACTCAGTTAGCAGGCTTAGTTAATACACGAGTAATCCAAATGCTACTCATTAAAGGGGCATTATGCTGGTGTTAGGCTATCTACTCTACATCTGAGATTATAGGCTGCATTATACCAGATACCTGGTGGTACTAGAAGAGTATAGTGGCGCAAATTAGATATCTGATATAAAAGACTCCAAATTCACTAGTGGTTATGTGCTTACCCTCGGAGAGGCAGCCGTGTCTTGGAAATCTTCTAAGCAAACTTGTAATTTTCCTAGTTGTTAGGTCCCTTTGTCTTGTCAATCCCATGAACAAACTTGTTTATCGAGTTGTAATTTTCCTAGTTTTTCCTTGCTCGCTCGAGCGAAGGAGTCCTGGCTCGAGCGTAGAGGCCCTGCTCCCAAAAGTTGCCTTTGTCTGCAAAAGTTCTAGGAAGAAGAATTGTGCGCTCGAGCGAAGGAAGCTTGGCTCGAGCGACGCCACTTAAGGAAAACACGCGTATTTGGTTCCTCGCTTGAGCGAAAGAGTCTTCGCTCGAGCGACCTTCGCAATCCATGTTTTCTATAAATGCTTGTTTAAGTTTGATTTAGATCTTCTTTAAGGGTTTTAGGGTTTTCTTTTGGGACTGGGTTGCTAGTTTTCCTTGATGTTTGATTGAGTCTTGAACTCATGTTTTGATTAGGACACATCAAGGAGTTTGGTTGTTCTTCTTTAAGAGTTTTCTTCTTCGGTGGAATCCGAAGATTCAAGCGTAGAGTAATCAAAGGAGTTTGATACTGTGTGCAGTCATTGATTCGACAATGGATGTGTGGATTCAACATCAATCTGATCAATTCCGAGACGAAAGTTACAGTGAAAGATATACAGATTATGGAAGACAAATTGACAGCGTTTTGGTAATTTGTTTGGTATATTTGTAATCTTTTTTTCTTCAATAGTAGATTGATTTGTGGCGTTTCGCCCGTGATTTTTTAATCACAATTGGAGGTGTTCCAATAGTGATTTTTTCTACGTAAAAATCCTTTGTGTCTATTTATTGTTTCTGAAACAACAATCTAAATCACTTTCATTCGTGCTTGATGATTTAGATTGTGAGTTTTAATTGGTTGGGAATTGGCACAATTAAATCTTGTTCTAGTCACGAATCACTTAGGTTTTTCACTTGGTATCAAAGTAGGTCACTTTTTGTTTTTATCAAAACTATAGGAGTAATTTTGTGTGATTAGTGATATGTATTCGATTTGTGAAGGTAACTCGATCCATAAACCTTTGTTACTTGATGGTACAAACTATTCTTATTGGAAAGCTCGTATGAGAGCGTTTTTAAAATCTATTGATGAGAAAGTTTGGCACTGTGTGGTCTATGAGTGGAGTCAACCTATTGTCACCATTGATGGTGTTGATATTCACAAACCTCTTGATAAATGGGTTACATTTAATTATCAAAATTCGAGTTGGAATAGTAAGGCTCTCAACTCCCTCTTTTGCTCCGTCACACCAGAAGAGTTTCGTCGTATTTGTACTTATGAGATAGCCAAAGAGGCTTGGGATATTCTTGAAACTATTTACAAGGGTACTACTTCTGTTAAAAGGTCAAAACTTTAATGTCTCACCTCCGCATTTGAAACTCTTTTTATGTGTGATGATGAGATGTTTGATGATTTTTATACTAAACTTAGTAACATCGTGAATTTCTGTTTCACACTCAGTGAAAAAATCCTTGAAGCTAAGGTTATTCGAAAAATTTTGAGGTCTTTACCCGAGAGGTTCCAATCAAAAGTGACAGCTATTGAGGAGGCTCAAGATGTTGATACCCTCAAACTTGATCCCCACCAGATTTCTAAGAGAAAACAAAAAGATAGTGTGGTTTTCACTATTGCTCATGAGACTGCAAAAACCCCTAAGATTGAGTTTGATCTAGAGTCCGAGATGACGGCTATGTTTACTAAACAATTAAAAAAAAATTAAAGAAAAAGAAGCCTAATTTCAAGGACCCTATTTCAAAAGATAAGAGTAATGAAAAATCCAAAACTTTTCCACCAAAACTTGTGCCAAAAACTAAAAAGAAGATTGTGAAGGGGCAAGGGGTCAAGTGTTACGAATGTTAAGGGTTTGGACATATTACTCTTGAATGTCCTTCGAAAAAGAACCGTAAAAAAGTCTATACAGTGACTTGGGATGATGAAAGCAGGTCAGAGCAAAAACCCGATGAAACCGAATTTGGTGAAGACAGAGATAGTACTTACATGGCATTCTGGTCTACTATCACTCAACCTCCTCCAAAGCTAGTGGAATTTTCTTGTGGTAAGAATCTGCACCATGCTCCTACCTTTGATGGAAGTAATTACTTGTTCTGGAAGATCAGAATGAAGATGTTTCTGAGAGCTTACAACCCTGAGGGCTGGCAAGCCATTGAAGAGGATGTTGAAAGCACTGACAATCTAAGCAATCAGAGAGTTCTAACTACCATTCGTGAAGCAATTTCAGACGAAGAACAGCAATAGGTTGCTCACTGCACAAAGGCCAAAGATGCATGGAACATTCTGAGTCAATTTCATGAAAGAGGAGAGTCATCTTCACCACCATCTATCACCTTTCCTGCCTTAGTTGATCGACTAGATGAGGGCTAGGAGAAAGAGGAGCAAAAGAAGATGATGAAACATTAGAAGACAATGATGAGATTGATGGTAATGATCTACAACAAGCTTACGAAAAGCTTTACGATGAATCTCTGAATTTGTCCAAGATCAATGACAAACTAACTCAAGCTCAAAGCATGTGAAAGTGAGAATGTTAAGCTAAAAAGAGAAATTGCAACAGCAAAGCAGAATGTCATCAAGATCTCTAATGACAAGCAAGACCTATATGGGAAACTTTTATCTTGTGAGATCGAAAGGAATAAACTTCTAAAAATATATGTCACATATGAAGAGAAGATTGAAAACCTTGAGATGTCACAAGCTACATTAGAAGAGATGATTGGTCAAAAAGATGAAGAACTCAGAGATGCTAGAGCCACAATTGCCATGTGGAACAAAGGTTCTAAGACATTAGAAGACATCCTCGAGTCTCAACAAATGGGTTGTGACAAAAGTGGTCTAGGCTATGGTAATGCGACAGTTTACAAAGGACATGCCTCTATATCACATGACCTGAAGACTCAAACAAAAGGAAAGCTGAAGGTGCAACAGGGTGATCTCTCGCTTCATCTGCCTAACGGGGGTAAGATCAACAAAAGAGAGGTAAAACATATTTTTATTGGTCATCATTGTGGTAGGTATGGGCACATTCGTCCTTATTGCTTTGAGTTTTTAGTAAGGTGTCTCAAAAGGGTAGAAATTCAAATACTTTTTGGGTTAGGAGACAACCTTACATGTTTAGATGGAACACCAAGTTTCATGAGGGTGTTTACAATGCTAAGACATTTACCAAGACCACCAATCCTGATTTTGTTAAGACCAAAAAGATATAGGTGAGAAATGATGACTTGACTTGTTTTGTAGTTCACACTGCTCTAAAAGCACGTGACTCACACATGTTGTACCTTGATAGTGGGTGCTCTCATCACATCTTAGGTGACAAATCCTACTTCACTTCCCTTGAAAAATATGAAGGAGGAATTGTTACCTTTGGAGATGGTGGCACTTCTAAAGTCATTGGTAAGGGCTCTATAAGTGTGGCTAGTCTTCCCAAGCTCGAAAATGCATTACTTGTTGATGGCCTTAAAGTAAATCTTTATGTGATCTCTCATGTTTGTTTTTTGAGTTTTGCATTCTCATGTAGCCTATGCTCATTGATCAATTTTTATCTGATGTACTTATGATATTATGCTTCATATTGTCAATATTTCACGTTTGCAGGCTTCATGGTTTGTAGATTATCTCATCTTAGTGTCACATTCATACTACTATGCTCTCTTTCTTTTGTTTTAAGTTCCACTTAATAGTGTGAGTCTTTGTTTTTGCTCAGAAAGGTGTTTTTAAGTGTTTTTTTTTTTCTTCGCTCAAGCGAGGGAGTGTGCGCTCGAGCAAGATTTCTTTCAACCCAGTATTTTTGCAGATGGAACAGATTCTAGGAGCATGTCTTTTAGGCTCGAGCGACAAGTTCTTGGCTCGAGGTACCTCGTGCACGTAAGTGTCTTAGCTCGAGTAACAAACTTCTCGCTTAAGCGACCTGGTAAGGTTTAAATAGCTCGTCCGCCTTTTCAGACTCCATTTTCCCTCTTTTGTTCGATTCATCTCTCTTTCCTAGGGTTTTGTTTCCTCTCCATTGCTGTTCCTCCCTTGGTTTCCACTCAATTTTGAAGGCGTCTCTTATCCATCCCTCTTGCATCGTCTATTGGTATGTCTTTCTCTCTTTTGTTTTTTTATTTTTTCTATTTTTTTTCTTCTCTATCTGTGTTGGCTCTGCTTTGTTTGCGGTTGTTTAGGATTCTTTTTAATTGTTGATTGTGCTTCTATCATTATGGGTTGCTCTCTTTATTGATTTTTGGTTAGTAGTTTGATGCATTTTTGTTAGGGTTTTGCTAGCTTTTTTTTTTTTTTTTTTTTGCTGTCTCTCTAATGAATTAGGGATTTATTTTTTACCTTGGGTTTGCCCTGTGTATGATGGTCTTAGTGAATTGCATTGATGTTGGTTTCCATAATCTACTGTTTCTATCTCTCATACTGATGCCTTTGATTGATTTTGGAAATTGACCTAGCACTGAATGCTTTCTCTGATCTTACAGTCTTAAATATAATGCTATGGTTTTGTGATTTTTTGATTTTTCTAACTCTGTTGGACTAATGATGTTTGTTGTTCTCTTGTGTTTGTTTTTAGGGGTTCTAATGGACTTTAGTTCTTTGGTTTTGTCTTGGTGGGTTGTGGTATTGTCTTGTCTCTTTTTTTGGTTAGTCATGGCTGAGTCTTCAAAACGTCGTAAAACCACCGTGTCTCGCCCCAATTTCAATACTGAAAAATTTAAATCCAAGGAAAAATCCATTCTTTTTTAGGATTTCTATGCTTCTAGGAAAGTTCACTTAGAACGCAATGTCCACCCGAGTGCTTTTGAGTCTATCCCCATCCGTTCTTTGTTTGATACTTTAGGGGGTGACCAAGTCCTGCTTTTCTCTGGTCCTCAAAATCTCAACTTGGTCTGAGAATTCTATTGTAACATGCACTCTATTAGCAAGGAAATAGCCCCCTCTTTTCACACCTGGGTTTGAAACATAGCTTTGGTCATAGATGACGAAGCCTTTAGGCAGTTTCTTGATCTTTCGAAAGTCTGGAACTGTCACTATCCTTTTATTACCCGCAACGGTGTTGATTTTGATCAAGTGGCCAATGAACTCTGTGGCACTCCCCGAACTTGGATTGACGGGGCACTCATTCAGCAAAATGAGCATCTTCCTCATTTCTGTCTCCTTAACATCATCGTTTGTGCCAACATCCATGTTATTACTCATTCTTCTCACATTACCTAAGATCAGGGTTATGTGTTATATTATATTGACCATTGCCTTCCCATTGACCTGCTTGAGATGATAGTCTCCAAAATGATTACTGTTTTTGTGGGTCGCAAATCTTTGGGTCTTCCTTATGGATGTTTCCTCACTCGATTTCTTATATCTCTTGGTGTCCCTACCTTTGAGGATGACGAGTTTGCCTCTCCTATTAAACCCATGACCAAGTTGACCGTGTCTCAGAGTCAAGCTCATGTTAGGGGGGGTTCGTCGGGAGTCGAGGTATCTGATGCAGGTGATGATCCCCTAGCCAAGAAGGCTGAGATTGATGCAGCCACTATCGGTGCACCTGAGATGCGTCTTCGTTCGTTTCGTGGCCAGCTACAGCAGTTCGAGCAGTCTGTTACTTAGCACCTTGATTAGCTCGATGTTCGGCTCGATACACTTGATGGCCGCCTCGATCAGCAGACTGCCCTATTGACTCAACTCCTGTCTTTGTTACAGATGTCGCCACCGCCTCCACCAGATTCATAGTTCTGTTTGCTTTTGGACAGTATTTGGAGAGATTTTTTTCTGTTTGGCATGTATATTCTGTTTCTTTTGTCTCTCCTGGACAAAAATAGGGAGTATATTGGGATTATTTTGGGTTAGGGTATATATTCTTGTTTGCATGATGGTTGGGGTATATATAGTTGTCTTTTGGGATATATAGTTGTTGAATTTTGCATACTGATGGACATACTATTTTTGGGCTTTTGATATAGTTTTACTTCATTATGTCTTGATATGGTTTTTGATTTTGAATAACTACTCTCTCTATTCCCATAGTGTTTGTGGGGGCCGAATATCGGGAGACGTAAAGAGGCCGAATAGTAGGACCTGAAGAGTCGAAATTCATATATCGTACTCGACCTCATCTTATACATACAAATCCAGAGGTACCCTATTCGGCCAAATAACCGGTTGAGTAAGGGGCCGAGTAAAGAGCGGTTTGCAACAAAAAGGAGTCAAGTAAATAGTTATACGAAGAATTGAAGGTTGGCCCAGCCCTGAAGCCCAAGAAAGAAAAGATATAAATAGAAGAATATCATCCGAAGAGAGGTATGTGAGAACTAGTACGCTTAACTTAAAATACAAGCAATCGAGAGACTATATACTGACTTATCTGTCGGAGTGCTAATTCCGACACCCCCAACCGGAGTGCTCATTCTTTTTCAGGTTATCAGCTGAGGATTTCGAGTGCCCCATTGGATCTAAAGAGTATTTCCAGAACCACTCTCCCACGATTGGCGTCATCTGTGGGAATACTTGAGTACATCCATGGCGGGCGTGACGAAAGATCCTCCGGTAGTCGCTGGCGACCTTACGCCACAAGACGAAACCACACCAAGCAACATGCTGGGGCCAGAGAATATTACCGCAAGAAGGGTCCTGAACTTCAATTCACCCTCGACATCAACTCATGAGACAATGCAAGCGATTATGGAGCAAGCAAAGCAAAACGAACAAATATTGGAAAACATGATGGCTAAGAACGAGCGCCTTCGACAAGATTTGGCCTTGGAAGTGGCAAAATCTCAACAGGCCACGCACCACGACCTAGGACGACCTTTGAGAAGGGATGGTCGACGATCTCGAATTCAGAGACATGATAGTGGCTTTGACTCATCATCCCCAGAATCTACAAAGAAGGGACGAGTCGACATCTAGTTCTTCTGAGGGAAGTCTGCGTGCATGGAAAAAGCGAAGAAGAAATGATTCAGACGAAGAGGATCAGCATGACCCCTTTGTACGACGGATTGCGAAGGCAGTGCTATCCAAAAAGTTCAAAGCATCGTCATTTACCTTGTATGATGGTAAATCAGACCCCACCGATCATATCCGCCATTACAAGCAAGCCATGAAACTCCATGCAGACAACGAGGCCCTCATGTGTCGAATATTTCCGAGCAGTTTGGGACAACTGGCTGTCAGGTGGTATTATAAACTGGAGCCGGCTTCGATCAAGAACTTCCACCAATTCTAAAAATCTTTCAGGGCAAGGTTCATCACTGATGAGGTCCAGCCGAAGCACACCGATTCTTTGTGGGCAATGCAGATTCAACCGGGAGAAACCCTTCGTGCGTATTCAGCGCGGTATTGGAAATGTTGTAATCTGGTAGATGATGCTTGCAATGACTCCATGGCCATTACTGCCTTCAAGATGGGGTTACATCTAGACAGTGCCCTCCGCAGTTCCCTGACCAGATGGCCCCCAAAAATGGTCTGGGCGTTGATGAGAAAAGTTGAGAAATACTGCAAAGTAGAAGACGATGCCCTCCGGGTCAAAGACGGACATAAAGCCACTAAGTCAGCCCCGCCTAAAGTCGTACAGCCGATAAACGCTGTACCACCACGGAGCCCTAAATCACGGAATCGGGCTAAGCGAGATCGAAGACGGGATTCACGTCGATCAAACGACTAGTGTCCACACCGAGTTAATGAGCAACTTTAAGTGGATAACAGGCGCGCGAGGCGCGTCGACAAGAAATACACAAAGTTATCAGAGCCGATCAGTGTGGTTATGTCTAAAGTTTAACACCTTCCGTTCTTCAAATGGCCATAAAAAATGGTGGGACCTCTCGACACGAAGAGATGGGACAGGTGGTACGAATATCACAAAGATCACAGTCATGATACCGACAGTTGTTATGCTTTGAAAGACCATCTTAAGGAGTTGGTACAGGACGGTCGGCTCCAACAACATGTTCGAAAGAACTCAACCAAAATAGTTGCCCTACGACAGGATTCACCTCCGCTCGGCGTCATCCATATGATATATAGCCTGCCAATAGCCTCAACCGTGCATGCAATTCAGTCGCACCCAGTCCTTCAAAAGTAAATCACACCAGCAAAACGGCCCTATGAAGCTCCGAATATTACCTTCGACGATTCTGATTTGATCGGCGTAACACTCCCCCACATTGATTCATTGGTCATTGAACTACGTATAAACCGATTTACTGTTGAACGCGTTCTCATAGACCAGAGGAGTACTTCGGAGGTTATGTATTACAAGACCTTCATCAAACTCGGGTTCACCGAATCAGACCTGTCTCCGGCTCCTTATCCATTATTCGGCTTCAACACTAATCCAGAGTACCCGTTGGGTAAAATCACACTACCAGTTCGAGCGGGCTCCCGAACAATAGATGTGCAGTTCTTGGTCGTCAAGCTACCTTCGCCGTATAATCTCATCATGGGGCGAACTTGGCTGCATACTATGCAGGCCGTGCCAAGCACCTATCATTAACTGCTCTGCTTCCCGACAGAACGCGGCATTGAGCAAATCCATGGTTCCTAGAAATCGGCACAAGCATGCTATCTCCTTGCTGCAAAGACATCGAAAGAGTTAGAAGTGAACTCTATTGAGGTGCCGGATCAAGAGAGCCTCGACGATGTTGGGCAACCCCCAAGTGAAAAGGCCACGAAAATCCTGGATCGAGTTGAAATTGACGGGAATCCATACAAGTTCTTCATGGTTAGCGCCTCCCTGAATGAAGCCGACGGGAAGCAACTAATTTCCTTCTTGCTCGGCAACCCTGATGTATTTGCGTGGACACCATATGAGATGCCAGGTGTGGATCCGTCTATTTCGTAGCACCATTTAAACGTTGACCCTAAATGCAAGCCGATTATTCAGAAAAGCCGGCGGTCAGCTACAGAACATACTGCTGCCGTTGTTGAGGAAGTTGACCGATTGCTTGATGCCGGGGCAATCCGGGAAGTTACCTACCCCACATGTCTATCGAACACTGTGGTTGTCAAGAAGAAAAATGGGACTTGGCGTATTTGTGTGGATTTCACGGACTTAAATAAAGCTTGTCCGAAGAATTGTTTTTCTCTCCCCAGAATAGACCAACTTGTAGATGCCACGGCGCGTCATCAACGTATGAGCTTCCTGGACGCCTACAGAGGCTACCATGAAATTGCCATGCACCCGGAGGATCAGGACAAAACTGCATTCCTCACCCTAAAAGGAACCTATTGCTATAAGGTTATGTCTTTCGGGCTGAAGAATGTAGCGGCAACTTGCCAAAGATTAGTCACTACCATGTTCAAAGAGCAACTTGGTTGTACTATGGAAGTGTATATTGACGATATGGTGGGGAAGTCCAAAGAAGAGCAAGCTCACCTAGCCGACCTGGAAGAGACATTTGGCATTCTACGCAAATACAGAATGAAGCTGAACGCTTCCAAATGTGCGTTTGGGATCGGCTCTGGCAAATTCCTGGGTTACATTGTCAACCACCATGGAATTGAAGCCAACCCGAGGCAAATCACAGCAATCCTAGAACTCGGCTCCCTTGGTTGGTCAAAGAAGTTCAAAAACTGATGGGGATGGCCGCCACACTTAACAGGTTCATCAGTCGCTCCACAGATCGCTGCCGACAATTCTTTCATACCCTTCAGCAGGGTAAGGCTTTTGAATGGACCTCCAAATGTGAAGCCGCTTTGAACGGTTTGAAAACATACCTCCGATCGCCCTCCTCGACAACTCCTTCGGCAGCGATTTCATTTTATACCTAGTAGTTCCGATCAAGTCGGGCCACACATTAATAAAGGAAGAACACAGAGAGCAGCGACCAGTCTATTATGTGAGCAAGGCAATGGTTGATGCTGAAACACGTTACCTCCCGTTGGAGAAACTCATCCTTGCACTCGTCATGGCTGTAAGAAAACTGATGCATTACTTTCAGGGACATACCATCGGGGTAGTAATAGATTATCCCCTCCGGTAGTACTTCGTAGTGCGGAAGCATCCGGGCGCGTCTCAAAGTGGGCTCTCGAGCTCTGCCAGTATGACATTCAATTTCAGCCCAGGACTTCAATCAAGGGGCAAGTGCTCGCCGACTTCATTGCCAAATTCACTGGATGCCTTCTCGGGTTTAAGTCCGACCAAATTCAACCTAAGCCGAATTGGAGAATTTACATAGGGGATATTTGGCAGTTGTATTGTGACAGCTCATCTAACCAACGGGGCAGTGAGGTCGGAGTAGTTATCATGGCTCCCGACGGAGCAATAATCGAGCAGGCTGTGAAACTCGGCTTCAAAGCTTCGAACAATGAGGCCAAATACGAAGCCCTACTAGTCGCCTTACGGAATGCACATCTCCTGGGTGCTCAGTGTTTGCTTATATTTTACGATTCGAAACTTGTGATCAATCAGCTGAAAGGGGAATACGCGGCCAAAAATGACCGTATGACAGCTTACATGAAAACAGCAAATTCCTTGCTGGAAAAATTCGATCATCATAAATTGAACCAGATAACCCATGATCAGAACACACATGCAGACGCCCTGGCTTGCCTCGCCTCCGCTGTTAACTCGGAGATTAAACGGACAATTGAAGTGGGTTTCGTCCCTAAACTGAGCATTGGCCCTTCAGAAGAAGTCCAAATCAATGTCATAAAGTCAGGTCCGAGTTGGATGGACTCCATTGCTGCATTCTTATCTTTCGAACAGCTCCTGTTGGACAAGAAAAAAGCACACAAGCTACGAAACAAAACCCTGCGATACTACTTGGATCCGCAAGGAAAGCTTTACAAAAAATCCATTTCTGGCCCATACCTAGAATGCGTTCATCTGGATAAAGTCGAGGAACTCCTGACTGAAATACATGAAGGTAGCTGCGGCGTCCATTCTGGCGGGCGCTCTTTGGCTCATCGAGCCGTGACACAAGGGTATTATTGGCTGACAATGAGAGCTGATGCCGAATGTTATGTGAAAAAATGTGAACAGTACCAAAAGTTTTCTCCCTTAACCCATCTTTCTGCTGAAGAGTTCAGCTCTATCACCAGTCCTTTGCCGTTCGCCCAATGGGGACTTGACATCGTCAGACCATTACCTCGCGCCCCGGGCAACAAGCGATTTTTTATTGTTGCAACAGATTATTTCACAAAATGGATGGAAGCCAAGGCACTAACGCACATTCGAGATACCGATGTGAAGCATTTTGTATGGAGAAATATCATAACACGATTCGGTATTCTGAGAGCACTTATTTCAAACAACGGCACCTAGTTTGATTGCGGTGTTTACCGGGAACTGTGCAGCAAGTATAGTATTCGGCTCTATTTTTCCACCCCAGCTTATCCTCAGAGCAATGGCCAAGCTAAAGCCTCTAACAAATCTATTTTGGATGGCATCAAGAAGAGGCTGGAGAAAGCTAAAGGAAGATAAGTCAAAGAATTGCCGAGTGTGTTATGGATTCATCGTATTACTTCGAGGCGGTCCACTAGGGAGATGCCATTTGCTTTGTGCTTCAGAATGCAGGCAATTATCCTCCTGGAGATCGGCCTCCCAACCTTGAAATCAAAAGTTTTTGATATGGGCCAAAACGACATGATGCTGGCCTTGGATTTGATTTTGGTCGAAGAACAAAGAGACCGTGCCCTAGCATTCATGGCTCGGTACCAGCAGCAGCTTGCAAGTCGTATAATCAACGTGTTCAGCTGCGCTGCTATACACCAGGAGAGTTGGTCCTGAAGAAAGTACTTCCAGCTGCTAGGAATTCGGCTGATGGAAAACTGGGTCCTAACTGGAACGGCCCCTATCAGATCGACTCGATCGTAGGAGTAGGGACATGTCGGCTCAAAGATATGTCTGGGAGGAGTCTGCCACGGCCTTGGAATTCAACACACTTACGTAAATTCTATCATTAAACCCGACTTGTGGGGCATGATACTTGTTTTGAATGATTCACCATGTACATATTTCACTCATGCAATGCAAAGTTTCCTTTTTTCTCATTTTGAAACTCAGTACAAAAGTCTTCCATTAAAAGCCTCCGGATTCGGAGCCCCATCTGTGCATGACACGTTTGGGCCGAATAAGACTCCGGATTCGGAGCGCCCTTCGTGGATATCATGATTGGCCAAGCCAAGAAGCCTCTGAATTCGGAGCCCTATCCATGCAGGTCATGTTTGGGCCAAATAAGACTCCGGATTCGGAGCGCCCTTCGTGGATATCACAATTGGCCAAGACGAGAAGCCTCCGAATTCGAAGCCCCATCTGTGCAAGTCGCGTTTGGGCTGAATAAGACTCCGAATTCAGAGTCCCATTCGTGCAAGTCACGTTTGGGCCGAATAAGACTCCGAATTCAGAGCGCCCTTCGTGGATATCACGATTGGCCAAGACAAGAAGCCTCCGAATTTGGAGCCCCATCCGTGCATGACACGTTTGAGCCGAATGAGACTCCGGATTCAGAGTGCCCTTCAAGGATACCATAATACATGGCGAAAATGGAATCATGCAAGCATTCAAAATGAAATGTTTCATTAAGTTGAACCGGCACAAACCGTATGAACATTAGTTAAAACATGTAAGCATTTAAAATGAAATGTTTCTTTAAATTAGACAATTGGCAGAAAGTGTATTAACATAAGTTGAAGCATACAAACATTTAAAACGAAATATTTTATTAAATTAACCGATAAATACATAGCTGGCGCCCAATCTACGTTGGAGCATTTACAACATGTTCAATTTTATTTGGCGTCACCCTCGTCGTTGCTTTTCTTAATTTCGAAAGCGCCAAAAGGAAAATGTTGACGTTGGTATAATGGCAACGTCGATTCAATGCCTGCTCCTCGGAGAGCCTCTGCGGCTTAGAGAGCCTTAATCCACCCGTGCCTAAAACCCCGATTCTCACATCGGCACACTTCCTCGGCGAGTTTCTCCTTGGTCTTGTCTATCTCGACTTTCTTGCTGTCGTGGAAGCCATTTTCATAACCCATGGACCTTGTAGTCTCTACTGCAAACATGCTAGCTGTATCTCAATCAGAAGCGCATGACTTATCAGCTGTTGGGTCACTCTTTCCTCCACGACCGGGTTAGATTGCCTGTCCTCACGCGGCTCAGCAGTTTAGGCCTTCCTTAGCTCACGCTTGGCCTTCTCCACATGAGCCTCCAAGTTTTGAATTCGTTCATTCTTTTGTTCTATCTCCCGCCGCGTGGCACGCAGACACATGCCGACTTCATAGGCAGTATACAGCCCTTTCATTGCTCCATGGATGCCCTCTCGAAACACTTCGAAATGCTGTCGACCAACCATCGATTGCTGGACTTCCGGTGAAAAAATCTGTCGAGCGAACTCGACTGCTACACCTGGGTCGTGAACAATAGAATCTGCCTCCGTCATCGGTTTATTCCCTACAAAAATTGCAAAACTCAACGGTCATGATGTCACATCGGGTTCACTTTTCGGTCGCAGTCGAAGGGGGCTGCCCCGTTGCTGCTTTTCCCTTCGGGGTGACCTACTTCAACTTGAGGGTTGACATTTTTCCCGTTTCCTGGACGTCCTACTTCCCGTGCATGTGGGCTCGCTGCTACGATTCATTTCAGTGTCAAGCTTAGCCAATGTCCGCCCTTCTCCTTTGCTGTTAAAGAACAGTCTATTTGACATTCGCACTTTATCTAACCTTCCACAACAAACTGGTTAAAATTGAGTCTGAACACAATAAGTGGAATTACGGGCGCGGAGAAGTCCCATTTATTCCTAACGCATGCAGCACCCCTGAGGCGATTTCATTAACGCTAAACTCCAAAAGCCTGATACCGATCTGATGTGCCGTAACCACTACATGAACTAATGATATTCGGCTTTCGAAGTTCATACATTGGTTGGGGCAAGGGCAGATTTATTAATCTGGTTAGCCAAATATCTAAACTCGATGCCGATCTTATGTGTCGCAGCCACTACATGAACTAATGATATTCGGCTTTCGGAGTTCATACATTGGCTGGAGCAAGGGCAGATTTATTAATCTGGTCGACCAAATATCTAAACTTAATGCCGATCTTATGTGTCGCAGCCACTACATGAACTAATGATATTCAGCTTTCGGAGTTCATACATTGGTTGGGGCAAGGTCAGATTTATTAATCTAATCGGCTGAATATCTAAACTCGATGTCGATCTTATGTGCCGCAGCCACTACATGAACTAATGATATTCGACTTTCGAGTTCATACATTGGCTAGGGCAAGGGTAGATTTATTAATTTGGTCGACCAAATATCTAAACTCGATGTCGATCTTATGTGCCGCAACCACTACATGAACTAATGATATTCGGCTTTCAGAGTTCATACATTGGCTGGGGCAATGGAAGATTTATTAATCTGGTCAGCTAAATATCTAAACTCGATGCCGATCTTATGTGCCACCGCCACTACTTGAACTAATGATATTCGGCTTTCGAAGTTCATACATTAGTTGGGGCAATGGTAGATTTATTAATCTAATCGGTTGAATATCTAAACTCGATGCCGATCTTATGTGCCGCAGCCACTACATGAACTAATGATATTCGGCTTTCAAAGTTCATACATTGGCTGGGGCAATGGAAAATTTATTAATCTGATCAGCTACTTGACGAGGGTAAATTATTAAATTCCCTAGTTATCTAACCGACAAGTATACACGAATGTTTTATCCAAAGTAGCAAAAAGCAATACTATTCATCAATAGCAAAATTAAGTACAAATAATAGCAAAGTACAAAGAAAATTTTCATTAGTAAATTGGGCATAGACTGTAGCCATTTTACAAATGAAAACTACTAATAAAAAAGCTACAAGTTTACATGGAAATGCCTAGCAAAAACTTAAAAATTGAAGTCATTTTACACATAAAAACTACTAAACGAAAAATCGCAACAATACATTCAAAATCCTTAAACAAAAACAACTAAAGTGTTGCCCTAATCAATCCTCGGAGTCAGACTCCAACGGCTCAATGTCCACTTGCTTGTATGGAATTGGCATAGCCAATGTCACATTAGCAGCAACAAGGGCTTTGAGCCAGCCGTGTTTGAATCCCCAATTTTCAAATTTGGGGACTTCTTCCACATAATTTACGAGAGCGACGCTTTGCCCAGCCTCGTACGCCTTGGAAGCCTCGGAGTCGGCTACTTCTTTCGCCTTCTTTGATTTTTCCAATTCAGCCTCCAGTTTAGCAATCGCCTCTTGGGCTAACTTGAGCGCATTTTCGCTCGCATTTGTCCTCCCCTCGGCGGCCAATCTGAGCTGGTCTGCATCTCTCGCCCTTTCCATCTCTGCCTCGGCCCTTGCACCTTCCATCTTCGCCCTTGTTGCTTTGAACTTGGCCCTGCTCCTTTGGCACTCCACTTCCGATTGTAAACGGCCAATTCGTTCGACGGCGTCATGCTGGTGACGGCCTTTCTCGGCTATCTGCCCGACCGTTTGCAAAATGGGAAATTAAAACGAAAACAAGATATGCATAAAAGGGAAAGAAAAGGTTAAAGTATATACCAAAAGAGACGATTAAGCGGCTAATGCTATTGCCAACAAATCCGACTCCGCCCGGAAAGCCGCCTTGTCAGCCAGCAATGAGATCGATGAAGCCATGCTCAATGCCACGGCTGGGTCTTTCATAGTTGACGCTTTAGGGGAGATCGACATGTTTTTTATCTTTGGTTGAACGACAAAAGGCACAACCACATCCAACTCCTCTAAACGCGGTCGTTTGTCAGCGGGGTTTTCTTCAGAGCTGGCCTCGACCTTGGCAGGACGATTCGCCCTTCGCTCAGCCTCCTAATTGGACTGCACAACCGTCTTCGACTCGGCATTTCGGGTTTGAGTCGTCTTCTCCTCGATAACAGGCAGGGAGGGCTCAGCTTCGATGGCAGGTGGCACTTCAGAACGAATGGCTTCTACTCTCCGCCGCGCGGCCATTCTCTCGGCATTTTTCTTTTTGGCGAGTTGAGTGAGTGACGACCCAGCCATGTCTTCGGGGTACGCGCCAGGAAGGTCTTCTAAACCAATAAAAATGTCGTCGAATGGGATGTCCCCTCGGCCCGAAGTGGACGGAGGGTTGGCTGAATCGAGGTCGGCTTCCTCAAAGGCCAATTTCAAAGCCTCGTCTACTTCAGCTTCGGATTGGTCCGACTCTTCAGCGACCTCTGCAGCTACTTCCGCCCGCTCCGAGTCGGATCCGTCAAAACCAACTTGCCGCAAGTTTTTGAAGTTGGTTAAAACAAGAGCCGTAAGAGACTTTTCACCCCTCGGAATTGGGATGTTTTCTGCCACCGAAAACGTCATATGTGTCGGCTCGTATTGAAGGAGAATGTAGGCCGCCCTCCCTTGTTTCTGAAGGCTTAGACAACCGAGGTATTTGAGCATGACTTTAATTTCCGTAAGAATGGCGTCGTCGGTTGAAATCAAAACTTTCTTCAAATAGTTTCCTGCGCAAGAAAAATCCTTAGACCGCAAAAATAAAGCCTTGTAAATACAAGAAAAATAAACGCAAGGAGCTATACGGCCACCTGGTTCGCCCCTCCGTCTAGGAATAGGATCTAGGCGGTCCTCGCCTTCGCCGAATTCCTAGTTACCTCAGACAACGACCATGACATCATCGAGCCGCTTGCCAAAGCTGGAAAGCATAGTCACTAATTAATGGTTGGTCTTCTGGGCCCTAAGGAAATAGCGTCCATGCCGGCCAAAAGACTTGGCCAAGGCATAATAATGCCGAATAGCAGGTATGCTGAGGTTAATCCTAAGGCGACGGTTTAACTCTATAATCCCCATTATGATTCTGAAAAAGTCGACATTTGGTTGGGAAGGGATTAGACCCCAATGGCGAAGGACAACCCTAAGGAATGGGTGAAGCGGGAAACAGACTCCGCCCTCTGCAATTGATAAGAGAGGGAAGACGATTGTGCCAGCCCTCTCCGTATCAAGCGACAGACGGACGTCATCAAGGATAGAAAAATGGCATCGAAAGCCAGAGACTCGATCCGCGGAGAGGAGGCCTTTCAAATGCTTTGCCATCATCGTAAGCCTATAGGAGTATGCTAAACTAAAAACAAACCAGGAAAAGGGATTCAGAGCAGAGAGGAAGAGAACTTACAAGAGACAGAGAAGACAATGACGGATAAATGGAAGTTGCAGAAGTGAGTCGGATGGCAGTCCAAAAACTTCAAGCATCCAAAAGCGTGTATGTATTCGAAAAGATGACAAAATTTTAAATCACAATAAATGGAAGTGTACGAAGGGGCGGGAAGTTGAAATGATGACCAAAAGGCATGTGCTCTGATATCCGCGTTGGAATGAGGTTAGCTGCCAAATTTTGGCTCTAATTTTTCGAAGTTCGAAACCAAACACACCAGCTAATTGTCGTTAATTGAGTGTTTAGGGGGCAATTGTGGGGGCCGAATATCGGGAGACGTAAAGAGGCCGAATAGTAGGACCTGGAGAGTCGAAATTCATATATCACACTCGGCCCCATCTTATACATACAAATCCAAAGGTACCCTATTCGGCCAAATAACCAGTTGAGTAAGGGGCCAAGTAAAGAGCGGTTTGCAACAAAAAGGAGCCAAGTAAATAGTTATACGACGAATTGAAGGTGGGCCCAGCCCTGAAGCCCAAGAAAGAAAAGATATAAATAGAAGACCATCATCCGGAGAGAGGTATGTGAGAATTAGTATGCTTAACTTAAAATACAAGCAATCGAGAGAATATATACTGACTTATTCGTTGGAGTGCTAATTCTGGCACCTCCGACCGGAGTGTTCATTCTTTTTCAGGTTGTCAGCTAAGGATCTCAAGTGCCCCATTGGATCTAAAGAGTATTTCCAAAACCACTCTTCCACAGTGTTGTTTTTCTATTTTTGTAGATATTTGGTCAAGGTTGTTTACTTAGTTGAGTTGGTTGTCTTGAGTTGGTTAGTTGTTTTTTGTTAGTGCATGTGTTTTCTAGGAAACTGTGTTAGAATGTTTTGTCCGGGAATTGACAAAGGGAGAGATTATTAGGTCCCTTAGTCTTATCAATCCCACGAACAAACTTGTTTATCGAGTTGTAATTTTCCTAGTTGTTTTGCCTTGTTCGCTCGAGCGAAGGAGTCTTGGCTCGAGCGTAGATGTCCTGCTCCTACAAGTTGCCTTTATTTGCAAAAGTTCTAGGAAGAAAGATTGTGCGCTCGAGTGAAGGAAACTTGGCTCGAGCGACGCCACTTAAGGAAAACACGCGTATTTGGTTCTTGTTCGAGTGAGAGAGTCTTCACTTGAGCGAGCTTCACAGTCCCTGTTTTCTATAAATACTTGTATAAGTCTAATTTAAGGTTACGTTTTTTAGATCTTCTTTAAGGGTTTTTATGGTTTTCTTTTGGGGCTGGTTTGCTAGTTTTCCTTGATGTTTGATTGAGTCTTAAACTCATGTTTTGATTAGCACACATTAAGGAGTTTGGTTGTTCTTCTTTAAGAGTTTTCTTCTTCGGTGGAATTCGAAGATTCAAGCGCAGAGTAATCAAAGGAGTTTGATGTTGTGTGCAATCGTTGATTCGACAATGGATGTTGTGGATTCAACATCAATCTGATCAATTCCGAGATGAAGGTTGTGGTGAAAGATATACAGATTGTGGAAGACAAATTGACAGCGTTTTGGTAATTTGTTTAGTATATTTGTAATCTTTCTTTCATCAGTAGTGGATTGATTTATGGCATTTCGCCCGTGATTTTTTAATCACAATTGGAGGCGTTCCAATAGTGATTTTTTTCACGTAAAAATCCTTTGCCTATTTACTATTTATGAAATAACAATCTAAATCACTTTCGTACGTGCTTGATGATTTAAATTGTGAGTTTTAATTGGTTGGGAATTAGCACGATTAAATCTTGATCTAGTTCGAATCACTTAGGTTTTTCAGAGTTGTCTTTCTAGACTATGTAAAGTCTAAGAACAACATTACGGATCTACTAACCAAAGAGTTAACTCAAGAGTAGTAGAAACATTGTCAAGTGGAATGCAGTTAAGGCCTTTAGCAATATTACCAGAACGGAAAACCCAACCTAGTTGATTGAAGATCTCAAGATCTAGGTTCAAAGGGATAACCAAATTGCATATAACGGGAGAGTCATTAAAAAGGTAAATCCTCTTGCCTATTCCTTTGTACAGTAATACCCTGTGAGGGTAAAAGGTTAAGCTCATGCTTTTAATGACCTAACTGATGTGAATAATCAACCATGGTATAATGAGATACCTTATATAGGTCACCTATGTAAGTACGAAGTGGAGCCGCTTCTTTAGGAATTGACAAGGCCAAATTTTTTAAAATTACTTACTAAACCAAGCTAGTGTTCCAGGGCCATACAGGACACACTAGTGAGAACAAGAACAATGGTTGAGCTAACTCCTGTGTGAGATCTATTGTCTTGGTTTACATAAACGATAGAACAGTTCAAGACATCATATTCACTAGTTAGCCAGTAAATCTGATAGGCTTTCACTACGAAAGGTTTAAGGCCAACAACTATCTTTTATGATGTAGGGTTAGTCTATATGCTCTCTTTCCAAGTCTTTGTTGTAAATGTTGTCCGTTTTCTTTATTCGATCAATTTTTAGTCATGTGGAGGATTGCTGGAAAAAATGATTTTAAGGTGACTTTAATCTAAAATTAAAGTAGGTCCTAACCATTAGTTAAGGCAGAATTAAATGGCTTTAGATTCTTTATAACAAGATCTTTACACCACAAAAAAAATAACCAAAAACTATTAAGAATTGAATGAGAAATCGTCTCATAAAGTTGGCTTCATGAATGAGGTATTGGAAATTGTGTATAACTATCAATCCCACATTGATTGTAAAGAAAATCATTGATGGATATTTAAACCTCAAGATTTTGATAAAGGTACGAGCCTTTTGGGGCATCCAAATTTTTTGAAGGAAGGGAGTTATGAATGCTTCAAGAATGAGCTTAGGCCAAAACTATAGTCCAAATTGGTTATGCAAAAATTGCCACACGCGTGTGCGCCGCCCGCTTGCCCGGACTGGACCGGGATCGGGGTCCGTGGACCGTGCGGCTTGGATCTTAGGACTTGGGCTTGAGGCTTAAGGCAATGGGTTAGGTATGGGCTGGGCCAGATTGGTGGTCCACCAACCTAATCTTTTTGGGCTAGGTTTGTTTGGTGGTTACAAATATACACACATATGTATATAGAGTGTGTAACTCACACACTTATTTCCCATCAGTTTCGTTCATTACTCCATCAGTTTTGTAGGAGTAATAGGGCTGCATTTGTTGCCAGCCTTCGTGACTGGAGGCTCCTCATCTCTCACCCATTGTGTATAAATAGAGGCCATCTTCATTGGTTTCAACATAGAATTTTTTGATTCCATATTATACAGTCAGTCTATCCATATTTTATTCTTGCGTGAGAGAGTGTTGCCGTTGTCAGTTCGCCGGAGTTAAACAGAAGGTGCTTCTGCGTTAGTAGATCTATACCTTCATATTGTGGGAGATAGACACTGATATACCTCCAACACTCACGGTGAGGCGGCGAATCTATTTTAAGAAGACTGTGGTATCACACAGGCTTTGATTTGCTTTCTTTTTCTTAAGTTTTATTTTATGTATTTATGTTCATTAAGTTATATGATGTAATCCCATGATTTCTTTTCTTGTAAATTAATTTTATTTCGTATAAATATATTTATTTATTTTATTCAATTACACAATTTGTACAATAATATTTTCATATAAAAGAGATGATAACATTATTTTTTTTCATTCATATAACTCACAAATTATTGATGAAAAAAAAAATTAATTGTTATATAAATTATTTTTTTTTTTAAATTCAATATAATTAAATCAAAACTGAAGAGGTGAATATAATTTAACCTAAAATTAAAAAGTCCCATTTAAAATTGTTGTTTTAATGAACCTTTCATGCTAGAAGGAGTGGACCTGATTTGTCTGGTTGAAGTTTCCAAAACAACAAAAGATGAAAGTTGATTCAAAGACTTGTAACTTTTCTTTGGTTGGTCGTACACTACACGTAAATTGATGGAATTAGAATTAGTGAAATGTCATCGTCATAGAGAGTGGAATTTGCAATAAACCAATCAATGAGCGATGAGCATATAACAGCTAGACTTTTCTTCACATGGTTCTAGTAATGACAAACCTATACACGTGTATACACAGTTATGTTTGGATCAAAAATTTAAATAAAAATTTAAAATAAAAAATATTTTATTTCTATTTTATTTATTTATTTTAAATTTTTATTTAGGTATATGATTCAAATATAATCTTAACAAATTTTTATCAATAATTTTATTTTAAAAATTTAATATACGACTTAAACTCAAATTTGTAGTCTTTCTAGATGATAAACATTTTGAATACTTAGGATTAGTTTGGCATGTACTAAATAAGTTAAAAAGTCAAAAAGTCACTATCTTATTTAAGTCACATCATCTTATTTAAATCACATCACTTCTCTAACACATCACATTAAACCCAATCCAAACCCATTAATAAATCAAAAAATACACTGTTTTAAGACATCCCAAACCAACCCTTAGTTTCAGTCTTTCTCTGCAGCTTCTTTCGTAGCTCCTTGACAAACAAATCAAACCAAAGGTCATCCCAGCCGTCTCCCCATTACCAATTTTCCCTATCACACCCTGCATAGCACGATATGAACAGTTTTTTAGTACCAAGAAGAATATCCAAACCAAAAAAATCTGTTTTTATGTGTGCAAAGTAAAGAGAAGTGAAATAGAAAAATTATTTAGTACTCCTAAGATCCCATTACATTAATGTGCACATGGCATTCTCAATTAATTAAATTGTGCTAAAGGAAATAAATGAACTAATCTCCCACCTAATTGACCAAGGACGGTTAGTCAGTCAACTCCACTTGTCATATGACTATTGTTCTAATTGCGAGTACTATATCAATATAGTTGATAATTTAAAATCAACTATAATCATCCTCATACAAAAAAGAGAAATTCTATCATATGTATTTTTAAAAAGGTGCATGTTGTATCCGCCTTCACTTTTAGAGATGTTCAATATAAAAAAATTTATTTGAGCTATTGATCATAATCACATTAGATTGTAACTAACACAACTTTTGGGATATGATCAAAGACCATTTAGATGGTAATTAAAGCCACCACAAGATATTGTAACAAACACCATTTTGAGACCTAACAAAAACTACAGTGAGACATAATTAATTGGATACCTTGATATTTTCGTTAGTCTCCAGATACACTAATGGAAATATATATATATATATATATATTGACAAAGTAATAGTATAATTGGATACCTTGATGGTCTTGATACATAGTGAACACACAAAAACTGTAACACCGAAATATTTTGCAAAATTGCTAGGGGATTTAAAATCTAGGATCAACATCATCAAACAAATATGAAACAAAAGAGATGCATACTGTGGAGAAGTGGTTTAGAAATATTCTTCTGATCCTGGGGGACGCTCGAGATCCTCTGTTAATCACCTGAAAAGGAATAAACACTCCAGTCGGGGGTGCCGGAATTAGCACTCTGATGGGACAGTCAGTCTCTATACTCTGGATTACTTAACCTCTGAGTAAAATATTATGGTTCTCACGTATCTCTTTATGGCTGATGTTCTCCTATTTATATCTTTTCTTTCTTGGGCCTCAGGGTTGGGCCCATCTTTAATTTGGTATTCAGCCCCTCACCCAACCGGCGTTCCGACCGAATAGGACAAGAAGCCGAATACGTGGGGAAGAGCCGAACACTATATTTATGTTCTAGCTTTCCAGATTCATTCATTCGGCTAATCTTACAACCCTCATTATTCGGTCCCCACAATTGCCTCCCAAACACCTTACTAATGACAGCTGGTTAGAGTGCTTGGTTTTGAACTCAAAAAGTCAAGGACGAAAATCGGCGGTTGACTTCATTCCAATGCAGATGTCTGAGCACACGCTTCTCAGTTATCATTTCAACTTTCCGCCCCTTCGTACACTCTTATTTATTAGGATTTAAAATTTGGACGTCCTTTAAAATACATACACTTTCAGATATTTGTTGCTGGCCTTCCTCTCAAACTATTTCTGCACTTTGTTTCACAACCTTCTTCGTCTCTTGCAAATTTTCTCCTTCTTTGCTCTGAATCCTTTTTTCCGGTTTGTTTTTAGTTTAGAATATACTTATAAACTAAAGAAAATGGCAAAACATTTGAAAGATCTTCTCTCTTCGGATCGAATTTCTGGCTTCCGACGCCATTTTTCCATTCCTAATGACGTCCGTCTGTCTCTGGTGACAGACGGCACCCTCGATATGGAGAGGGCTGACGAAACCACGATCGTCTTCCCCCTCCTATCAATCGCAGAGGGTGGAGTCCGATTCCCCCTTAACCCGCTCCTTAGGGCTGTGCTCCGCTATTAGGGTCTAATTCCTTCCCAACCTAATGTCAATTTCTTTAAAGTCATAATGGGGATTGTAGTGCTAAACCGTCGTCTTAGGACAAACCTTGGTATTCCTCCTATTCGGCATTGTTATGCCTTGGCCAAGTCATCCAGTCGGCACGGTCGTTATTTCCTTAGGGCCAAGGACACCGACCATCAACTAATGACTATGCTTTCCAATTCTGGGAAGCAAGTCGACGACGTTATGGTTGTCGTCCAAGGCAACTGAGAATTCGGCGAAGGCGAGGATCGCCTCAATCCTATTCCTAGGGAAAGGGGCGAACCAGGTGGCCGTATAGCCTGTTGTGTTTATTTTTTTCTTTTGTTATATTTGTAAAGCTTCACTTTTGAGACCTAATGGTTTCGCTTGTGCAAGAAACGATTTGAAGAAAGTTTTGACCTCAACCAACGACGCCGTTCTTTCGGAGATAAAAGTTGCTTTGAGATACTTCGGCCGTCCAAACCTTCAGAAACAAGGGAGGGCGGCCCATATTCTGCTTCAATACGAGCCGACGTATACGACTTTTTCAGCAGCAGAAAACATCCCAATTCCAAGGGGCGAGGAGTTTTCAACGGCCCTCATTTTGACTAACTTCAGAAACTTGAGCCAAATCGGCTTCGAAGGATCCGACTCGGAGCGCGCAGAAGAAGTCGCCGACGAATCAGGCCAGTCCGAAGCCGAAGTAGACGAAGTTTTAAGGCTAGCATTTCAAGAAGCCGACCTTAATTCAGCCAAACCTCCGTCTACCTCAGGTCGAGGGGAAGGTTACGACGATGTCTTTAACGGATTGGAGGATCTTCCTGGCACGTTTCCTAAAGATATGGCCAATTTGTCACTTACAAAGCTCGCCAAAAAGGCCAACACCGAATGAATAGCCACGCGGAGAAAAGTGGAGGCCATTCGTTCGGAGGCCAATTGATCCGAAGTGGCGCCCATCACAGATGTTAAGCCGCTCTCGCCGGCTACGGAGGAGACGATTCAAGAACGAGATGCCGAGTTGGAACCGATTGTGCCGGTAAATGACCAGGCTGAACGACGGTCGGAGAAGCGTCCTATCGAGGTTCAGGCCGGGTCTGAAGAAAAGCCAACCGCATTTGGAGGAGTCGGATACAGTTGTGCCTTTTTGTAATTCAACCAAAGGTTAGAAATATGCCGATCTCCTCTAACGCGTCAGCTATAAAAGACCCAGCCATTGCGCTCAACCTGGCCTCGTCGCTCTCATTACCATCCGACAAGGCCACTTTCCGCTCGGAGCCAGACGTTTTAGCGATGGCGTTGGCCGCTCAATCGGCTCTTCTAGTAAAGATCTTGATCTTTTCTGTGCATATCTTTCGTTAGGATTTAACCTCCTGCTCTTGTTTTGTAGACGGTCAGAAGGATTGCCGAGCTAGGCCGTCACCAACGCGATGCCAACAAACGAATTGGTTGTCTACAAACCGAAGTCGAAGGGCAAAGGAGCCGTGCCGAGTTTGAGGCAATGAGGGCAAAAACGGAAGCTACTAGGGCCGAGGCCGAGTTGGAGAGGGCCAAAAATGCGGACCAACTCAGATTGGCGGCCGAAAAGTGGGCAGACGCGAGCAAAGCTTCGCTCAAGCTCGCCCAACAGGCAATCGCCAAACTTGAGGTGGACCTGGCGGAATCAAAGACAACGAAGAAGGCAGCTGACGCTGAAGCTTCAAAGGTGTATGAGGCCGAGGAAGGTGCTGCCCTCAAAAATTACGTGTAAGAAGTCCCCAAATTTGAGAATCGGGAATTCAAACACGGCTGGCTCAAAGCCCTTGCTGCTGCTAATATGACATTGGCTATGCCAATTCCATATGAGCAAGTGGATATTGAGCCACTAGAGTCTGACTCCGAGGACTGATTTGGGAGACACTTGTTTTTGTTATAGGATTTCAAATGTATTTACCGCTTTCCGTTTGGTATTGCTACAGTCATTTTCATTTCAGATGTTTTTTCTTCTTGTTTTTGCTAGGCATTTGTATACGAACTCGTAGTGTTTTGTTTATTAGTTTTCATATGTAAAATGGCTACAATTTTGTGCCCAATTTACTTAATAAAAATTCATTTTGTACTTTGCTGTTAGTTGTGCTAAATTGTGTTATTGATGAATGATATAGTGTTTTGTTATTTTGGATAAAACGTTCATGTGGATAATTAGGCGATGTTAACTTCATAAAGTTGAATGCTTGTAGTTCATCGATCGGTATCAAGCCTAGATTAATAAATCTGCCCTTGCCCTAGCCAATGCACGAGCTTCATGAGCCGAATACATCTATTTCGTGGATTGGCTGAGGCATCGATTGATTGGCATCAAGGCTAGATATTTGGCCGATCAGATTAACAAATTTGCCCTTTCCCTAGCCAGTGCACGAGCTTCATTAGCCAAATAGGTCTATTTCGTGGATTGACTAAGGCATCGATTGATCGGTATCAAGGCCAGATACTTGGCCGATCAAATTAACAAATCTGCCCTTGCCCCAGCCAATGCACAAGCTTCATGAGCCGAATAAATCTATTTCGTGGATTGGCTGAGGTATCGATTGATTGGCATCAAGGCTAGATACTTGGCCGATCAGATTAACAAATCTGCCCTTACCCCAACCAGTGCACGAGATTCATTAGCCGAATAGGTTTATTTCGTGGATTGGCTGAGGCATCAATTGATCGGCATCAAGGCTAGATACTTGGCCGATCAGATTAACAAATCTTCCCTTGCCCCAGCCAATGCACGAGCTTCATGAGTCGTATACATCTATTTCGTAGATTGGCTAAGGCATCGATTGATTGGCATCAAGGCTAGATACTTGCCCCTTACCAAGGCACGAGCATCATGAGCCGAATAGATCTATTTCGTGGATTGGCTGAGGCATCGATTGATCGGCATTGGGCCTAGATTAATAAATCTGCCCTTGCCCCAGCCAATGCACGAGCTTCATTAGCCGAATAGGTCTATTTCGTGGATTGGTTCGATCGGCATCGGACCTTTTGGGGTTTGGAATTAATGACATCGCCTCAAGTTCGCTGCACACGCTAAGGATAAATGGGGTAAGTTCGCGCCAGTAATTCCACTTATTTTTATTCAGACTTGATTTAAACTAGCCTGGGACAAGTGCGAATGTCAAACAGGTTGTTTTTTAACAGCAGAGGAGAAGGGCGAACACTAACTGAGTTAGACGCGACAATGAATCGCAACAGCGAGCCTATGCGCACAGAAGAAAGGGCATCCAAAGAACGGGAAAGGCGTCAGCCTCCTCGTCATCGAAACAGATCACCCCGAAAGGAGAAACAGCAACGGGGAAGCTCCCCGCGACCACGACCGTGACCGAGAAGCGAGCTCAATGCGACGCCACGACCGTTGAGTTTTGTGGTTTTCGTGGGGAATAAACTAATGACGGAGGCGAATTCCATCATTAAAGATCTAGGTGTAGCAGTTAAGTTCGCTCAATAGATCTTTCCATCGGAGGTCCAGTAGTCGATGGTTGGACAACAAGATTTCGATGTATTTCAAGAGGGCATCCACGGTGTGGTGAAGGGGCTGTACACCGCTTATGAGGTTGGCATACGTTTACGCGCCGCGTGACGAGAAATAGAGAAGAAGGAGGAACGAATACGTAGTTTGGAGATTCGCGTAGAAAAAGCTGAGCATGAGCTCAGGGAACTTAGGAAGGCTCAAACAGTGGAGCCTCACGTGGCAAGTCACTCTAATCCGACCGTGGATGAAAAAGTGACCCAACGACTGTTAAGTCACGCAATAGCTGATAAGGAGACGGCAAGCATGTTCGCCGTGGAAAATACAAGGGCCTTGGGATATGAACAAGGCTTTCATGCGGGCCGAAAGATTGGGATCGACAAAACCAAGGAGAAGCTTGCGGAGGAGGTCTACCGATGCGAGAACCGCGGCTTTAGGTATGGTTGGATTAAGGCACTTCAGGCCATGAAGGCTCTTCGAGCAGGGGGTGTTAATTCGGCGTTACCATTGTACCAACGTGATAATTTTCCCTTCTCCGCTTTTGAAGTCAAAAAAAGTGATGATGAGAGAGAAGCCGCGTAGGAGTAGGCATTGTAATGCGAAATCTTATGTAATTCTCGATGGATTAAATAAAAAATAAATCGTTTATTTCTATTGTGATTTTTTTTTATTGTAGTTTTTATTCGTCACGCACTTGCATGTTTTGCATTTTATAATGTAATTGTGAACGGACTTTGTCGGCTCTAGATTTAGGCTTCGAAACATTAAGTATTTGTAACAACCCTCGTACTGATTACCGTATAACCACTGAATTATATACTGATTATTGCTAAACTGAACTGATTATGACTGATAAGTGAACTGGATGAACTACTGAACAAACTGAATGAAACTGAAACTGAAACTGAATGAGTTTGTCTATTGAATTGCGTGTTGCATCTGTTTGAGTGTATGATTATCTGTTTGCATTTTATGTTTAAACTGCTAATTGAAGGCCTTATCGGCGGCCGATTTAGGAACCGCTTGATGTTTTGGTATCAGGAAAATATTTGTGATTTAATGATATTTTTATCTGAAAATTGATTAGGAATGATTACATTAGATTAAAAGAGTAATTATGAACTTAGACGTATTTACCGAATTGCCATGGCTAGTGGACAACTTGTTTATCATTGTACTTGAGTCTATACACTTAGATAGACATTTGATCAGCCATTTCTTTCACACCCTAACCGACCAAACAAGAGAGCATAGAGAGAGAGAGAGAGAGTTCATCTTGGGAGAAATTGAATTCATCTTGGAAATTGGCTAGGAATTGAAGTGTAACTTGGCCTAATCTAGCTTCCTACCTTGAATCAACACTTAGGTAAGTGAATACATCATCTTCTTGCCATCTTGGAGCTTCATTTTGCATGGTTCTTGCTCAATTGTAGGATTAAACCATGTTTGAGTTCACATAGGTTGATTCATGCTAGAATTCATGCATGCATGTTGAATTTGTTGACTTTTGAAGTTGAATTCTTGGCTAATTAGTACATGCAAGCTCATAGTCATATTAAGTCCATGATTTCATCTCATTTGCCAACTATTGAGCTCTTTGGAGCAAGATTTAAAGATTGAAATTGGTTTGAACTCATGCATTGCATGTTTTAAAGTGTTCTTGAATTGTTCTTGGAAAATGGTTTGAATTGACTCACCTTTGGGGCTTGAACTCATAAATTGGCTTTTGAAACTTGTTATACATTGTTTTGGGATGTATTCTCCAGAATTTGAGCCCAAGAGGTCGAGAATTGAGTTGAGAATGCTTGGTTTGAGCTAGGAAGGCAACTGAAATTCCAGATTTGGCTTCTTCGCCGAGCGGCGATTCTCGCCGAGCGACCAACGTTCTCCTCTGAGCCACGCTCGAGCGAAGGATTGGTGGCTCGAGCGTAAAAATCGAACATCCAAGATTTTACTGTTTTCATCGGACCGCCGGCGAAGGAAGTCTCGCCGGCGAACCTTTGATTTTGGAAGCTCGCTCGAGCGAGCATCGGCGAGCATCGCGTAAAAATTGAGCATCCAAGATTTTTATCGTTTCATCAGACCGCTCGAGCGAAGGATTTTTCGCTCGAGCGAATCCTTTGATTTTGGAAGCTCGCTCGAGCGAATGGAGGCTCGCTCGAGCGAGACCCCTGCAAAGAACTTTTGAAAAATGCCTTCCAACTGTATTTTTGCATCCTCATCCCATTCTAGGCATTCTTAGGCCTAGTTTAAGACATCTTAATGAGGATTTAAGCATAGAACCACACCGAGGGAATTTAGGGATTTAATTATCATCCTTTCTGACTGTAAACTTAGTGTGTGTTCTATTCTGCCATCGCTTAGGTTGGTTTCTGGGACGCCATTTAGCTATAAGCCTAATCTCGTGAGTAATGATGTGTAAAGATATGTTCAAAATGGTTATCTTTTGAATATTGCATCGAATCTGCTTATCGAATCGATATTATTTATCGGATGAATGTATGTCCTATTTCGAATCAGACAGTGGCATCCTTAGCACCCATCGTTATTGATATTCTGAGCTCGTCGGTTTCCTTGTGGAACCATCGCATCAATGATTGGCCATCATTCTGTGGGTTCATAAGACTCGGTCCTTTTGGACCTACTGCTTATAGGCTATTGGATGTACCACATATGACTATTTGACCTAAATATCGCAAGATCGAACCATCGCTTTAAATGAACCGATTTCATTATCAGAAGGACATTCATTCATAACCTCTTTACGCTTTATGTTATTCACTGGGCTTTAGCTCACTGTTATATATATATGTAGGTTCTCAGCAGCCCGACCGGAGCTAGGAGCGTGGATTAGTCCCCAGTTTTGTCAGCCAGCCAATGTGCCTCACTGTGAGGTTCCGAGACGCCATGCCATGGCTTGGGGTGTTTTTGTTTCCCCCACCTATCTCCCTATTGTATTGTACCTTCTGTATAGACTGCTTTATCAGACCAAGTTTAGGAATCAAGTCCCGTGCATCAATGTCTCAGAATGATTGTGTATATCAGATCGTAGTGAATGCATAAATGTATGAAAATGTTTTTGCATACGATTAACACGACTCTATGGACACTAGTTTTTATTTTGGCTTCCGCCAGCCCCGAACTCAGATTTATCAGATATCGATTATGTGCCTTTGGTAATCTCTTGACATCGCCACATTGCTAAACCCATAGAGCCGGGTTTGGGTCGTGACAGTATTTTAATTGGCCAATCGTACATTAAGTATTTATTCGGTGCTAGAGAGCAACATCCACGAAGGGTGCTTCGAATCCGGAGGGTTAATCGGCCCAAAGTCGTCATGTGCCGATGGGGCTCCAAATCCAGAAATTTTTTGGCCAATCGTGATATCCACGAAAGGGTGCTCTAAATCTGGAGACTTAATTGGCCCAAAGACGTCATGCGTCGACGGGGCTTCGAATCCGGAGACTATTTGGCCAATCGTGACATTCATGAAGGGCACTCCGAATCCGAAGACTTTTTGTTGAACGATTTTATTCGGCAAATGATAATTATATAAACATTGACCGGCCCGAGTCAACTAGACATTTAATTCCGAATGGTTATATGCGGGCTTGTCATGAGCATTCTTCATTAAATATATATTTAGCATACGTGTCACACACGGTCAATGCGCCGATGAGGCTTCGAATTCGGAGGCTTAATCGGCCCAAAGGTGACATGCACCAGGGGCACCAAATCCAGAGATTGTCAGGGCATCTATAGTTGTCATTTAGATAACTAGGCCATTTTGACTCCAAACAGCCGCAAATTAGTACATGGAGTGGCTGTGGCCAGTATTGATCGGCGTCCGTCTTTTGGACTTCAATGTTAATGAAATCGCCTCAGGGCGACTGGAAGGATTAGAAATAAATCGCCTCGGACTCTTCGCGCCAATAACCTCACTGTGTTCAGACTCGATTTAAATGTCAAATGAAGTTTTCTTCAACAACAGAGGAGAAGCTCAAACTTTGGCTGAGCTTGATACTACAATGAATCGCAGTAAAGAACCCACCCATGCGAGACGTAGGGCGTTCAAAGAACGGGAAAAACGTCAGCCTCCAAGTCGACGAAGCAGATCACCCCGAAGGGAGAAACAACAATGGGGAAGTTCTCCGTAACCGCGATCGAGAAATGAGGTTGACGTAGCGCCGCGACCGTTGAGTTTTACTGTTTTCGTGGGCAATTCGTTTATTGTCTTGGATCTTGGCCTTGACGTTGTTTATGGTGTCAAAGCTCTCTGCCTCGAGGGTGATTGTCTCTTCGGTGTGAACATCATTGATTCAAGCGCAGTCAGATCAAAGCATTCCAAGCTGCGGATGCTCTTTGAGCAATGGGCGTTGATTCGAGTAGAGGACGCAGGCGACGCCGTATGAAAATAGATATTGTAATAGTCGAACGCAGATTGCGTTTTTGTAATTACTGTTTAATCGAATAAAAAGTTTTATTTTAAAAATTTATATTTCATTCTGAATTTTTATACTCTGAATTAAGCATCTTATTTCGAATGTTGGCACGTTTTTTGTTCATGCTGTTGTGCCAGCTCAACTTACATATCATTGCTTTGATGTGTAAATGTATAGTGGAGGGCACTCTGAATTCGGAATATTAGTCGACCCTTAAGCGTCACCCGGTGGGACATCATTTGGAGGCTTTTTTGGCCTAAAGGCGTCACTCGCCGAGGGCGCTCCGAATCCAGAGACTTTGGCCAATCGTGATATCCATGAAGGGCGCTCCGAATCCGGAGGCTTAATCGGCCCAAAGACGTTATGTGACGATGGGGCTCTGAATCCGGAGACTTTTTGGCTAATTGTGATATCCACGAAGGGCGCTTCGAATCAGGACACTTTTTAGCCAATCGTGATATCCACGAAGAGCGCTCCGAATCCGGAGGCTTAATCGGCCCAAAGACGTCATGCACCGATGGGGCTCCGAATCCGGAGACTTTTTGGCTAATCATGATATCTATGAAGCGTGCTTTGAATCCGGAGGCTTAATCGGCCCAAAGACGTCATGTGCTGATGGGGCTCCAAATCCGAAGACTTTTTGGCCAATCGTGATATCCACGAAGGGCGCTCCGAATCCAAAGACTTTTTGGCCAATCGTGATATTCACGAAGGGCGCTCTGAATCTGGAGGCTTAATTAGCCCAAAGACGTCATGCGCCGATGGGGCTCCGAATCCGAAGACTTTTGGGCCAATCGTGATATCCATGAAGGGCGCTTTGAATCCGAAGGCTTAATCAGCCCAAAGACGTCATGCACCGATAGGGCTCTGAATCCGGAGACTTTTTGGCCAATCGTGGTATGCACGAAGAGCGCTCCGAATCCGGACACTTTTTGGCCAATCGTGATATTCACGAAGGGCGCTTCGAATCTGGAGGCTTAATCGGCCCAAAGATGTCATGTACCGATGGGGCTCCGAATCCAAAGACTTTTTGGCCAATCGTGATATCCACGAAGGGTGCTTCGAATCCGAAGGCTCAATCGGCCCAAAGACGTCATGTGCCGATGGGGCTCCGAATTCAGAGGCTTTTTGGCCAATCTTGGTATCCACGAAGGGTGCTCCGAATCAGGAGACTTTTTGGCCAATCATGATATTCACGAAAGGCACTCTGAATCTGTAGGCTTAATCGGCCCAAAGACGTCATGCGCCGATGGGGCTCCGAATCTGGAGACTTTTTGGCCAATCATGATATCCACGAAGGGCGCTCCGAATCCGAAGGCTTAATCGGCCCAAAGACATCTTGCGCCAATGGGGCTCCGAATCCGGAGACTTTTTGGCCAATCGTGATATCCACGAAAGGCGCTCCGAATCCAGAGACTTTTTAGCCAATCGTGATATTCACGAAGGGCGCTCCGAATCCGGAGGCCTAATCGGCCCAAAGACGTCATGTGCCGATGGGGCTCCGAATTCGGAGACTTTTTGGCTAATCGTGATATCTACGAAGGGCGCTCCGAATCCGAAGGCTTAATCGGCCCAAAGACGTCATGCGCCGATGGGGCTCCGAATCTGGAGACTTTTTGGTCAATCGTGATATCCATGAAGGGCGCTCTGAATCTGGAGACTTTTTGGCCAATCGTGATATTCACGAAGGGCGCTCCGAATCCGGAGGCGTAATCGGCCCAAAGACGTCATGCGCCGATGGGGCTCTGAATCTGGAGACTTTTTGGCCAATCATGATATCCATGAAAGGCGCTCTGAATCCGGAGGCTTAATCGGCCCAAAGACGTTATGCGCCAATGGGGCTCCGAATCCACAAACTTTTTAGCCAATTGTGATATCTACGAAGGGCGCTCCGAATCAGGAGACTTTTTGGCCAATCGTGATATTCACGAAGTGCGCTCCGAATCTGGAGGCTTAATCAGCCCAAAGACGTCATACGCCGATGGGGCTCCGAATCCGGAGACTTTTTGGTCAATCGTGATATCCATGAAGGGCGCTCCGAATCCGGAGGTTTAATCGGCCCAAAGACGTTATGCGCCGATGGGGCTCCGAATCCGGAGACTTTTTGGCCAATCGTGATATCCACGAAGGGCGCTTCGAATCCGGAGGCTATTATCTGAACACCTTTGAACTGGATTTTGAAGTGAGTGAATAGCGATCTTTGCATTACAGAAAAGGAGATGTACATGGCGAACCGTTCAGAACAAATATCATGCCCCACAAGTCGATTCAGTGATAAAATTTGTGTAAATGCGTTGAACTCCAAGGTCGAGGCAGATTCCTTCCGGACATGTCTTTGAACCGATACGCCCCTACTCCTGCGATGGAATCAATGTGATAGGGGTCGTCCCAGTTAGGACCCAATTTTCCATCGGCCGGTTTCTTAGCCGCTGGAAGTATCTTTTTCAGGACCAACTCCCCTGGTATGTAGCGGCGCAGCTGAACATGTTGATTATATGACTTGGCAAGCTGCTGCTGGTACCGCGCCATGGATGCAAGGGCACGGTCTCTTCGTTTTTCAATCAAAATCAAATCCAAAACCAACATCATGTCGTTTTGGCCCATGTCAAAAACTTGAGTTTTCAGGGTTGGGTAGCCAATCTCTAAGGGTATGATCGCCTGGGTTCCAAAGCATAGAGCAAACGGCGTTTCTCCAGTAGATCGCTTCGGCGTAGTTTGGTCAGCCCACAATACACTTGGCAACTCTTCGGTCCATTTTCCTTTAGCACTCTCCAGCCTCTTCTTGATGCTGTTCAAGATGGATTGATTAGAAGCTTCGGCTTGACCATTGCTTTGTGGGTAAGCCGGCGTAGAAAAGTAGGGCTGGATACCATATTTGCTGCACAGCTCCCGGTAGACGCCATAATCAAACTAGGTGTCGTTGTCTGAGATAAGAGTTCTTGAAATGCCGAATCGCGTTATGATATTTCTCCACACAAAGTGCTTGACATCATAATCTCAAATGTGCGTTAATGCCTCCACTTCGACCCATTTTGTGAAGTAATCTGTGGCGACGATCAAGTATTGCTTGTTCCCAGGGGCTCTCGGCAACGGTCCTATGATATCAAGTCCCCACTAGGCAAACGGCCAGGGACTGGTGATAGAGCTCAACTCTTCAGCTGGCAGATGGGTTAACAGGGAGAATTTTTGGCACTGTTCACACTTTTTTCACATAGCATTCCGTATCGGATCTCATTGTCGGCCAATAATACCCCTGTGTTATAACTTCATGGGGCAAAGAACAACTGCCAGAATGGGCGCCACAACTGCCTTCATGTATTTCAGCTCTTCAACTTTGTCAAGGTGCACACATTCCAAATACGAACCAGAAAGGGATTTTTTATAAAGCCTTCCTTGCGGATCTAAATAGTACCGCAGGGCTTTGTTTCGGAGCTTGTGTGCTTCTTTCTTGTCCTCTGGGAGCTATTCGAAAGACAGGAATGCAGCAATGGGATCCATCTAACTCGGTCCGGATTCTATAACATTGACCTGAACTTCCTCCGAAGGGCCGATGCTCGGCTCTGGGATGAAACCTACTTCGATGGTCCGTTTAATCTCTGAGTTAATGGGGGAGGCTAGACAGGCAAGGACATCTGCATATGTGTTCTGATCACGTGTTATCTGGTTCAATTCATGATGGTCAAATTTTGACAGCAAGGAGTTGGCCGTTTTCATATAAACCGCCATGCAGTCGTTTCTTGCCGTATACTCCCCCTTTAGCTGATTGATCACCAATTTTGAATCGCAAAATACCAGTAAGTGACGAACACCCAGAAGATGTGCGTTCCGCAAACCGACTAGAAGGGCTTCGTATTCGGCTTCGTTATTTGATGCTTCAAAGTCGAGCTTGACGGCTTGTTCAATTATTACGCCGTCTAGAGACATGATCACAACCCCGGCTCTGCTGCCCCACTGGTTGGATAATCCATCACAGTACAACTGCCAGATGTCCCCAACATAAATTCTCCAGTTCGGCTTATTCGGCTCCGGTAGAGTTTCATCAGGTTTGAAATCAGCAAGACCCTCCGTGAATTCGGCTACGAAGTCGGCTAGCACCTGTCCCTTGATTGAGGTTCTTGGTAGGAACTGAATGTCGTACTGGCCGAGTTCAAGAGCCCACTTTGAGACACATCCTGATGCTTCTACACTTCATAGTACTGATCGGAGGGGATAATCTATTAGCACCCTAATGCTATGTCCTTGGAAGCAATGCATCAGTTTTCTTGCCGCCATGACTAGGGCTAGGATGAGTTTTTCCAGCAGAAGGTGGCATGTTTCGGCGTCAACCATTGCCTTGCTCACATAGTAGACTGGCCGCTGCTCACCCAGCTCTTCCTTTATCAGTACGGCACTGACGGCCTTTTTAAAACTGCTAGATACAGGATGAGCGGATCACCGGCAGTAGGTGTTGTTAAGAGTGGTACTGAGCGGAGGTAAGTCTTGAGGCCGTTAAAAGCGGCTTCACATTCGGCGGACCATTCAAAAGCCTTGCCTTGTCGTAGGGTATGGAAGAATTATCGGCAGCGATCCGTAAACCTATTGATGAACCTGTTGAGTACAGCAGCCATCCCCATCAACTTTTGAACCTCTTTTACTGAACGATGAGAGGTGAGTTCCAAAATTGCTGTGATTTTCCTCGAGTTGGCCTCGATTCCCCGGTGGTTGACAATGTAACCCAAGAACTTGGCGGAGCCAATCCCAAACGCACATTTGGAAGCATTCAGCTTCATTTTGTATTTGCGTAGGATGCCGAACGTTTCTTTTAGATCGGCTAGATAGGATTGCTCTTCTCTGGATTTGACTACCATGTCATCAATGTATACTTCCATAGTGCGGCCGAGTTGCTTCTTGAAAATAGCCATGACCAGTCTTTGGTAAGTTGCCTCTGCATTCTTCAGCCCAAAAGGCATTACCTTATAGCAGTAGGTTCCTTTTGGGGTGAGGAATGCAGTTTTTTCTTGGTCCTCAGGATCCATGAAGATCTGATGGTAGCCTCTGTAAGTGTCGAGGAAACTCATACGCTGATGGCGTGCCATCGTATCTACAAGTTGGTCAATTCTGGGTAGGGGAAAACAATCCTTGGGGCAGGCTTTGTTTAGATCCATGAAATCGACGCACACTCGCCAAGTCTCATTTTTCTTCTTTACAACTACCGTATTAGAGAGCCATGTAGGGTAGGTCACTTCCCTGATTGCCCCGGCTTCAAGCAGCCTGTCAACCTCCTTAACGACGGTGGCAATGTGCTCTGCGGCTGACCGCCGGCTTTTTTGAATGATCGGCTTATACTTAGGATCAACATTCAAATGGTGTCACGAAATAGACGGATCGATACCCGGCATCTCATACGAAGTCCACGCAAAGATATCAAGGTTGTTGAGCAGGAAAGCAATTAGCTGCTGTCTGTCGGCCTAATTCAGGGATGCGCTGACCATGAAGAATTTGTCTGAGCTGCCAGCGATTTCAACTCGGTCTAAGTCCTCCATGGCCTTTTCATTTGGGAGTCGCCTAACATCGTCGAGGCTCTCTCGATCTAGCACCTCAATAGAATTCACCTGCAGTTCCTTGGGTGTTTTTTAAGCATGGAGATAACATGCTCATGCCGATTTCTGGGAGCTGCGGATCTGCTCAATGCCGCGCTTCGTCGAGAAGCGTAGCAGCTGATGATATGTACTTGGTACGGCCTGTATGGTGTGCAACCAAGTTCGCCCCATAATCAAATTGTACAGTGATGACAGCTTGACGACCAAGAATTCTACATTCACGGTTCGGGAACCCGCTCGAACGGATAGTGTGATTTTTCTCAATGGGCACTCTGGGTTAAAGTTAAAGTCGAATAATGGATAAGGAGTCGGAGAGAGATATGATTCGGAGAAGCCGAGTTTAGTGAATGTCTTGTAATACATGACCTCCGATGTGCTCCCTAGATCAATGAGCACGCGCTCAATTGTGAATCGGTTTACACGTAACTCAATTACCAAGGGGTCAATGTGGGGCAGTGTCACTCCGGCCAAATCGGAATCATCAAAAGTGATACCTGTGGCTTCATGGGGCCATTTTGCCGGAGTGAGTTGATCCTGAGGGTCGGGATTTGACTGAATCGTATGCACCGCCGATGACATTGGCAGGTTGTATATCATGTGGATCACGCCGAGCGAAGGTGAATCCTATCTTAGGGCTATTGCTTTGGTTGGGTTGCTTTTTCAGATATAGTGTTGTAGCCGGCCATCTTGTACCAATTCCTCCAGGTAGTCCTTCAGTGCATAACAACTCTTAGTATTATGGCCATGGTCCTTGTGGTATTCACAGCGTCTATCCCGTCTTCTTGTATTGAGAGGTCCAACCATTTTCGACGGCCACTTGAAGAACGGGAAATGTTGAATTTTGGACATAACCACACTGATCGGCTTTGTCAACTCTGTATATTTCTTGTCGGCGTGCCTCGTGCGCCTACTGTCAACTTGCAGTTGTTTACTTTCTCGGTGAGAGCAACGGTCACTTGATCGGCAGGAATCCCGTTTCTTATCTCATTTTGTCCGATGCTGTGGTTCAGGGCTCTGAGGTGCTACAGAATTTAACGGTTGAGCAATTTCGGTAGAAGCCGTCTTGTTGGGCAAATTTCTGGCCTTAAGCCTCAAGTCATCATCTTCCACCTTGCAGTATTCTTCAACTTTCTTCATTAATGACCAAACTATTTTGGGGGGCCATCTGGTCAAAGAGCTGTGGAGGGCACTGTCGGGATACAGCCCCATCTTGAAGGTGGTGATGGCCATGGAGTCATTGCAGGCATCGTCTACCAGATTAAAGCATTCCCAGTACCGCGCCGAATACGTACGAAGTGTCTCCCCCGGTCGAATATGCATTGCCCAGAGGGAATCGGCTTGCTTTGGCTGGACCTCATTAGTGATGAATCTTGCCCTAAAGGATTTTTAGAGTTGGTGGAAGCTTTTAATCAAAGCCGGCTCTAGTTTGTAATACCATCTGATAGCTAGTGGTCCCAAACTGCTCGAAAATATTCTACACATCAAAGCCTTGTCATCTGCATGCAGTGTCATGGCTTGCTTGTAATGGCGGATATGATCGATGGGGTCTAATTTACCGTTGTACAAGGTGAATGACGGTGCCTTGAATTTTTTGGGTAGTGCTACCTTTGCAATCCGTCGTACAAAAGGATCGTGTCGATCTTCGTCCGATTTCTTCTTCGCTTACGCCTTATACGGGGACTCTCTTCAGAAGAACTGGAGATTTCAGATCATCCCTTCTTCTTGGGCTCCGGGGATAATAAGTCGGAACTGCTATCGGTGTCTTGTTGTCGGGCTCGAGATCGTCGACCACCTATTCTCATCGGTCGTTCCGGGGCCTTGGTGTACAGCTTGTTTGGACTTCGCCACCTCCAAGGCCAGATCCTGACGGAGACGTTCGTTCTCTGCGATTATGTTCTCTAACCGTTGTTTGTTTTGCTTTGCTTGTTCTATGATCGCTTGCATTGCTTCGTGCTCTGGAGTCGAGGGTGAGGTGAAGTTCAAAGCGCATCTTGCGGGGATGGTCTCCGGTCCAAGCATGTTTGTTGGAGTGAGTTCGTCTCTCTGCGTGGTTTCATCAGTAACTATCGGAGGATCTTCCGTTACGCCCGCCATGGATGTGTTTGAGTATTCCCACAGACGGCGCCAATTGTGGAGAAGTGGTTTGGAAATACTCTTCTAATCTTGGGGGACGCTTGAGATCCTCTATTAATCACCTGAAAAGGAATAAACACTCCGGTCGGGGTGCCGAAATTAGCACTCTGACGGGACAGTCAGTCTCTACACTCTGGATTACTTAACTTCTAAGTAAAATATTATGGTTCTCACGTACCTCTTTCTAGCTGATGTTCTCCTGTTTATATCTTTTCTTTCTTGGGCCTCAGGGTTGGGCCCATCTTCAATTCGATATTCGACCCCTCACCCAACCGGCGTTCCGACCAAATAGGACAGGAAGCCGAATACGTGGGGAAGAGCCGAACACTATATTTATGTTCCAGATTTCCAGATTCATTCATTCGGCTTATCTTACAACCCCCATTATTCGGCCCCCACACATACCTTATAAAATAAGAAATATAGTATGGTTCAACACTCAAAGCCCATGAGCCTCTAGATACACTAAAGGGGGAAAAAAAATTATAGATGAAAGAAAATAAGATTAAAAGTTCTCTGAAATTCTCTGAGTAACCAAACAAGCAACCAAATAAACATTAATTTTTATGATTTACTATAAACCAAAATCTGCCAAAAACTGATTGGAGACTCGAATTTTTCCTGAATTTCTTATTAACCAAACAAGCAACAAGTGAAATTGACAAAATAGGAGCTTAAACAGTATGTCAATCAAATAAACATTAATTCTTATGATTTTCTATCTTTATATTAGATTTTCTTAGCAACCAAATGGGAAGAGAGTAAAATTAACACCTATAGGAGGTTATTGGCGTAGTCAGAGACGCCATCAGAAATAACAAGTATATGAAACAAAATAAATGCATACCTTATAAAATAACAAATATAGTATGGTTCAATACCCAAAGCTCATGAGCCTCTAGATAGACTAAAGGGCAAATATATTTATATATATATATTGACAAAGTAATAGTATAATTGGATATGAGTCATGAGTTCAAAACATTCAAGGTATTTGATTGATAGTAGATTGTGATGTTTTAAGGTGTTTGATATTTGAAGGTATTTGAATTTCGAAAGATGTCTATGTTATTTGTGGTTTTGTTGATATTTACTTTAAAATGTTTAAGAGGGTATTTTTGGAATACACAAAAAATAGAAAACATGGAAATTTTTCACACTTTTATAATAGTAGTAGATAGCAGATAAATAGATAGATAGATAGATAGATAAGTATTGTTTTTCTTTTTCTAATTAGGTGACACATTCTAAAGTCGTACTTTTTTCTAAAAAAGTCACCTCAGCATACGTTTTCTATTTACATAGAAGTTATGCCGCTCTTATCTCTTTCTACTCTAACAAACCCACAAACCCATTACACTTACTTAACCAATTTTATAAGAACTCTATTTTTTGAGAAATACTTCTTTGACAAATCCAATTTGAGTTTGACATTAAATCTAACTACAAATTCTATATGAATTATACTTTAATTTTACGAAATCTTTCTTATATTATTTTGTACAATCACAACTCACAAGAGGAAATCGGCAATAAATATATATTTAGAGACCGTTTCTGATTCTGTATTGAGTTACTTCTTCAATTGTTGTAAGTTCTTTAACATCTCTTCTGGTTTTTGATTTTTTGTATTTGGTTCATTGAATATGAAGACTGTTAATTTTTTATTTATATTAAAAATAGTGTTTTACTTTTAAATTTTTTCTCTCTTCTATGTAGTGCATCTCTCCTTTTTTCACTCTTAATTTTATAATTATTATTTTTAATATCAAAATTAGTGCTTCTTTTGCTATGTTATAATTTAATATCATACAAAATCATTATATATATTTATTGAAGTTACACTTTTATAATACGACAGAGCTAAAATTATCAAAATAAATGTTTCTTTTACTATGTTATAATTTAATATCATAAAAAAAAAAATTTGTATATATATATATATATGAGTTAGATTTTTATAGCACAGTAGGGTAAAATTATTAAAATACACATAAATAATTTATTTAAAATTGTTATATATTTATTTAAATAACACTTTTATAAAATGATAGGGTTAAGATTATCAAAATAAATAGTAAGAATTATTCTTTAATTTTAAATTATTATTTCTTTTTTTCAATTTAATCATTATTTTTAATATTTTATATATAAACATATATATAAATAATTTAACTAAATTTTTTAAAATATTGTTTTTGAAAGACTATATTTTAACCGGTGCGGATTAACTACTAATTAATATTATAATAAATTATAATTAAAAATCACAAAAATAATAACTGGATATATAGTACACAGTTTTTCGATGTTGATTAGTTTGACGGAGTCATATCTGAGTCTTCCACTCGCTGACCCCGGTTGACCATTCTTCCTCTCCCAGTCAAGTCACCAAGTGCACTTGTATACGCTCGGTTTGGATTTTTTGAACTTTAAAAATTTTTAATTATTTTAATTTGGGATTAAAATATTTGGGATGAAATTTTTAGCCTGCGTTTGGTTTGGTTGTGTTTTGTAAATGTGATTTGAGAGTATGAGTTATATTTTAAATTTGTGTGTTGTGGAATTATGATTTGAGTGTAGAAAATTTGTTTGGTAAAGAGTTTTAAAAATAATTTTGAAAAGAATTTTGATTTGAGTGGAGAATTATTGATGTGACATTTGATATGTGATACAGAAATTTACAACTCATAACTAAACATATAACTCAAAATTATTTTAAAGCACATAAAAAATTTTAAAAATTTCAGAAAATATTTTTTTCAATTGTATAAATCAATTGCAAAAAAAAAAAAAAATTACTGTTCCGGACAGCCGGCCGGTCAACCGGTCGGACGACCGGCCAAACGTCCCCTTGGCAAAAATTTTGAAAAAAAAAAAGAGCAAAAGAGCGGCTGAGACAGATTTGATACAGAGCTCTCAGCAGAGCTTTTGAAACGTGATTACAAAATCCTAAATAAACATCATATTAAAACATAGGTGTAGAATCACGTTTCAAAAGCACAACCAAACACAGCCTTAATTTTTTTGACTTTGTGAGAAAAAAAAAATATAATGATTATGATTTAGATGTAATAACTTTTAACATGAGACTAAAATGTCTATTTGTCTTCTTGTGACTAAAATAATCTAACCTAATCCAAATTTACATGCCAAACGGCTACTAAATAAAATATAAAAATAAATATATAATTTATAAAAAGAGAATAGTTACTATCTATATCTAGAATTGCAAAACGAATCGAGCCTAATTGAGTTTTGTTCGACTTTTTGTTTATTGAATTTGATTATCCAACTCGAGTTCGGTTGATAACTAATCGAGTTTAAGTTCAAGCTCGGCTCTACTTAACTCGGCTCGTTAATATTAGTCAAGTTCGGGCTCGGCTTGAAACTCAATAATAAATTATTATTATTATTTATATTATATAAATAATATATTTGTATATTATTTAATAAAAATATTATTTATACTATTTTAACATATAAATAATATAATTATGCTATTATTTATACATATTTTATATTATTTAATATATAAATAATATATATTTATTTTATAATTTAAATAAAGATAAATAAACCGAGAATCGAGCTTATTCAAACTCGAGTTCGGCTTGTTTATTAAACAAGTCGAACCGAGCTCTTAATGAGTCAAGCCGAGCTAGCGAACAACTCGATTCGTTTACAATCATATCCATACCACAATTCTTTATATTACTTCATATTTCATTTTATGGATCTCACTTTAGATTTACAATGATTAATTTGTACCATTCACTACATAAGCATTGTAGTGAAGATCGTTTATGTTAGGTATGATTATAAATTCGTCCAACCCAACCTAACCCGATTGATTTTGGTTAGATGCATGTCTTTCGATATCTGGACAGATGAAAATGAAATATTTCAAAATCCACAGATACAGTCCAGATGGCAGATTAACTATCCCACACTTGCATGAACCCAATACGTTCATAGATGAAGTTCAAAAATAAATAAATAAATAAATGAACTCTTAACAAGTAACAACATAGAGTATAAATAACAAAAAATATATATATTTGTTTAAATGAAAAATAATACTTTAAAAATATGCATGTATGGTGCGATGGCTTATATAGACAAATAATACATATTTTTTCAAATCACTAGTTTTTACAGAATGTAAAAGTAGTGAATTATAATTTGGAAAAATGCCTAAAATTTGCAAAGTCCAAACCGCTAAACCAATCACATCCATCCGCCAACTTGCACAACCCGCTCAATTTGCATCCGCTAAACTGGTGGATGGATGCGAATTATTTTTTTCAAATCACTGAATTTTGGATAGATGGCGGATGTGATGCCACCCGACCCAACTCGATCCAGCCCGATCCACCTCTTAGTTTATATTAAAAATATGGTTCATCAGATATCAATAAATAGATTACAAATTATATTTTGTTCTATAAAATGGACGGTTTAAGTTTAAAATCATAATTGCCGTCTATTTAAAAACAATGAAATGTAATTTGCCCATGTATCTAGTGATACTTTATGAAACTGAATTTGTTCATAACTCATTTAGATTCATGAGATGAACGATTCAGATTATCGTTGGAGGCCCAAAACAAGGCCTATGAAATAGATGATGGCAAAATATGGAGGATAATAGTATGAAAATGATTTATTCTCTTAATAAATGGGTATTATTTTATAGAAAATCTTGGGAGGAGTTACAAAAGAAAATTTTCAAGATTTGACCTTTACAATAAAATAAATTCTAAATTTTTTATTTTGTAAATTTAAATTCTAATTTTTTTTTTTTTTACTTGTTTTCAATCTAAATTATTTTTTCATTTTCGGTAAAAAAAATTGACAAAAAATGATATTTTAGTCATTAAAATTTATGAAAAATAGTATTTTAGACATTTTATATATACTTACATTGAAGTTAATGACTAAAACAATATTTTTTCCGTCAGTTTTACTTTAAAAAAAAAAAGGGTGGTTAGTTTATATTGAAAAAAATTAAAAGATTAAAGTTTAAATTGACAAAAATAAATACTCAAATTTATCTTATTATAAAAGTCAGACCATGGAGAGATTTCGGCTCCGTTTGGTAGAGCTTTGTAATTATGATTTGAGAATATGAGTTGTATTTTGAGTTTGTGTGTTTTGGAATTATGATTTGAGTGTAGAAAATTTGTTTGGTTATGGTTTTTGAATAAAGTGTTGAATTGAGTGTGGAATTGAGTTTTGAATTGAGTGTAGAATTGAGTTTTGAAAGTTTGATTTGACATGTGAAGTAAGAAAATTTGTTTGGTTATGAGTTTTGAAAAGAGTTTTCAAAACTTAATTCAAATTGTTATAACTCATAACAAAACACATTACTTTCACATTATTGAAAATTTTGATCAACACTCATAACCAAACTCTTTTTAAAATTCAATTAAAAAAATTTATTATTAACAAAAAATAACATTAATCAATTTTTTAATTGAAAATACTACAAAGGAAATAATTTTTTTTCAAAATAAATATTCAAAAAATTTAAATCATAAAAATTTAAATAATCTAAAAATTTTAATAAGTAAAAAATTAAAATAAATATTCAAAAAATTTAAATAATTTAAAATTTTAATATTTTAAATTTAAAAACAACTGTACACTCAAATCCTAACCAAACACATAAAACAAAACTCAATTAAAAAATTATTTTTAAAACTCATAACCAAACACATAACTCGAAATTCTATACTACTTTCACAACTCTACACTCAAATCGTAACCAAATACATAACAAAAAATTAAAATATTTAAAAATATTTTTATAAAATAGAGTTTGAATTTATTTTTATAAAATATTTTAAAATTTAAAAAATTAAAATTGTAATATTTAAAAATTAAAATATTTAAAAATATTCAAAAAATTAAAAAATTAAAAAAATCGTAAATCTTAACAAAATTAAAATATTTAAAAATATTTTTATAAAATAGAGTTTGAATTTATTTTTATAAAATATTTTAAAATTTAAAAAATTAAAATTGTAATATTTAAAAATATTTAAAAAATTAAAAAAATTTAAAAATTAAAAAAATCGTAAATCTTAACAAAATTAAAATATTTTTAGAATATTGATTTGAATGGAGTTTTGAAAAGAGTTTTGAATTATGTGTTTGGTTATGAGTTTTGAAAAATAATGATTATGTTTTGAAATGAGTTTTGAGAAATGAGTGTAGAATTGTGATTTGAAAACTCTAAACAAACACAACACTCAAAAGTGAATGTTGAACTAGATTTTGAAAGCTCTGCCAAACAGAGGCTTCTTTTTTTTTTTTTTTTAATGTAATTTCTTCAAAGTCTTCCGGATTATACCCAATTAAGTATAGTTGACGCATAAGGATCACCATGATCCTACTTTGGAGATCTGAGTCGTTTATTTCATAGTCTATTATATGTGGATCGTTCAATAAGAAAATCAAATTAATTTGATAATCGTAACCACATAATTTCATAATTTTTTATTTTTTTTTTGGGTTTAAATGGAAGATAAGCATGACTTTAAAATAAGAAGTCTATGTTGTATAAAATAAGAAGTCTAATTTTTCATTGATGATCTACTTGTATAAAATGAATGAATTGAATTATTAAAATGAAATCCATAGCGACTCTCATAGGACTAAATGAACGTGACAATTGGAGAGAAGCTCATCCCAAATGTCACACATCCATCTCTTAGCATTTATAATTTGCCTTGTTTCTGTAGTTGAACATCGGGTTTGACTTCTTTTACGTTAGCCATCTTAGATTCAGAGAGCATTTGAACTTGGTATATCCATTTTGAAACTGATTTTGGTTATCCAAATCATTCACTTTTTAAGACTCGTTGAGTAGAATATTCATATAAAAAGTAAAAGTGATCAAATGTAGTTATGTATTTAAATCAAATTTATATTATAAAAAATAAATGATTATTCTTGAAATTATATTTATCATTTATTTTTAAAAAAAAATATGATTTAAACATATAATTACAGATGTCTAATCATCTTCTTTTTTTTAATGAAATTTGAAACAACAAGTTTTAAAAAATAAACGATTCGAATCTCTAAAATCAATTTCAAAATCAACCTACCAAGTTTAAATACTCTAATTTAATGGCAATTTTAAAAAAGTCAAATCTTGTAGATTTGTACCTTACAAGCCTCAAAGGAATCTCAGGAATTTCAAGCTTTCACACACAACTACATCTCGGATACAAACAAATCCATAAATGAACAATGAGACCTTATGTTCCAAACATGACAATTCACCATGAACAATGTGACCTTATATTCCAAACAATGACAATTCACTCTAGAAGGTTGTCCGTCCCATTACTATTAAACTTGTGAAAGGAAATGTGGACAATGAGAACCATGGGGTGGCCTATCTATGGTCACATCGAGACATGTGATATTGTTTAAAATTCACACTATTTTTTGGTTGGTTCCACAATATTTCCTATCTAATGTTGGGATTAGAATTATGTCCAGTTGGGTCGTGTTTACTGAACGTATAGAGATATTTAGTAGTTGTATTTAGAAATTCCTAAATTTTAAAGAATTGTTTGTCAGGCAAAAGCACCTTCCATTTCATTAATTCTTCCTTCCACCTCTATATCACTCATAACATAATAGATGAAGTCATTTCCTTGGTTCAACAAAATTTTGTACAATTTTTAGGGAAATTATTCGGTGTGCATCATATGCAATCTTTCACAAAAATATATAATTTTATTATAAAATTTCATAACATCAACTACAAAATGCATAATTTCGTCACAAATTGACATATCAAAAATGTCATAACCAAGCCACAAAATTTTGGATATTTTTGTTATGCCAATTTGTGCTAAGATCACATATTTTATGGTTGATATTACGAAATTTTGTGATAAAATTATACATTTTTTTGATAAGTTGCATATCGTGTGCACCCCTAAATGGTGCACACCGGAGCATTTCCCCAATTTTTAACATATGAAGATACCTTCAATTTTTCATTTAATTCAAAAATTATAATTATAATAGTTTAAACAAAATGTTCTCTTAATCTGAAATGCAACTTGAAGTATGATAATATTTTGAATAAATTATACCCGTGGTCCTTTTATTTTATCGCTTGTGTTAATTTGGCCATTATAGTTTTAATTGTATCAATTTTGTCACTTTATTTTTTTCAGATTATTTCAATTTAGTTTGATAGCACTCAATAAGAAATTAGATAGCAATTAAGAGCAAAATGGTCCATTCAACAAGGAATTGATCATTTCAAATTAAACGCCAAACTATCAATAACTTTGACGAGAGTAAATGAACTATTTTACCCTTTGATTTCAATCCAATTTCTAAATGAGCACGTGAAAAAATCAAAGGTAAAATTAATACAATTAGAATTATGTGGACCAAATTCACAGAAGAAGCAAACTACAAGGAGTTCAAGTATAATTTGGTCTAATGTTTTTTTATATTAATGGTTTAGGTTTATGTTATGAAGAGAAAGTTTTAAAAGACATTATACAACAAATAAAAATAAAAATACAACTGACACAGATTATATAAAAAGATTAGTTTATTTTTTCAAATACATGCATTGCTTATAAAAAAAATTATTCAAAATAGTTGCATTTTTTTTTTTTTTGGATGTATGAGGTATCTTGGGCCAACTTGTGTGCATGTGACTAAGTCCCTATAGTTCAAACAAACTTTTCGAAACTGGATTTGAATGGTGCAGTCTGTGCCTCCAAAAGTTCTGATGAGGGAGTCGAACTTGAGACCTTAGAGAGAGTAAATCCCTAAATCCCAAACCTCATCAACTAATTCAGATCCTTGGGGTTATAGTTGTGATGCTACTTGTGAATAAATAAGTTTTTTAACATTAAATTTTGTTAAAGCATCCAATTCAAAATCAATTGGTAGTAAGTGAAGAGACTCTTTCATCATATTAATCAAGTTTGGGCGGTTTAGATTAGTGATGTGGGTTTAAATCTGGCACTCCCCCTCACATGCTATCCGATAGCACATGGAGGTGATTAAGGGGTCAAATTGAGAGATGGACCGTTTGTACCACATGATGTAAAAAACCATCCAAGATATAGTTTTGATACCATATTAAAGTATCCAACTCAAAATCAATTGACAATGAGGGGAGAGGTTTTTGCATTATATTAATCAAGTTTGTGTGACTTAAATTGACGATGTGGGTTTAAGTCTAACATTAATAAAATCCTATATAAGATCAACGACTATTTTACAAGAAAGATTAAATAGTTTTGCTAGGCTATCACTTGAAAATGATATGTTAACAAATATTAAAGAGAAATTTTATGGGATGTGTATCATATTCTCTAGTTATGACTTTTATAGTATTTCATTATGAGTTATTTTGTTATTAGTTATGACTTGGTTATATACATTCTGGTGCTAGTTATGATACATTGCGATGTTCTTTATGACATTAATTTGGTTATGATTTAAAAAAAATTAATTAATTTTACCTTATGTAGTATTTAGTTATGACTCAATTTTTCTTTTTTAATTATAATCGAAGAAAATTTAATTATGACATTTATGGTAAATAACACTACAAATTTCGTAACTTCCATAAGGTAAATATCAGCCAACATATTATATATATAGATATATGGAGCTAGTATCACTGCTATGCATATAGCAGTGGCTGTTGTGCGGCCCGTGAAACTCATTTCGGATCTTACTTTAATGATTCGAACCGTTGAAAATTTAAAAAATATCGAGAACAATATATCTATAAAAAATTAAGTTAATTAGATATCAATAACTTGTTCATCAAATAACATCTTTATATGAAATAAAAAAAAAAATGAATATGTATGTATCAAACTAAATACAAATGTTATTTGAAAAACAGGTTATTGATATCTAATCAATTTAATTTTTTACAGGTATATTGTTCTCGATATTTCCTAAATTTTCAACGGTTCAAATCATCAAAATAGGATTTAAAATGAGTTTCATGAGCTGCACAACAATCACTATTGTGCTTCACATACAACAGTGACACTGGATCCTATATATATATTAGTCATTTTGCCAATCAAAAAGTTAGAAAAAATAAATTTAAAATAAAATATTTTACATCAATATTAAAATTAAGGGTAAATTTCACCATCCTTCCATGATTTTGAAGAAAAAAAAATACAGTAAGTCTTATAATTTTTAACATAATTATATTGATCTCCTTTTTAGTAAGATTAAATAGATCGAAACTAATTCAGATAGTGGAAAAATAAAAAATAAATAACGTAAAGTATACATTTTCATATAAAAGAGATGATAATATTTATTTTTTTTATTCATATAACTCACAAATTATGAATAAAAAAAATTATTATATAAATTAAAATTTTAAAAAATTAATATAATTATATTAAAACTAAAGAGGTGAATATAATTTATTTTAAAATTAAAAGGTCCCATTTAAAATTATTATTTTAATGAACCTTTCATGCTAGAAGAAGTCGACTTGATTTGTCTGGTTGAAGTTTCCAAAACAACAAAAGATGAACGTTCATTCGAAGACTTGTAACTTTTCTTTTGGTTGGTTGTACACTACACGTAAATTGATGGAATTAGAATTAGTGAAATGTCATCATCATAGAGAGCGGAAGTTTCAAATAAGCCAATCAATGAGCAATGAACATATAATAGCTAGACTTTTCTTCACATGGTTCTAGTTATGTTTGGATCAAAAATTTAAATAAAAATTTAAAATAAAAAGTATTTTATTTTCATTTCATTTATTTATTTATTTATTTTAAATTTTTTATTTAAATATATGATTCAAATATAATCTTAACGAATTTTTATCAATAATTTTATTTTAAAAATTTAATATGTGACTTAGGCTTGGTTTGACATGTTTGAAAAAAGTCAAAAAGTCACTGTCTTATTTAAGTCACATTATCTTATTTAAGTCGCATTACCTTTCTAACACATCACTTCAAACCTAACCCAAACTCAATCCATATTTCATAAAAAGTCAAAAAATATACTTATTTAGATCATCCCAAACAACCCCTTAAACTCAAATTTGTAGTCTTTCTAGATGATAAACATTTTGAATACTTGTTTCACTCTTTCTCTGCACCTTCTTTCTAGATGATAAACATTTTGCAGCTTCTTTCTCTGCACCTTCTTTCGTAGCTCCTTGACAAACAAATCAAACCAAAGGTCATCCCAGTCGTCTCCCCATTACCAATTTTCCATATCACACCCTGCATGGCACGATAAGAACAGTTTTTTAGTACCAAGAAGAATATTCAAACCAAAAAAATCTGTTTTTATGTGTGAAAAGTAAAGAGAAGTGAAATAGAAAAATTATTCAGTACTTCTAAGACACTGTTATATTAATGTGTATGTGGCGTTCTCAATCAATTGAGTTGTGCTAAAGCAAATAAACGAACTAATCTCCCACTAATTGACCAAGGAGGGTTAGTCAGCCGACTCCACTTGTGATATGACTATTGTTCTAATTGGGAGTACTATATCGACATAATTGGTAATTCAAAATCAACTATAATCAACCCCATACAAAAGAGAAAAATTATATCGTATGCATTTAGAAAAGATGCATGTTGTATCGGCCTTCACTTTTAGAGATGTTCAATATAAAAAAAAATTATTTGAGCCATTGATCATAGTCACGTTAGATTGTAACCAACACTACTTTTGGGATATAATGAAAGACCATTTCGATGGTAATTTAAGCCAATATAAAACTACAGTGAGACGTAATTAATTAATTTTGATTTAATAATTTACTGGCTCAACTTACATTATGGTCCATAGTCAAACACTAAAAAATTCATAATTAACATCAATGTGAAACATGAGCTATATGCACCATAAGTATCACTTGTAGCATGATGATCATCCAAAAGATGATCAATGAAGTAGTAATTTGACATCCATCCCCATTGTCAAAGAAAACAGAGCAACCTTGACAAAGTGAAGCTCATAGATGACAACGCTAATTTCAATTATTCAATGCATGGCTTAGAGGAACCATAGAATTCAAATCCTTTATAATGCATCGCTCGTAGTACTTCCTATAATGTCTCAAAATGGCGTCGTTTTTAATTGGATAATATGACAAGAGAGAAAGAGAGTTACTGTTGAAATTCAATGTTGATGGAATTAGCAGAAGAATTTGCAATGACTCCGAGCGCCGTCTCTGACAGAACCATGGTGGTGCCGGTGGCAGAAGGAGTGGAAGCGGCAGCAGGGGCATAATCGACAATCCTTATCTGAATAGTTTGGTCAGGAACACAAGCATAGGGTGTGGTGGCGCTGATACACCTCACCAAATACTGCCTCCCACATGACGCCCCATTGTCCCATATTCCATCCCCCGCTGCCGCAAACAGGTTGCTCGACGGAAACTGCGACGGGTCACTTCCGTAGCACGCCGTGGCTAAAACCCAGATTGATAAACAGTCATTAGATCAAACTCAGAAGCCTAATTGTTGTGCTCTATAGAACTATAACTTTTGAGGAAAATGTCTAATATTGCATAAATCCGATCACACAATTAGACACAATTCTATGATACGAGGCGAGTCCTACTTTTTTGTGAGTCTGTACATATGTGAGTGAATTGTGTTCGGTTCCATCTCAAATTGCTCTGGTTAGTTATGTGAATGCACATCCAATTATTGAATTGAGAAATGTTAAAGAAAAACTGACAATGTAAGTTCCACAATGAAATGAAAAAAGAATTAAATGTTACATAATTAAATTTATAATAAATTAAAACTTGACACATAAATATCACATCATGTCATTATGGGTGAATTATATGAGACTCAAATTATTATATAGAAATTACAAGACATGTCTACTAAGTTGAATTTTCAAAATCTATTTTTAAAAAATAAAAATTCAAGAAAGAGTCTTGGTGAAAAAAATTTAAAATTTATTTTTCTTATATGAATTTTTTTTATATTTCTTTTTGATAAAAAATAACTTATTAATATTTATTTTTTGCCAATCTAATTACTCCATAATTGAGAGTATATATAATCAGTGTTTATACATAATGAATATACTTACGTGTATATGGAGGACTGTACTTGGCAGCAGTGCCAACGTCCGCATGAGAGCGATGAAAATGCTCAACGAGGAAGAAAATGAAGAGAGATATCCGTTGGATGATTTGTTTGATGCTAGACATGTTAGAAAAAGCATCCATTGGATGAGTTGAGCAAAAGCCTTTTTTATATACAAAAACACCGTGTTGACTGAGTCAAGCCGGTATGTACATAAGAAAATAATATATATGTCGACGATTTATGAATAATTAGAAACGATATGAGAGAGAAATAACAGCTGAAAGTAATTTGTTGATTGATCATTAAACTTGAAAAATGGGTCTAACTTTTGAGATTCATTGAAGCATAATGATGGAAATTTAAAGACAAAAACTTCTGATCTTATGCTCTGCTTATTTGGATTGAGAATATTTTTTGAAAAATATTTTTCATAATTTATGGCATTTGATATAATAAAAAATGACAGTGAACAGAAAATATTTTTTATAATCAATAAAAAAATAAGTTTATTTGATCAAAAAATATTTTTGGCTTTTAAAAGGCGAAAATCATTTTCAAAACTAAAATATTATCAATGTAACCACACTACTATTGTCATTCTCACCTCCAACACTACACCACCACCATCACCACCATAATCGCCACCAGTACCTCACCACCACACCTCCACCTCTACCTCCATCTCCATCCCATCACCACCATTACCAAACATAGAAACAATTTTTTGAAAAGTTTTTTATAAATAATATTTTTGTTAGAAAATATTTTTCATCAAACAGAGCATTAATATTATAAATGTTAGATATACAATTTGTTAGGAAAAATATATGATTCCCTACAAATAAATCAATTAATGGAAATAAAAATTAATGCGAAAAAATTAAATCAAAAGCAACACAAGAATTTTACGTAGTTCTCTCAATATGAGGTATGTTCATGGGATCAAAATTCGATTCCACTATCAACCAAAGAGTTTTCAAATGATCACAAACGAGACACGAATGGTCTTACAAAACCACTCTTAGGTGAATTTTAAATAATCATAAATAAACAAGAGAAAAGATCTTACCAAATAAATAAATAAAAGTCTTTAAAAATAAAATTGTAAAAGATCCAAAATAATTAACCCAAATTAGCCGAATCTCGCAAAGAACAATGAATTCGTCCTTGCCAAAATAATCACCCGGAGGCGTTAGAAACTAAACACCAAATTTGCAAATCACACAGCACCATCACCGAGAATGAATTGAAACATTATCAACCGCAACACTTCGAAACAATATATATATATATATGAGTCATGCTAGGTTTCATGAAAATTTTCATGAAAACCATCATGAAAACCATCTGTACCATTAGATCAGGTATGTGTCTCATGATCCAACCATACAGATGGTTTTCATGATGGTTTTCATGAAAATTCTTCATGAAACCTAGCATTTTCCTATATATATATATATATATATTATTGAATCTTAGGTTCTGTAATCAAACCCTAATTGTTACTAAACTGAATTAGGTCTCTGAAAATTAGATATAATATATTAAAATATATTATACCCAAACCAAACCAAATTAAAATTCTTTTTCCAAAACCAATTGGGTATCAAACTCTAATAAGGAGGTATACCCAACAATTCTCCTCCTACCGACTTAGGTGGAGACATCAACCATACCCGCCAAAGTTCGACACTTCAAATGTTTGTCCTTCAACAAAGTCTTAGTCAACATATTCGAAATATTATCATATATGTGAACCTTTTCGAGTTGTAATAATTTCAAATCTAACACATCACGAATCCAATGGTATCTCACATCGATGTGTTTCGATCTCGAATGAAAAGTAGAATTTTTACTCAAATGAATAGCACTTTGACTATCACAATAAAACACATACTTTTCTTGCTTCAAACCCAACTCTTACAAAAATTTCTTCAACCATAACTCTTCTTTACAAGCTTCCGTAATGACAATAAATTCAGCTTCGGTAGTTGAGAGAGCAACACATTTTTGTAATTTAGATTGTCATGCCACAGCTCCCCCTGCAAAAGCCATCAAATACCCCGAAGTAGATTTCCTAGAATCAACATCACCAGCCATGTCAGAATCCGTGAACCCATCAAGCATCGGCTTACCTCCTCCAAAACACAAACACACCTTCGAAGTCCCTCGAAGATATCTTAGAATCCATTTTACCGTTACCCAATGTTATTTACCCAGATTAGAGAGAAAATGACTCACCACACCAACGGCGTGAGCAATATCCGACCTTGTACAAACCATGGCATACATCAAAGAGCCAATTGCTGAAGTAATAGGAACTTTCAGCATATCTTCTTTGTCTTTCTCGCTTGTAGAACATTGATTCGAACTATGCTTGAAGTGACCCGCAAGTGGACAACCAACTGGTTTTACTTTATTCATGTTGAACCTCTTAAGAACTTTCTCAATGTAGCTTTCTTGAGATAACCAAATCAGCCCCTCTTTGCGATCACGAACAATTTTCATACCAAGTATTTGCTTTGCCGGTCCCAAATCTTTCATAGCAAAAGATTTGCTCAACTCCAATTTCAACTTATTAATCATGGTAGAATCTTGACCCACAATTAACATGTCATCAACATAAAGCAAAAGAATAATAAATTTGCCATCTGGAAAAATTTTCACAAACACACAATGGTCCAAAGTGGTTTTAGAAAAACCATTATTCATCATGAAAGAGTCAAATTTTTTGTACCATTGCCGCGGGGTTTGCTTGAGGCCATACAAACTTTTCTTTAATTTGCAAACAAATTTCTCTTTCCCTTTCTTCAGAAAACCTTGTGGTTGCTCCACGTAAATTTCTTCTTCAAGATCACCGTGAAGAAATGTGGTCTTCACATCAAGTTGCTCAACTTCAAGGTTCATACTTGCAGCCATGCCAAGTACAACCCGAATAGAAGACATCTTCACAACCGGTAAGAAAATCTCATCAAAGTCAATGTCTTTCTTTTGCCCAAAGCCTTTCACAACAAGACGTGTCTTGTACCTCAGATTCTTGCTGTTATTCTTCAATTTGACGACCCACTTATTTTTCAAAATTTTCCTCCCCTTAGACAACTTCACTAAATCAATTGTGTGATTTTCAAGTAAGGAATTCATCTCCTCTTCCATGGCCTTTTTCCAGTCACCTTTCCTTGCATGCTCAATTGCTTCTTGGTAGCTCTCGGACTCCCTTTGAATGGATATCAATACAAATTTATTGGGAGGATACTTTCTTAAAGGTTTTCAATCCCTTGTAGATTTCCTCAACTCAAGTTGTGGTGGCGGTTCTTGAGTTGGATGCTCTTCCTCAATTTCTGGTTCAACTTCATAAGGATTAGCATCATCCTCTACATCTTCAATGGGTGGCTACACATCTCCCCCATTTTCATCATCAACAAAAGATGAAGGAGATGGATCTATGTTAAAGAGATCACTAGTTTTTGGCTCCGGTTGATCACCTTTGCCAAAGTCCTCAATTGTTTGGTCTTCAAAAAACACAACATCACGGCTTCGAATGACTTTCTTATCGACCGGATCCCACAATCTATACCTGAATTCATCACACTCATAGCCAAGAAAAATACATTGTCTTGACTTACTATCAAGCTTGGACCTCTTATCCTTTGGAATATGAACAAAAGCTCGACAACCAAACACTCTCAAGTGCTCATAAGACACATCTTTACGATCCAAACTCTTTCTGGAACATCACCATTCAAAAGATAAAAATGAGACAAATTGATCACATCAACCGCTGTCCTCATTGCCTCACCCCAAAAGGATCTTGGCAATTTAGCTTGTGAAAGCAAACACCTTGTTCTTTCCACAATGGTGTGGTTCATCCTCTCGGCAATGCTATTTTGTTGAAGAGTCTTCTTAACCGTCTTTTGGTGCCGAATACCTTGGTTACGACAATACTCATCAAATGACCCAATGTATTCACCACCATTGTCTGATTGGATGCACTTTAATTTCTACCCTACTTCTCTTTCAACCATGGCTTGAAAATGCTTAAATACTTCTAGAACTTGATCATTAGTTTTTAGTATAAAAGCCCAAACTTTCCTTGAATAATCATCAATGAAAGTAACAAAATAAAGTGCACCACTATGTGTTCTAACTTTCAAAGGACCACAAACATCCAAATGAATCAACTCCAAAACATTTTCTTTTCTAGAAGCAAAATTTTTATGAAAAGAAACTCTGTGTTGTTTACCCACCAAACAATGAACACAAGTTTTGAGATGTGTACCTTTCAAACCGGGTATAAACTCTTTTTTGAACAAAACTTGTAGCCCCTTTTCACTCATATGGCCAAGCTGTTTGTCCCACAATTCGGTAGAAGTATCATCTTCAAGTACATTGACAACACCTTTACAAATTTTTCCTTACATCGAATAAAGTGTATGAGTCTTTTTGCACTTAGCCACCACCAAAGAACCCTTTGTGAGCTTCTATATTCCATCACCAAATTTGTTGTTGAAGCCTTTATCATCTAGCTTCCCAGTAGAGATCAAATTGAGGCGAATGTTAGGAACATGCCTCACTTCTTTAAGCAACAACTTGCAGTCTAAATTTGTTTCCAAGCAAACATCACCCATGCCGATAATTTTGGATAAACCTTCATTATCCATTCGAATAGAACCATAATCTCCTTTGGTGTAAATAGTGAAGAAATCAACTTGAGAAGTCACATGAAAAGAAGCACCATAATCAATCACCCAATTGCTCTCTTGGCCCACAAAATTGATACAATCATCTTCACAAACGACCATGAGATCATCGGTAGTAACTGCCATTGTGTCTTCTTTCTTCTCATCTCCACTTTTGTCACACATTTTCTCATTGTTCTTGAGCTTTCGGCATTCTTGCTTCATGTGCCCTTTCTCATGACAATAATAGCACTCAATTTCTTTCTTTTAAAAAGAACCATCTTTTGATTTATCACGGCTTTGATCACGACCATGAGGAGTCTTACTCCTCCCCCTTGTTTTACTTCGGCCTTTCACAACAAATGCTTCTAAATGAGAGGAACCCGCTGATTTTCTTCTAGTTTCTTCATTCAACAAAGCTACTAGTAACTTGGCCAATTGTGACAACTCCATAAGGTGCCGAATTACTAACTGTCACAACTAAAGTCTCCTAACTTTCGGGTAAAGAACTAAGTAGCATCAAAGCCTACAACTCATCATCAAAAATAATTTTCATAGAAACAAGTTGGTTAACAATACTCTTTATTTCATTCAGATGTTCCAAAATAGGGTTACCCTATTTATATTTTAAATTAGCCAACTTACGAAACAAAAGAGCTTTATTTGTGGCTAATTTCTTATCATAAAGGCCTTCTAATTTTTTCCATAAATCATGTGCCGAAGTTTCAGTAGTAACATGATGAAACACACTGTCATCAATCCATTGACGGATAATACCAACGGCTTTTCGATTAAGCCTATTCCATTCATCATCTTTCATACCCTCGGGTTTGCCACTATCACCATCAATGGGTCTATACAAATCTTTACAAAATAATAAGTCCTCCATTTTAATTTTCCAAGTTACCCAATTGCTTCCATTGAAGCTAGACATACGACCTACATTCCCCTCCATTGATTTACACAAATAAATAAACCCAAATAAATCGTAAGCTCTGATACCAATTGTTAGGGAAAATATGTGATTCCCCACAAGTAAATCAATCAATGGGAGTAAAAACTAATGCGGAAAAATTAAATCAAAAGCAACACAAGAATTTTTACATGGTTCTCTCAATATGAGGTACGTTCACAGGATCGAAATCCGATTCCACTATCAACTAAAGAGTTTCAAAACGATTACAAACGAGACACGAATGGTCTCACAAATCACCCTTGGGTGAATTCTAAATAATTACAAATAAATAAGAGAAAAGATCTCACTATATAGATGAATAAAAATCTTCAAAAATAAAATTGTAAAAGACCCAAAATAATTAACCCAAATTAGCCGACTCTCATAGAGACCAATGAATTCGTCCTTACCAAAATAATCACCGGAGGCGTCAGAGACCAAACACCAAATTTGCAAATCACATAGAACCATCACCGAGAATGACTTGAAACATTATCAACCGCAGCACTTCGAAACAATATATATATATATATATTATTGAATCTTGGATTCTATAATCAAACATTAATTGTTACTAAACTGAATTAGGTCTCTAAAAATTAGATATAATATATTAAGCTATATTATACTCAAACCAAACCAAGTTAAAATTCTCTTTCCAAAATCAATTGGGTCTCAAACTCCAATAACGAGGTATATCTAACACAATTAATAAGAAGCATCATGTGATATGAAAAAAAAAAAAGAAAAAAAGTGTATACTAACTACACTTTCTACACTTTGATGTTTTTTTTTTTTTTTTTTTTTTAATGGATTTGGCTTATCTCCTATTGGAAACAAGTTCAGTCCAAAGTTGTCATGCTTATAGAACTTATCATGAGTTTATTCCTTGAAATTTTTTCCTAATTTCTTATTTGTACTAATGTTTTTTGAGTTTGATTCCTGTGTAATAGTTTTATTTGTAATGATCTTGTTGTATATGTTGGTTAATTGTACTCCCTCTATCCTATTTTGATTCCCTCTTTGAAAAATTTTAACTTTTTAAGAGATTAGTAATCATTGCATTTGAATTTAAATTTGAGAACTGATTGGGAGCCCGAATCTGGGCTCCCCCGAATGCCCCTAAACACAAAAACGAAGAAGGAAGAAGAAGACGGTCGAGGGAGGAGGAGGAGGAGGAGGAGGGCCTAAAATGGAGGCTGGAGGCGGAGGCCGGGGGCGGGGGGCGGAGGCGAGGCAGAGGCATGGCAATCAGCGACGGAGGCGGAGGCGGAGGCGCGATCGGTGGAGGCAATGCGATCGACGGCGGAGGCGACGCGACTGCTTCCCCTCTCTCTCTCTCTCCCTCCCTCTCCCTCTCCCTCTCTTTCTCTTTCTCTCCCTCTCCCTCTCCCTCACCCTCACCCTCACCCGTTTTAGACTGGAGGAAGAAGAAGAAAATTTTTTTTTTGAATTGAATTGGTGAAACGACGTCGTTTCACCAATTCGGGGCATTCGGATGACAGATTTTCGGGCACCAAATCATTTTTCTTTAAATTTTAAGACATTAATTTTAAAAGTACTATTCTATTCTTATTTTTTTAATTTATTTATAATTATTAACAAGGACACTTTTGAAATTTCAAAATTTAAAGTTTTAACTTTTCAAAATGAACATAAATTTTAAGATAATAAAAAATAAAATAATAGACTAATAACAAAATAGGAGGAAGATAGTATAATCCAACAATTAAATCTAAACAAAAGTAAAATAGCATTAGTATCACACCTTTTATTTGCTTTAACTTAAACTAGTGTATTATGGCAGAGAAATGGCAGAGGCTCATGATTCATATTTTACAACTACTGTATGATATAATTATATCTTAGGACATCTTTAACAGTTTATCAGAAATTTTATTAAATCTAAAATAATAATAATAAAAAAAGACGAATTCCTTAATCTGATATCAGCCACTTCAAAGGTGAATACTATACCTTCATCAAAACGCATTAAATGTCTGGGGGAGACGATCGGCCGGTCGACCGAAAAGAGAAAAAATGATTTTTTTTTCCTTTCATTTCTGTTTCCTTAATTCCTTTCCCATTTCTTTCTCCCTCTATTACATCTTTTCCCTTTTTTTTTTTTTTTGCCTCCATCAATTATTTCCTTCCAAAAATAAATATAAACACATTAACCCATATACTATATATACCAAACAAACAACGTTGTATCTAGAATCAACCATAACTGAAAATTAGAGCATAATGACTAGCTCAAGTTTTTATTTGTTCATTTCATTTTTCATCCTCTTCTTCTTCCTCATCCTCTAATGATGATTCTAATGATGAAAAAATTATGAAACTTCTGAGTGTTTATGAGATAAATAATGCTAGTATGATACAGATTCTGATAGCAAGTGATTGATCAAAGAAAAGAGGTATTTCTGTTGTAGGACATAAATACATACGTCGCGATAGATGGAAGGGTCATGAACTATTGTTCACGGATCATTTTGCAACAAATCTAATTTATTCACCTACAACATTTCGAATACGTTTTAGAATGCGTCATTCTCTATATCTGCGAATTTTGAATGCCATTAAAGTACACGATCCATATTTTGTTCAAAAAAAAAAAAAGATACAGCTCATATCCTCGGATTGTCTCCACTGAAAAAGATGACTTCAACAATGAGAATACTCTCATATGGAGTGGCAGCAGATGCAATTGATGATTATGTGTGAATTGGGGAAAGAATGGTAATTGAAAGTTTAAAACACTTTTGCAATTCAATAATTGAAATATTTGGACCCAAATACCTTAGATCTCCAACAACAATTCATATTACTAGATTACTTGCTATTGGGGAGATTCGTGGGTTTTCGGGTATGTTGAGAAGTTTAGATTGCATGCATTGGGAGTGAAAAAATTGTCCAACGGCATGTCAAGGTCAATACGTAGGCCATCAAAAATAGCCAACCATTATTCTTAAAGTAGTAGCTTCTTATGACTTGTGGATTTACCAAGCATTTTTTGGAATATCTGGATCACACAATGACTTGAATGTGTTGGATCGATTGCCTTTATTTTTTGAACCTGCCCAAGGTAAAGCTTCGTTTTCCTATTACACTATTAATGGACACACTTATAATATGAGTTATGACATTGCTGATGATATATACTCTCAATGGGCAACACTAGTTTAGACAATCTCTTCTCTCCAAGTAGCAAAAAAGCAACATTTTCAATGATGCAAGAGTCAGCAAGGAAGGATGTAGAACGGGCATTCAGAGTGCTTCAATCCTGATTTGCAATTGTAGGTGGCACAATATGTTTTTTGGATCCGAAAATGCTTGGTAACATAATGAAGAGTTGCTTTATATTGCACAATATAATTGTTGAAGATAAGAGAGATGAGCATCTTGATTTCAATTATGAAATTTCATCAACTAACTCACCAGTACAACTTTCGTGCAACAGTAACAGTGACTTCCAATCATTTATGTCCCATCATTTAGGTATTAGAGATAAGAATGCATATTAAGCCCTTCGCAATGATTTAATAGAACATATGTGGCATATTCATGATGAAAACTAACTTCACCATGTGGACGAGAATATGAACTCTTGGTTGATTTTTTTGATTGAGAGATGATTACGCAAGGAAGGTTGTCAGTGTTTGTTGTTGCTCTTAAACTTCATTTACACACTTCATTTTTGTTGTTAGTCAAATACTGTCAGTGTTTGTTGTTGGTACTCTTCACCCTGTATACATTTATTTTTTCTAGTATTATTGGTCTGTTAACTTTGTCAATTTGGAAAATAGTGTGAATTTTGAATGTACGGATGTGATAATTTACTGATGTTGTGTTTTGTGCATGTGAAATGTATTGTTAAGAAAGTGATTTTTATCAACATATTTTTTGTTTTCTGATTATTTTGACATATTGTGTTGATGAGTCCTTAAGATTGAATTTTGGGTAATAATAGTGTCAATTACAAGGATGACTACTGATATAGATTTGGACTACTAACATGGATGCCTATAACATATAGCTTACTTTAGTGAATAACTAATTTTCTTGTTCTGCACCTACATTTAATAAATTACAATCACTCATGATTCTTATATATATCCACCATTTTATAAATTACAAATGAATTACAAATAAATGCCTCGGACTTCATAAATGAATTATTTATATATATCCAAAATTTGATATATACAAACAACCATCCAACTAATTCACCATCATATATCCTGCACACTTTAGAAAATGGTTTCATGAATGCCTAATTTACAAACACAACCAACCAACTACTTCATTAAACAAATTGACCCACCTCACTACTCCCTCCACCATCTACCTCATTTAAAGCTATTGAAAATACACTCTATATAGACACAATGCCATGCATAAATGTATGTCATAGATGAATTTGGTTAAACGTTGGAGATGACCTTATATCATCTTTTTTATTTGTTGGAAAATAATGATTTTTTTGCAACTTTAATTCGAAATTAAAGTGGAACCCAACTGGCGGTTAAAGTGGGTTTGAGTGGTTTTGTATTTTCTTAACTGAGAAGATTGCTATATAAAAATAATGAACCGAAACCATTGAGTTGTAAATGAGAATTGTCTCATAAATTAGACATCAATAAAGTTGGGCTTAAATTTGGACTTAGTCTTAGTTTGGACTGGACTTGGGCCTAGGCTTGTGCTTGTGTATATGTTGGGTTTGGTCTTGGACTTGGACTTAATCTTGAGCTTGGGCTAAGCTATATTCTGTTGGGCTTTGCTTATGCATGTGTTTCAGAATAGGGCTTGGATCGTGTTATGACCCAACATTAGTATCTATTTTGTGACTCATCTAGTTGGTTTATTCAACCGTCATTATATACATATTTATTTGTATATATTAGCACACATGGAAGGTTTAGACCTTTGTAACTCTCATCTTTTGATGATGGAATTAATGGCCATAGGTTTTCAACCTTTGTAACTCTAACCCTAATGGCTAGAGTTGATGGCGTTGGTCAATGGCATTTGATGGCCCTATTGATGAATGGCATTCATGGCTAGGGATTTCCCTACTAGTATAAATAAAGGCCTTTTCTCTCAACTTGGAAGAAGAATTTTAGAGAGATTTTTGATGGAAAATAGAGATGGTGTTTTGAGATAAAAAGTTGGAGATGTTTATTTTACACCAAAGAAATTTTTTCCCACCTTCTTTTGCGAGACTCTTCTTTGGTTCTTGTCAGAGAGAGTGTAGCCATTGTTAGCTTTGTCGAAGTTATTTGGAAGGTGTTTCTGCATTAGCTGGTTTTGACTGTCGTATCTTAGGAGACAAACATCGGCGTATCTCCAGCACCCGCCGGGAAGCGATGAATCTGTTTTAAGGAAACTGTGATATCACATAGACTTCGATTTGCTTCATTTATCTTTCGTTTTTCAAAGCTTTAAATTTAAATAATTTCTTGTATCTTATTTTATATGTCCATTTGAATCCATCTTGTAATGTGTTTTATGGTGTAATCTAGTTCATTCTTGTGTTTTGTTTTAGTTCTATAGTTTATTGTATATTTCATTCTTTAATATAAAAAAAAAAAATTATTTTGTCATTTCTATTTAATTTATTTTATATATTTTCTTATGTTATTATGAAAAAAAATACCAATATTATTTACCATGTTTATAATATATATATATATATATATATATGTATTGTACTCCTCAAGTGGCTACTATACTTATATTTTACTTTTAAGAAATTAAGAAGAAAAAAAAATAGAGGATAAAACCCCACCCTTAAGTGAGAACAGTGACAAAAATTTTATAACAAATATTCATTTCATAGTTTAACACCATTACATATTTCATTAATATCAATTATAATTAAGACTTTTTATAATATAATTTTGGTATTTATTAACAGTACATGGATATCATAAATTAGCACCACGAATGATGGGGCTGTTTGGAAGGTAAAATTTTAGCCTAATTTAGGTTAAAATTCACAAAAAAATAAAATAAACTAAAATAGCTAATATGATAAAATATCACATCAAACTCATCTTTTCAAACATAAAAATTTTAATCTATTAAAATAATCAAAAACTAAAATAGCCTACTAAAATAATAATTTTCCACCACAACGTGTGATTTGGGAATAGATTATTTTAGTTGATTTTTTATTTATTTTTTTGATTATTTTAAGTTGGCTAAAAAAAATAAATTTGAGACGATAATTGATTTTTTTAATTAATTTAATAATTATGAAAGAAAAAATAAAATAGTTATAATTTAAATATAATATTTTATTTTCATAAATTATTTTAACTTATTTTATCATTATTAATTATTCTAGCCAAAACTTCACTGGCCAAACACTCCAATATAAATTTCAAACTTAAGAAAAAAAAATAAAAAATTACTGGAATCAAAAGTATCAAATAGAAAAATGTATGGAGTTTTAATTCTTAAATTCCAAAATCAACTCTAATGAGTTGACAGTAAACCATATTTACTGTGATATGATATTTTAGTCTTAATTTTTTTTTAATCATGTCATTAGTGCTCCATTAAACTATTAAAACTTGTGTCCTGAATAGTTGCTAGTATCAAATAATACAAATTATAAAATGGCTCACGGAAAGGCGCAAGGATTCCCTCCTTGACTCTCTTACTTGATATGCTATTGGGTTTACTTTTGGGCTTAATTTTGATAATCTGAACCGTTCATATTTTAGAATTTGTTATGCAAATTATACCTGTAAAAAATCAAATTGATCGAATATTGGAAAAACTAAAAACCGTTTAATAAACAATTTTATTGTTTAATAAAACTTTTAGTTCACGTGATTTTTGATATCTGATCGACTTAATTTTATACAGGTATGATGTACATGCCAAATTCTAAAATGTGAATAATTCGAATCATCGAAATTGGACCCAAAAGTAGAATCAGGATCCTCTCATTGAGTTTCTTACTTAACTTCCTACTTGCTAAGTTATTGAGCCCACTTTTAGGCTCAATTTTAAAGATTCGAACTGTTTACATTTTAAAATTTATTGAGTATATCATATTTGTAAAAAATCAAGTTGATTGGATATCAAAAAATATATGTTCGGATCATCGAACTAAAAACTATTTTTAAAAAAATTTAATAAATAATTTTCCGAACACATACTTTCTGATATCTGATTAACTTAATTTTTTATAAATATAATATATTTAATAAATCTTAAAATATAAACGATTCAAATTATTAAAATTAGACTTAAAAATGAGCCTAATAACCTCGCAAATGAAAAGTTAAGTAAAAAATTCAAACAAGAGATCCGGATTCCCAAAAATAAATTCAACGGCCATCAAATAAGAAGTCAAGGAAGGATCCTTGCTCGACGTAAAGCAGGTGGTTTGTAGACAGCCATTCAATAGATGTCATGTCAGCCACTGAACAATGCCCCACCACTCCGGTTTCACTTCTCTCCCGTTATTCTTCTCCCTCTCCACATACAAAACCAACGGGGTGTTTTCCATAGGGTACGCATAAATTTATTGGATTAAAATAATAATAAAAAAATAAATTAAAAAATTAATAAAATAAAACTAATTTATCACTCGTATTATGTACGTAATAATTATAGATGTTTATATTTATTTTAAATTTTTTAATATATAAATTATATTTTTGAAGATTTTTTATAAAAATAATTTAACAATCTTATCATTAATCATAGTGCATGAGAGAAGTTGAAAAGAGTACTACAGTAACTATACACATATTGTATCTATAATTATTTATATGAGGGAATTTTAAATACTAATTAGAGAATTTTGACCAAGTTAATAAATACAAACTTGTGGAAAAACATGTGGATTCAAAAATATTAATAAATGCTAATTAGGAGATTTTGATCAAATCAATAAATGCTGAGTTTTTTTTTTTTAATAAAAAATTTAGAAAATTCAAATTTGGATATTGAAGCTCCTACAGGCTTTGGGATTAAAAAACTCTTTTTGCTTAATATATAGTATAAATATTATATATAAATTATAATTATTTTATTTTTTATTTTATAAAAGTTAAAAAAGTTAAAAAAAATTATTTTAAATGAGATTTTTTAATCTCATATTAAAATAGAATTAAAAAGTCAAAAAATCAACTCACATCCCAAATGAAAGAATAGTTTAAATTAATACATTTCTTTACTTCTTTTTTTTTCCTGAAAAAACGTAAAATATGTAATAAATTTAAAAGGATGTGATAAAGAAATGTTATACTTCAAATAAGATAATTATAATTTAAATAAAATAATGTGGTAAAATAATATGTGACATTTTAGGAGAGGCCAAACATTTCCAAGCAATCAAATCGAAAATCCACCAACAGTTAGGCGCTGATGAAGGAGCTTGCGATGGAGATTGCAAGGAAGTCAAATTTGGGAATGGAGGAGTGAAAAACCACACATCTTCTCGCTAGGAAAGAAGCTTCAAATCTAATAAACATCTGATCTAGAAGCTGTATTTTCAGAGGGTTTCTAGAGCACCGTTGTGGCTATGTGCGATTCTTGTGAAGAGGATCACCATTAGGGGTGAGATGGCTTTGTGGAGTGTTTTAATTTGTGATTTTGTCTTGAAATTATTCTAATTCATTCATGTAAGATCTACAAAATCCTACAATTACAAATACAGAGTGATGGGTTTGGGTCCCGCTTCTGTCCGGACTGGATCGTGCTGTTGGGCCCGTGGGAGCCCACAAGGGGTCCCGTTTTGAAAATCTGAATCGTTCAATGTATAAAACTCGTTGAGTACTACATGCTTATAAAAAATCACGTTGATTGGATATCGATAACTATGTGATCAAATCAGTTTTGTATAAAAAAAAAATGGACGGTAAAAAAATTAACGGCTGATAAAAAACTGTTTGTTCACGTAGTTATCGATATCCAATCAATGTGATTTTTTACAAACATATAGTACTCGACGAGTTCTACACATTGAACGGTTCAGATTATCAAAACGAGACCCGTGGTGAGCCCCCACGAATCCAACAGTACAGTCCAGCCCGATCCCGGACTGGACAGAAGCCATGGCCGATGGGTTTCCATCATCATCAACTACATAAATCATAAATATACCAAAGTTATGATATATAGGCGTCCTTTTGGAAGTTGGGTTGATTTTTAGTTTTTTAATTATTTTATTTAGTTCATGTTAAATTATTTATTTGGATTGATTTTTTTAGTTTTTTTAATTTTTATAAGAGAAAAAATAAAATAATTATAATTTAGATGTAGCATTTTATCTTGTTGACTTTAATTTATTTTATCTTTTTATTACTAAGAACCACTACAAGAAAAGGGGATATAAACACGGAAGCTTTTGCGACGGTGCGCATTCCCGTCGCAAAAAATGATCTTTTGCGACGGTAGATTAACCCGTCGCAAATAATCCCTTTAGCGACGGCCTTTTACTGTCGCAAATAAAACTACGCGAATAGTGGAAAAAAAAGGAAGTATTAGCGACGGCGTTTTTTACCGTTGCTAAAAGTTTTTTTTTTTTGAGACGGCGTACGTTGGCTGTCGCAAATAGTGGACCATTTGCGACGGCAAAATGTCCGTTGCCCAAAAAACTTATCAAAACGGCATCGTTTAGATTAATAATTTATCATTTGCGACGGTGTATAATTTACCGTCGCAAAAAGTAAAAAAAAATTTGCCCCCCTCTGCTTTTCATCTTCGCGCTCCAACATTTGGATCATCCCTAAATCTTTGAAATCCCTAATTGTTCGACGGCGACGAACTTGGCATCTCTCTCGACGAGCGACGAGCAGGCTAGCGGTGGTGCGGCGACGGCGACGGCGACGGTGACCGGCGACGAGTTTCTCACTCACCGTATGCTCTCTCTGTCTCTCTCTCTCTCTCTCTCTCTGTATATATATATATATATGTATTAGCTGTTAAAAAAAAATAAATTATTTGTGTTTTGTCTGTGTGATAATTTGTGGTAATAATTAGATATATATGTGTATGTGGAGCTACTATTTTCTCTCAATGTTATTTTTTTTTTTTTTTTTTTTTTTTTTTTTAATCTTCTGCTCATAGTAACACCATGGTTGGATTTTAGATTTGTCAATGACAATGGAAATGAAAATTCATTATTTATGGGTGGTCAAACAAGAAAATAATTTATTTAAACAAATATCTAATTATTAACCTACGATTTTTTTTTTTTTAAAAAAAGGGAAGTATTCTTTGTCATAGCTTCTATCTTCTCGCATTGTACTCTATGTTTGGTGCATATTCTTGTTGTGAAATTTTACAATACACATCAAAAATATTTTAAAAACAGTGTGTTTTATATATTTCAGTTATAATTATTTTTATATTTAATTATAATTATTATTTTAATTATAATTGAAGAGATTTTTAATTACATTTCGAGTAGTTTTAATTATGATTTTTAGTTTTGATTTAATTGACTCATTGCGATCATTATAAAGGATCAAAGACATGTGAATCCGATTTCACTCCTAGCAAACACATAATTGTGTCATATATATATATATATATTCAAAACTAAAATCTAACACACAATTGTATCATATATATATATATATTCAAAACTGAAATCTATCAGAAGAAACATCGGCCTTGTTTGTTATAATTTTTTTAAGTAAAAGTTGTTAATTAAAAAATAGGAGTTACAAATTTCTTAGAAATGCGTGGTATATCCCCGCTTTAATTAATATATTTTTTGTAATGAGGTCCGTAATGATCAACTCAGGGACTATGCGTTGATTGTCAGACATAAGTTCATTAGAAAACTTTTTAATTATTCAAAATTCTGTCATTTTTTTTCTTCAAATTTGTGGGTATTCACTATTCAGCAGGGCTGTTAACAGGTCTGATTTGTATCAGATAAATGGCAACTTGAATCTGACCCAATTAGAATATCACTGTAATTTAATTCCGCTGGATCGTCCAATTACAAATTCGAATCCGAAACTAGTTGGATACCGATCCATTCTTTTTAAATTTTTTTCATTCCAACATTGTCATTTTGTTTGAATAATAATGACATTCATGTCGCGTTTATTATTGTTATAAATATTGAATTACTGATTAAATAATATATGAAATGTGATAAAAGGAGATATGATCGTTGTAGTATTAGTCATACTTGTATAACCTTTTTGGATTATTTATTTATTTATTTTAATGAAGACTTGAAATTGAGAAATATATTGAATATAATTTCTAGGAATTTTAAATGTCATCATGCAACAAATAAAAACATGACAGTTGGCAATAGGCGAAGAATTTCTTAGTCAAACTTAAATAGATAAGTTTTGAGTATTTTTTCGAATAGGTTTGAGTTAAAGGTATTATATTTAGAGTTACTTTGATGAGATATTTTTGTGGATGTGTACAGATGATGGATAAGAGTTGGATTGATTTGCCAAATAGGATGTCGAGCGAATACATTAATGGGATTGATGAATTCCTTGTGTTTGCCTACACCAATAGGGTTGAAGGTTCGATGATCAGTTGTCCGTGTAGGAAATGTGAGAATCGATACTATTTTGTACGAGAGGGTGTACGGGAGCATCTGATTTTGAATGGTTTTTTAAAAAAATACAAACATTGGATTAATCATGGGGAATCTTACGTATCTCTGCATGGTAATAGAGAGAATGAAACATTAGCTAATTCAGACATTGGGGATGATATGATTGGAATGATACAAGGGGCTATGGGAAATCTATATGCCGGTACAAGTGCTGAGGGTGATGAACCACAGGGGCCTGATCCCCATGCATCTGAACCCCAACTCGGTCCAAATCTGAGAGGCGCAAAGTATTTCAAACTTCTTCAAGATGCACAAAGTGAATTGTATCCGGGTTGTCAGAAGTTCACATCTTTGTCATTCATTGTGCGACTTCTACATTTGAAGGTGCTTAATCAGTGGACAGACAAGTCTGTTGACATGTTGCTTGAGTTATTGAATAAGGCGTTCCCGTTGGGTGTGAAACTCCCGGACTCATATTATAAAGCTCAAAAGGTCACAACAGATTTGGGCTTCACGTATGAGACGTGGGGTGCATGTCCCAACAGTTGCATGTTGTTTCGAAACGAGGACGCCAATCTTGATAAATGTGTCATATGCAACAATTCTAGATGGAAATCAAATGGTGATGGTGGTTCAAATGTTCCTAACACAGGTGGCAAACAAATAGCTGCAAAACAGATGAGGTATTTTCCTTTAAAGTCAAGGTTGTAGAGGTTGTTTATGTCATCCAAGACGGCCAAGTCAATGAGATGGCATGCAGAGGAACGAACTGATGATGGTGTCTTCAGGCATCCTGCTGACTCCCTTGCATGGAAAGATTTTGACCGTCAGAATATTGACTTTAGTAATGATTGCCGAAGTGTAAGGCTTGGCTTAGCATCTGATGGTTTTAACCCATTCGTGATGAACATAGTTCATAGCACTTGGCCTGTTGTGCTCATTCCATACAACTTGCCGCCATGGATGTGCATGAAGCAACCATTTCTAATTTTATCCGTGCTTATTGACGGCCCGAAAGGACCTGGTGACAAGATTGATGTGTATATGCAACCGTTGATTGAGGAGTTGAAAAAACTATGGAATGAGGGTGTGTCAACATTTGATGCATCAACAAATCAAATGTTTCAAATGCATGCAGCTTTACTGTGGACAATTAGTGATTTTCCTGCATATGCAAACTTGTCAAGATGGAGCACTAAAGGCGAATATGCATGTCCTTGTTGCAATAAGCAAACTACATCGTGTTGGTTGAAGCATAGTAGGAAACAATCATACTTGGGTCATCGCAGATTTTTACCTACTGGCCATAAATTCCGAAAGGATATAGTATCATTTGATGGTAGTCGGGAAGTTAGACTCAAACCAAAATTGTTGTCTGGAACTGAGATGTTGCTACAATTAGAATCTGAGGGTATTTTAACCCAATACAAGAGGGATGACCTTAAGGAGAGGCATAGGAGACAGGTAGAGAAGGAGAAAGTTGGACATTGCACCCATAGTTGGAAGAAAAAGAGTATCTTTTATGAATTGCCATATTGGGAGCACAATCTAATAAGACACAATCTCGATGTGATGCATATAGAGAAGAATGTTTGTGACAATGTGTTGTGGAAAATATTAGGGGTTGCAGGAAAATCGAAGGATGGTGTTAATGCTCGGCGTGATTTACAAGATATGAATATTAGAAAACCCCTACATTTACAGTTAAGAGGGTCGAATAAAGCCTATTTACCACCAGCACAATTCACGATGACCAAGGATGAGAAAGATTTGTTCTTGAAAGTGTTGAAGGAAGTAAGAGTTCCCGATGGGTATTCATCCAATATATCACGTCGTGTGCGCTTACATGATAGAAGCATTGGGGGTCTTAAGAGCCACGATAGTCATATTCTGATGCAACAACTTATTCCATTGGCTATTCGAAGATCGTTACCGAAGAATGTAATTGAACCCTTAATTGAATTGAGCAATTTCTTTAGACAATTGTGTTCGAAAGTGAATCGTGCGACGGATTTGCAATATATTCAAGATCGTATCGCTATAACACTTTATCATCTAGAGAAAATATTTTCTCCGAGTTTTTTTGATATAATGGAGCACTTGCCTATACATCTAGCTGATGAAGCCTTATTGGGTGGAGCGATTCAGTTTCGATGGATGTATCCAATTGAGAGGTATCTTCTTACTTTGAAGCAATACGTGCGTAATAGAGCTCAAATCTGAAGGATCAATTGTTAAAGGATATCTTATGGAAGAATGCATGAATTTTTGTGCACAATATCTCGTTGATGTGGAAACCAAATCTAGTCGACCCGTGAGGAACTATAGTGGTCTTGATAATTTGGGTCATGCTCTTTGGTGAGAACACAAGCTTTTATCTTGATAATACTTCTTGGGTACAAGCTCATCGGTACATCTTATGCAATACAAGCACGGTTCAACCATTCATAAAGTAGGTTAAGTCACTCACTCAATATTTTATTATGTTGTATTGAATTTTCAACTAAATTTTTTGTATTGCTAAAATTTCAATCTACACAGCAAACACCTTGAAGTACTTAAGCTCAAAATGCCTCGTGTCGACGATCACCAACTTCGGCGTGAACATTTTGAAACTTTTCACATTTGGTTCAAAGAACATGTATGTATTTAACTATATAGATTCTAGTTACTTAAGTCGATATACATTTTAAATTTTACATTTTCGTGTTAAATAGGTCCAAACTTTGCGAAGGACTACTGATGTCATATTTTCTGAAGAGATTATTCTATTGGCAAATGGTTCTCATAACCTGGCAAGGAGGTTCAACGAGTATATACTGAATGGGTTTCGGTATCGAGTAAAGGCCATGGATGATCGTCGAGCCACACAAAATTGTGGTGTAGCTTTGAAGGCAGATATCGTAAGTTATGCTAGTCGAAAAGACAAGAATCCTCGTGTGGGGTCTATGTACTATTATGGACAATTGACAGATATTGTTGAGATTCGATATTCCAATGAGAAGAAACATGTGTTGTTTAAGTGTGATTGGATTGACAACATTCATGGAAAGAAAGAAGATGTCTTCAATTTCACGTTGGTGAACTTCAATCATTTGTTGTACCGAGATGATCGAATTACCAATGAACCTTTCATCTTGGCGTCCCAAGCAGAGCAAGTTTGGTATGTTGCAGACCCGTTACAACCAGACTGGCAAGTCGTGGTGAAGATGTCTCAAAGAGGTTTATTTGATATGAGTTCGACTGATCCACAAATCGACCCATACATGAGCCAACAATTGGAAGAAAATATAATGCTTCGTGATGAAGAAGTTGGTTGGGTGAGGGAAGCCGTAGAAGGGGATACAGTTGATGTTCAAATAGGCTGATATTTAATCAACATTAGTAATTCAATTAAGGCCAAGGTTATAGTTAATCATCAATTTCTTAATTTACTTTGTCTTTGTAATTGTATTAGTTCAATTAATGTCATATTATAGTTGATGACAAACCATTGTCTATGTTTCTAATGTCAATTAATGTTATATTGCTTGCAGATTATTATGGGAAGGAAGAGGAAGCCTGATCATCCCCGGCGCATTATGTCTGATGTGCTACATAACAGGACATCAGTAGCACCACCATCAGATGAGGCATCACATCGGCCACCATTGGAGGGGCCATTAGTGCCACCACCATCTGAGGGGCCATTAGTACCACCGTATCGACCACACCTACCATTAGTGCCACCACCATCGGCGGCTACCATGTACTTTCGGCCTCACGCCTACCATCGGTCGTCCACCATCGATGGCACCACTGACTATCATCATCAGCTTATGAGCCATCTGCAGGTATATAAATTTGCTTTGATTTGTATGAAAATTATTTACACATACATTTATTTATGCTCATTATATATAACTTGTTTATTCTCATTGTATTTTGCAGACCCTTCGACTTCTTCACAGCCCACCTCAGGTTTATTTGATATGATTTGTATTCACATTATTTAAATTTGCATTTGTTTATTACCATTGCGTATTGTTTATTATTATTGTATATCGCAGGTCATGTTAGTTCTTCATCAACCTCGACTAGGCGTGGTAGAGGATGTGCCAAAGGCATTAAAGAGTGGGGTACTGGTAAAAAGCTGGACATACAATTTGATGGAAATTACTGCCCAATAGGGGATAACGTGGCAAAGTTAACTACTCAACTTGGCATTATTGTGCGGAATGGTAACATTGTTCCTCTTACTTTTCTTGACTGGAATAATGTGCCTGATGATATTGTTGATGCTATCTGGAAGGATGTGAAGGTAAAAGTATATTTTTGTTCACAAATTCGAATTCCAAATTTGTGTTATACTTAGCCTTAAACTTTGAAATTGTGTTTTATAGGACAATTTGAATATATGTCCAGAGGAGTACAAGCCAATCTGCATGAAAAAGCGCAGCGACATATGGAAGGATCACAAGAACAAGCTTAAGGCTAAGTATTTCAAGCCTAGAAGCTCTGATCCTAATCTGAAGGATGATGTTCTTATGAACATTGTGCCAAGCCAGTGGGAACAACTTGTGGAGTATTGGCGTACTTCCGATGCTGAGGTATACAATTACGTTATATTTATGATATGTAAACATACAAATCATATTTACATACTTACATTTGTTGAACTTGTTATAGAAAATTACAAGTAGGAACGCTAAAAATCGGCGAGCTCACGGCATAGCTCATACCACAAGGCGTACTACTTTCTCTCAGATACGGCATGAGGTTTACATTTTATTGTTTTATTTTTGTATATAAATAAACATTGTATATTTGCAAATTATTTGGATTCTAATTTTCATATTTCGCCCCAAAAATGTAGATGACCAGTAAAGGGAAGTCTACTGATAAGATGAATGTTTGGCTTATGACACGTAGAGTAGATGATCCAGAGGTTATCCAGACCTTAGTAGTTTTCAAACACCTTTGATTGTATTTAAAGTTTATTTTTTGTGTGTCAACCATCTTAATTTGGCATATACTTGTATGTCTTATTCAATACAGGATGAGTTTAATCGTCAACTCTCTATGCTACCTGAGGATGGTCGGACTTTGGAGGCTAGGAATGCCATTTTCCATGAGTTGATCGGTCATGACGGACATGGATATTGTCGTACATACGGGAGAATTGTGCCTCGGAGAGCGGTGTATGGAGATGGTGCTGTGCCATCACAGTCAACACTCCAGCCACCGACTATTGATCAAATCACGTAGCAGGTTCGTGCAGAGCTAAGAGATGAGTTGAGGGAGGAGCTGCGAGCAGAGTTCTCTACACATTTGCAACAGATAAGAGCTGAGATGATGGCCCTTGTGTCACAGGGGGCGAGTGTGGATCCCAACAGACAGGTTCCATATAAATTAAATTGTTTGATAGTTCAATTTTCACTCAAGATTATGTATAAAATTCGAATATGATTAACACATTATGCATTGACTAACATAGGTTCCTGATGCATCGAGTGGCCACCGGGCATTTAGGGAATCTGCAGAAGACGAGAATCCATATACACCACCACCAGAAATCAGGTATAAAATGTATCTTTGCATTCTAAGCTAAAATGTATCTTTGCATTCTTTACATTCTAAGTTAAGAGACTTGTGGGAGAAGACGGGACTAGTTAGAGCCGGATTTAGCACGAAACTTGGCACACACGATCGCCTAGGCACGAGAGACTTGTGGGAGAAGACGGGGCTCGAATCGGGTTCCCGGTTTGGGAGTTAGAGCCAGATTTCACTTTAGGCAAGCTAGTTCCTTAAGAAACTTGAATTCGAGGCGTTAATGCCCCAAAATCACCAAACCGCATCGGTTTACGACGAAACTTGGCACACACGACCTCCTAGGCACGAGAGACTTGTGGGAGAAGACGAGGCTTGAATCGGGTTCCCGATTTGGGAGTTAGAGCCGGATTTCACTTTAGGCAAACTACTTCCTTAAGAAACTTGAATCCGAGGCGTTAACGCCCCAAAATCACCAAACGGCGTCGTTTAGACACGAAACTTGGCACACACGACCTCCTAGGCACGAGAGACTTGTGGGAGAAGACGGGGCTCGAATCGGGTTCCCGGTTTGGGAGTTAGAGCCGGATTTCACTTTAGGCAAACTACTTCCTTAAGAAACTTGAATCCGAGGCGTTAACGCCCCAAAATCACCAAACGGCATCGTTTAGGCACGAAACTTGGCACACACGACCTCCTAGGCACGAGAGACTTGTGGGAGAAGACGGGGCTCGAATCGGATTCCCGGTTTGGGAGTTAGAGCCAGATTTCACTTTAGGCAAACTACTTCCTTAAGAAACTTGAATTCGAGGCGTTAACGCCCCAAAATCACCAAACCGGGTCGGTTTAGGACGAAACTTGGCACACACAACCTCCTAGGCACGAGAGACTTGTGGGAGAAGACGGGGCTCGAATCGGGTTCCCAGTTTGGGAGTTAGAGCCGGATTTCACTTTAAGCAAACTACTTCCTTAAGAAACTTGAATCCGAGGCGTTAACGCCCCAAAATCACCAAACGGCGTCGTTTAGGCACGAAACTTGGCACAAACGACCTCCTAGGCATGAGAGACTTGTGGGAGAAGACGGGGCTCGAATCGGGTTCCCGGTTTAGGAGTTAGAGTCGGATTTCGGTCCAATCAAAATTATTTACTAAACTATCTTTCTAATTATATAGTAGTCAATTTTTTTTTATATTTTTCTGTAATTAAAATATTAACACCATTATATGGTTTTTAATTATTTTTATCTCTTTTTTTTTTCAGATATTTCCTGAGTAGTAGTTTGCTTCTTGTGGAATGCGGGCGTATAAAGATTGTGACAAACTTTTGTTTTTGTAACCCACGAACGAATCACGACGAAAACTTTTGGTTTTGGTTTATGTTATTTAAATTTGTGAACAACATTGTGTATGTATTATGCGACGTTATGTACTGGCATAATTTTTATTGTTATGAATTTTTATTTATGTATTGTTATGAATGGAACAACAATATGAATTTTCATTATTTGTCAACTTTTGTTTATGTATGTATTTATATTATTATGTAATTTTTGAATTTTTTATAGTTATTTTTTATTTAATACAGGTTATTTTAATTTTTTTAATAATTTCCCAATAGGTTTTTTTTGTTTTTTTTTTTTTTTGAGACGGCATGACAAGCCGTCGCAAAAAATAGTACGAGGCTTTTGCGACAGCACCCATACCGTCGCAAAAGCTATGTAATGTATTTGGAAAACAAACCTTTAGCGACGGTTCAGGTTGCTGTCGCCAATAGTTATAAGCTACAACCCTTTTAGCGACGGTAATGTTGCCGTCTCAAAAAACCCACTTTAGCGACGGGAGTTTGCTACTGTCGCAAAAACTGATATTTTTATCCATTATTGGCGACAGGAAAAGTGCCGTCGCAAAAAAGGCACCCTTCCGTCGCAAAAAACAATGGTGACCGCAGTTACCGTCGCTAAGGACCATTTGCAACCCCCTCTGTCGCGACCCCCGCTTGCCGTCGCAAAAAACCAAATTACCGTTGCAAAAACTATTAGCGACGACATCCAGGGCATTTGCGACGGCCGGTTGCCGTCGCAAAAAACACTTTTTTTTGTAGTGAACACCACCAATCTCAAAAAAGCCGGATGCCAAAAAGCTCATAATATATATATATATATATATATTATATGGGGAATTCTAATATATATATTTTTAAAAAGGGTATATCATATGTACCTGTACGAGCTAAACTTAGGCCGTACTGTACACGTCCGGTCAAAACGTCTCTTCAGTCTGCAGAAACTGAATCGATTGTCCTTCCAATGACACGTGGCAAACCCTGGTTGGCCACCCCCAGCTGTAACGCTGTCCTTGTGTTTCACACTTTTTGAATACTTCCCTCCAAAAACACCTTTTACACAAAACCAACCCTTCATTTCAGAATCATTTCTCACTCTGTTCATCTCTTCTCTCTCTGCTGCCTCTGAAGCTCGTGCCCCCCTTTGCTGCTGCTCCAATCCTCCAGTCTACCTCCTCTTCTTCCTGGTAAGTGCACGAATCCATTCTTGTTTTTATGTTTTTTACTTTCATTTTAATCCTTAGTAGTCTACGTGGTGTGTTTTTGCAAAACATTTCGTGTTTTCTTCATTCATATCTGTACTTTTTGAAGAACTCCACAAGAACACATTGAATACACTGATTTAGTTAGTAGAACACCCCTTTCGATCTTTGTCCATGCCTCAACCGAACTAGAATACTGTTGCTGCTGTCTAGGCAAACTGAAACCGAACTAGAACTGGAACATGCCTCAGAGTAATTTTAATAAGTTTCCATCTAATATACCTCAGCCGAAGTAAAAATACACTTGAATTTTGAAATTCCGGTCCTCGACCGAGCTAAGCCCTAGGGGCTAGGCCAGCTTTCTGAGTTCTAAACCGAACTCAAAAGCTGCCCCTTGAGGCATAACCGAAGTAAGAAAACCTTCTCTTGAAACCGAGATAACAGAACATTCTTTGAACCGAGATAACGAGCACTCGCCAGAAACCGATATAGAAACCACAGCACCCTGTAGAGCCGAAATAAGACCAGTCTTTTTCTTGCTTTGTTACTGTAGCACGGTCCTCGATCTGTGCTTAACAGCTTGTCTTTTCACTTTGCAGACTTAGGTTGCCAGGCACGCCTCTGCGCTCAGCCGAGCTACTGAACACATTCTTTTCAACCGAAGTAACTTATTTATAACTTATACAATAAAATGGGGAAGTATAGGTGCCTTGTAGAGACCCCAGGAGGTTTAGATGAGTTCAGGAAGGACCACCACATCCCAGCCGATGTAAACCTTGTTCTGGCTGAAAAAGACATAGACCCTTGGGGTAAGGAAGGTTTCGTTCCTTTCACCCTCCAATCAATTATAGAAACCGGACTCAGATTCCCAGTCCAGCCCCTCATATGTGAATTTTTAAGACAAACCAGACTATGCCCCACCCAACTGTCCACCAACACATACCGAATAATAATGGGTATAGCCGCTTTAAACCAACAAACCGGTCTAAGCCTTGGTTTAGCCGAAATACTACACCAATACTCCATAGGGTCAAAGAACGAAGGCTGGTGTTATTACCTTAGAATACGTCGAGGCCGAGAAAAAATAATCAAACACACACCGGACAAGGACTTAAACGACGATGACTTCTTCTGGGTTTCTGGAAATTTTGAAGACTTCCAGGCCCAAATCCCTGGCCGAAGAATAAACTGGAAGAAAGGAGAGCCCGGTATACATACTTCGGTTGCATTCCTTAATTTTGTTTATTTCGGTTTTCTTCTCACCAACCGAACTAATACTTGATCTATTTTCTGCAGATTCAGCCTTCCTCCATTCCCAGTACGGCTACCCGAACCTCGACCTTTTGCGCGCCGCACTGCGAGTCCGAGAAAGAAGTTGGGCCAAACTCCTCGACTTCGAACCGACCTACAGATATTCCGGCCGCCGAAAAGCAAGGGTGACCGATTTCCTCCTTGAAGACCCTCCAGAACCAGACCCCACCTTGCCAGAAATCGTCCTCGTGCCACTCACAGCCGAACAAGAGATGGCGAAGAAGAACAAAATGAGAGCCATGCTCACCGCAACCACAAGGGCCGAAGTGCCATCAACCCAGCCGCCCGCCGAAACCATCATAGCTCTTCCCTCGCAACAACCATCATCCTCACGCCGAGCTAAGCGCGCCCGGACTACTGAGACCGAGCAGCGCTTGGTTGACGAGGTTGACCCCATCCTTCTACCGAGCCCCGAACCTAACCCTCAACCGGAATCGTCTAACCGAGCTGCGCCTACAAACAAATGGACTCCACCCTTCGTCTTCAACAACCGAGATATCGATGAAGATGACTCCGTTGTTGCTGACAAGGATCACCTTCTAGCCTTCAACCTGGCTAGGGGTGTTTGTCTGCCCAAAGACATGGAGCACCACAGCAAGCAGCTGAACACCGAGCTGAAGGCCATCCGGTCTTCTACTAAGTCGATGATTTTGGTAAGCAGTACTGTTTTGTCTTTGATCAGTCTAATTTTGCCAAACCCCTAGTTCGGCTAACAAGGAACACTTCTTTGGCAGGCCATCCAGAAGAACACCATCGCCCACAAACAAATAATGGAACTGCGAAACAACCCTAAGCATGCAATAAAGGACGCCGGTTGTGGTGGCCGAAGCCGGTGCTCTCTAAACAAAGGTCGGCGAACTAGAGGCCGAGGTAACACGTCTGACGATGGTTGCCTCGGTGATAGTGACAAACAAGCAAGGCCGTGACCGAGGTGAAAGACAAATATTTATGGGAGATGGCGGAGCTCGAAAACAAGAAGAACACCGAAATAGCAGTGTTGGAAAAAAAGGTTGAAGACGAGTACAAGGCAGGGTTCAAGGAAGCTGAAGCTGGCTACTCTTTGCAGTGCGAAGCCGCGAAACAACTGTTCTTCAAGTGCGGTTGGAGAGGTGCAGTGGAGAAGGTCGGTTGTGGACCTGAAACCGAGGTCTACAACGCACCTGAGCACTTTATTCCGGCTTCACTGCAAGAGTATGCAGACGAGCTCCAAAAACAATTCCTTGGTTCTTCTGACGACGATGATGATGATGACGATGAAGAGGCAGCCGAGACTCAAGCTATCCAAGAGCAAGGTGGCGATCGGTCAGCTCGGTTGGAGCCCACGAATGAAAACGTGGCCCCCGGACTTCCAACCGAGACTACTCTGACTGCAGATGCCGGAGTACGTGCTGACCTTGGAGCCGATCTGGATGCCGAGATAGATGATCTCTTTGATTGAACTTGAACTTTTTTCTTACTTGTGTCTGAATTTTTGTAACCGGGCTATGGCCCCACCGTTGTACTTCCTTCGTTTTGAATGAAAAATCCCCATCTCTTGTTTCGGTTTATCGTTTGCATGCTTAAGCTTGTAGTGAACTTTTCCATGAACTTATTTGTGCAACTGTGATCTCGGTTAGCTATATAGCTTACTAGCCAACCACTCTTCAGCCGATGTAACTCACTTCGGCTGAAGAGTAACAAAGAAGTATTGGTTTAATCCAGCCAACCACTCTTCAGCCGGTATAACTTACTTCGGCTGAAGAGTACAAAGAGTTGGTTTAATCCAGCCAACCACTCTTCAGCCATACACTTACTTCGGCTGAAGAGTAACAAGTGTTGGTTTAATCCAGCCAACTACTCTTCAGCCATACACTTACTTCGGCTGAAGAGTAACAAGTGTTGGTTTAATCCAGCCAACCACTCTTCAGCCGATATACCCATACTTCGGCTGAAGAGTATAAAGAGTTGGTTTAATCCAGCCAACCACTCTTCAGCCGATATACCCATACTTCGGCTGAAGAGTACAAAGTGTTGGTTTAATCCAGCCAACCACTCTTCAGCCGATATACCCATACTTCGCCTGAAGAGTACAAAGTGTTGGTTTGATCCAGCCAACCACTCTTCAGCCGATATACCCATACTTCGGCTGAAGAGTACAAAGTGTTGGTTTGATCCAGCCAACCACTCTTCAGCCGATATACCCATACTTCGGCTGAAGAGTATAGAGAGTTGGTTTAATCCAGCCAACTCCTAAATTGGTTTTTTCCAGCCAACCGAGAATAAAATGTTTGGTTTTTCCGAAAAGCGTCTGCGACTGGATCCTTAGCCTGGGCTTAGGAAGGGTTAGTAGTTGGTTTTTCCGGCCAACTAGGTTTACAATGCTGAAGCTATTTTCTACTGAAAACAATAATGCGGAAAATAGTCGACTTGTTTTATTGAGAAAATAAAAAATTACACATACTTAAAAAGAAAAAGCTAAAAGTAAAATAGCTTAAGATTGGCAGTGTTCCAAGGCCTAAGAATTGCTTTGCCGTCCTCATCTTCCTAGTGGTATGCCCTTTGCACGCTAGTCCGACCACTTTGTAAGGACCTTCCCATTAGGCCCTAACTTGCCATCTCCACAGGACCAATGTGTTTCCCATCACCTTGCGAAGACCCAATCGCCAATCTTGAACCGCCTTGGATGTCTTGCTTTTGTTGTATTTTCGGATAATTCTTCTTGGTAGGAGGCGATGTGAACCAATTGCCTTGTCTCTTCTTTTCTTACCAGGTCAAGTTCTAATGCGATGGCTTCCCCATTTAGGTCTGGATCAAAGTTTTCGCTCCGAATTGTAGGAAGGCCAACTTCTAAGGGGATGACTGCTTCCATGCCATAAGCTAAAGAGAATGGAGTTTCTCCTGTTGACCGCCGTGGTGTGGTGCGATAAGCCCATAAAACATGAGGGAGCTCCTCCGCCCACTTGCCTTTGGCTTTTTCCAATCTTTTCTTCAATCCGTCCAATACGACCTTGTTTGACGCCTCTGCCTGTCCATTTGCTTGGGGATACGCCGGTGTAGAATTGTAGAATTCTATCTTGTATTCCTCGCAAAAGCTTCTGAAGATTCTGCCATCAAACTGGGTGCCGTTATCTGAAATCAGCGCTTTTGGTATGCCAAAGCGAGTAATGATGTTCTGCCAGACAAACTTCTTCACATCTTTTTCCTTGATTGTCGCCAAGGCTTCTGCTTCTACCCACTTTGTGAAGTAGTCTGTTGCCGCAAGAAAGAACTTCCTGTTGCCTGGCGCTGTTGGGAGTGGTCCCACTATGTCTAAGCCCCACATTGCGAAAGGCCACGGACTAGTGAGAGGTAGGAGTTCTCTGGCAGGTTGATGTATTTGATGTGCAAACTTCTGACACTTTTCGCATTTTTTGACATACTTCTCTGAATCCGCTTGCATGTATGGCCACCAATACCCTTGTGAAATAGCTCGGTATGCCAATGATCTTCCTCCTTGATGGCTGCCACAAACCCCTTCGTATTTCAAACAAGAATGCTTCTACCTTTGGGGTGGACACACTTTAAGTAAGGTCCCGAGAACGACTTCTTGTATAATGCCAGGATGGAGAGAGCCAAAATCGTTGCGACTTGGCTCTTATTCATTGGCTTCTTTCTTATCTTACGGTAGAATGCCGTCTTTCAGAACGAGTATGATGGGATCCATCCAAGAAGGACCTAACTCCGCACAACATACCTCTTGACACGGGTCTTCAATACTTGGTGCAGGCGGATAGTCGATCAATAGAGGGTGTGGGATGGAGGTATCGCCATTGAGGCCCTCGCTAGTTCGTCTGCTCTACTATTCTCCTCCCCGCTAACTGTTTCTATCCTCACCACTTCGAACTTCTTGATCTCGGATCTGACTAGCTCTTGGTACTTAGCCATTCTGTCGTCCTTTGCTTCGTAGTCGCCAGAAATTTGATTCACCACCAACTGTGAGTCACTGTAGACCATGAGTTCGGTGGCCTTCATGTAGGCCGCTGACTTGAGTCCTGCAAGAAGCGCCTTGTACTCCGCTTCATTGTTTGATGCTGGGAAGCCAAGGTTGATCGCCTGTTCCACTACTAGGCCGTCTGGAGAGATGAGGACTATGCCAAGTCCTGCTCCATGTCGGTTAGATGCCCCATCCACAAAGAGCTTCCACATCTCACCAACGAACAACTTCCAGCATGTGGAGGGATCAGATGATGTTGTGGGGTCTGGAATGTCGTTGGGGCTCTCTTCATGATCCATGGGTGCAGTCTGCCCCTTGTTTTCCGATGGGACCAAGTTGTTGGTTGTAGGCGAGTTCTGACTTGGTGTAGCAAGATCTGTTTTCTCCTTGCATTCTCTACTATGGTCTGCCTCGGGCTCCGGCTGAGTAACCTGGACTAGGGGTTGCGCTATTCCGGCGTCAGTCTCCATCCCTAGTTCGGTTGGGTTAGTCAGATCGATTGGGCAGACTTGGTGGCTTCCAGGAGTGAACTCTGCGACGAAGTCTGCCAAAGATTGGGCCTTTATTTGCGGTTACGGGTTGGAACTTCACATCATATTGTCCCAACTCCACCGCCCACTTCAAAATCCGCCGAAAGTTTGCCCTCTCAAACAAAGCTTTTAGTGGAAAGGCTGTGAGGGCGACAATGGTGTGGGCGTGAAAGTAGTCGCCAATTTCTGGAGGCCATCATTAAGGCCGGTGCTAGCTTTTCTAGAGGCAAGTACCTTGTTTGGCTCGGCAATGTCTTCTTGACATAGAAGATAGGTAGATGTTGGATTCATCGCTTCGAACCAACACCGCACTTACTGCGCGTCTTTGAGGCGCTAAGTAGAGGAAGAGTTCTTCTCCAGTCTTGGGGTGACAAGTAGTGGTGGAGAAGACATGTATTCCTTCAAACTCTCCAGAGCTCGGTCGCATTCTTCGTCCCACTCAAACTTAGCTTTTAATGACTGAAAGAATGGACGCAATCTGTCTGAAGACCGGCTGATGAATCGGTTAAGTGCTGCTGCCATGCCGGTGAGGTGCTGCACTTCTTTCACTGAGTTAGGCCTCTCTAACTCTTGAATTGCTTTGATTTGGGAGGGGTCTGCCTCGATACCCCGATTGGTCACCAGGAAGCCCAGAAACTTGCCAGACCCTACGCCGAATGCGCACTTAGAAGCGTTAAGGCGCAGCTTGTGTTGCTTCAGGATCTGGAACATCTCATCTAGGTCCCTTAGATGGTCATCCGCGTCCTTGCTTTTGACCACCATGTCGTCAATGTAAGCCTCCATTGTTCTGCCTAACAATGGCTCAAACATCTTGGTGACCATTCTCTGAAACGTCGCCCCTGCATTCTTCAGGCCAAAGGGCATGACCTTGTAACAATATAGTCCTCTTGGAGTGGTGAAGGACGTTACTTCCTGATCTGGTTCGTGCATGGCTATCTGATGGTAGCCTCTGTATGCGTCAAGGAAGCTAAACTTTCTTTGTGTCTGCCGTTAGGTCCACCAATTGATCTATCCTTGGCGAAGCGTCCTTTGGACATGCTTTGTTGACAGTTTATAGTTATGAGCAGACGCCACTTCCCATTCTTTTTGGCACTACTCTGTGTTAGAGATCCACAGGGTAGTGCACCTCTCTAATCGCCTCGCTTCTAACAAGTTACCCACCTCTTACGCCACTATCTCGGCGTGGTGGAGTCGATCTGGCGTGCATTGGATGACCGGTCTAGCGAAGGGTGGACATTGAGTTGATGGCAAATGAAGTTGGGATCAATGCGGCATGTCGTATGGGGTCGGCGAACACTTGATGTTGGAGGTCAGAAATTCCAAGACTTCCAATCTCTCAGTGCTGGACAACGACGATCCAAGTAGGAAGAACTTTTCCGGGTTCTTCTCATCTATTCTGACTTCTACCAGGTCCTCCACTGCTTTTTGATCAGCCGCTTTGCCAACATCCGCGAATAGTTCATTACTCTCCGGTTCTTCAACCGAATGAACATATCCTTTGGCAGCGCGGCTACCATTTGTTGCGACGAAGCACTGCTTGGACATTATCTGGTCCCCATAAACCTCTTCTATTACTCCGGTGTCGTTGGGGAACCTCATCACTTGGTGGTAAGAGGATGCCACCGAGCGCATGGCGTGCAGCCATGTTCTGCCTAGGATGATGTTGTAGGTGGAGGGAACCTTTAACACCCAGAATTCCACTTGCTTCGTCACACTCCCTGCTCTGACTGGGAGAATGATTTTGCCGACTGGCCACTCTGGCATAGAATTGAATCCAATCAAAGGAGATACGGCAGGGGCTAAGTCCTTGTCTTGCAACTTGAGTTGCTTGAAAGTTTCGTAGTACATGATTTCGCAGGACCTACCTTGGTCAATCAGAATCCGCTTGACGTCAAAATCCTTGACTCGGAGAGTGACGACCAAGGCATCGTTGTGTGGGCAATATATTCTGTCCAAGTCTTTATCCGAAAAGGACATGATGTTTGTAGCTTCTGTCCTCCCCCTTTTGACGACTGGTTGAGTACTTAGCACCTCTCTCAAGTGCTCTGCCTTTTTGATTGAACCTCTGAGCTCGCATACTCGCTCTGGTTCAAAGACTCCATGGATTACGTTGATGGTGCCTTGTGGCGGGGCGTCGATCGGCATTCCATTGGGGAGGTTGTGGTCTTGAAATTTGTTGCGCCTCCTTCTATGTATTTATCCGGTGGCTTCGCCACCAACTCTTCGAATCTTTGCCTCAACGACGTGCAGTTCTCAGTTCGGTGCCCCTTTTCCTTGTGGAAGGTGCATCTGGATCTGTCATCATAATCCTTCTGGGCCTCGCCTAACTTGGCAGGCCACTTGACGAAAGGCTCGTCTCGAATCTCACTGAGTATACGGTAGATCGGTTTCTTGAACACCGTGGTTATGGCAGTTCGGACTCTCAACCACCTCTTGTCCTGGTCTTCATCATTGTCTCGTCTGCCCTGTCTGTTTTGGTTTCGGCGACCTACCGTATTGACCTTTGCTGAGGTCTTCTTCTCTGGTGTTCTTGATCGCTTTGATTTTTGCCTTAACACGGCGCCATCCTCTTCCACCCTGATGTCCTGATGCACTCTCTCCATCAGGGCCTCCATGGTAAGTGGCGGAGTCATGGTGATAGAGTCCTCGATCTGTTCCCATTGGAAGGCCTCTTTATCTTTAGCCAATGGTGAGGTTGGTTGGGGTCTCAACTGTTGAACGTCTCCCGATGCATCGTTGTAAGACCTCGAGGTCTCCTTGTCGCCCATATGTCGATGGAGAGCAATCGTCGATCTCCACCGAGTTTTGTGTTTGTTCGAACCGAGTTACAAACGCCTCGCCAATTGCGCCAGAGGCTATCGCCCTCGAAGCTTCTCAAACCAAGTTAAGCCTAGGTCGCCGAGGCTTGAGGGAATAGGATACACATCAACGCCTCATTCGCCGATATCTGACCATAACTTTGGCGAAAGTGGCGAAAGTGGGTGTAAGGGTGCATCTTTCCTTCATACGTCGTGAACTTGGGTTGTAGGAAGCTTTGACGGAAGGCGCGTTCTCAATCTCGGGACGAATGGTGAGGTCTGCGGCCTTGCCAATGCCTTATCCATTGGTTCGTATGCTGCGCGGCCTTGGCATTCCAACCTCGGCGCTTCCATGCGTCAGGAGCCAATCGGCGCAAAGGCAGGAACCCTGTGGGGATCGCGCGTCCTGGCGTCCTCCTTCCATCGTGCCTTTTCTTCCAACATGGACCTTAGGTCGGACGACCTAGGTAATTCCGTCTGTCTGGACCTCGTATAATGCGTATGTGAGGGCCGATAGGTACTCCCCTCAGTGTATGACCTCTCAGGCCTCGTCCTCTCAGACACAGGTAGCGAGTCTGGAAGATCTGGATCGCGTGTCGCTGTCTCCGAGGCTTCATCCTCTGGTTGAGAGGGTGTAGAATTCCTACCACGTCCCTCTCGAGTGGCGAGGGGCGTCTTATTACTCGCCCTCTCTGCCGCCACTTCTTTTCCTTTCATCTGGCACTTCAGAGACTCCATGTCCGCCGCCATCTTACGGATCAGTTCGTCTTGCTCTCTGACGCGATCCTCCAGAATTTGAGGATCAACTCTGCGCCTTTGTCTTTCTGGACTTTGCGAACGAGAGGGATGAGGGCTGCTATTCCTCCTTCGTCCCCTCGCATCCCTCATGGAATTCTGCCTTTGTGGTTCCAGGCTCGCCATGGGAGGGACCAAAGGTAGGCCTTCGCGCCTTGCACCTCCTTCTGGAGTTAGTCCGTCAACAGCGGACTGAGGCAGTTCTTCGTTGTTCGCCATTGATGTTCGAGGAAAACTTGGTCAAGAGGTTGTTCTTGTCTGTTCTTCCCACAGACGGCGCCAATTGTACGGGAAAGAAATACACCTTCTCGTATAATCCTGTTGATCAAGTCCTCGTTCCTCCGTACGATGTCGTTCCACCACCTGAAAATACCAACGTGAGCTAGCCGGCGGGTGTGTGCCGGAAACCTCTCCGATGCCTAAGTCAGTAAGCAAGACAAGAAGGCAAAAGCTCTGTGTATTCAGGAAGCAAAATTGTATTACCTCACCAAAGGTGTTATTGATGAGCTTATATAGATTTCACGTGGCACAATCCTGGTAGGATTCTTACTCCTCCAAGTGTAGAGTCCTTCTAGGATTACTCCTCCTTGCATAGAGTCCTCCTAGAACTCATACTCTTGGAAGATAATGCTTATCCTCCAACACCTTCCCCACTGCTTAAACCAAGTAAGATGGTCCCTCTACAGCCGAACTCCCACTGACCGGAGTATCCACCAGTTCGGTCCTTATTTCTATCCCTTACCTCGGCGTACCCATGCTACGGCCGAGCTAAACATAAGGGAGTCAAGCTGAAAGACATTCTGAGTCAAAGTTCACCTCGGTTTAACACATGTTACGACCGAAGTAACCAAGCATCTACAGCCGAACTCTTATTAGTTCGGCTCTCCATTTCTTCACTTCTACTCCGGGCTCGTACGTCAAGACCGGACTAAAAAGAAACCGAGCTACACCACTCAAACCTGTAAACCGGACTACCGCTACACTCCAGCCGACGTACAAGCTACCCTTTCACTTGGGCTTACTTCGGCCTAACCACCAGCTCGGCCCAATTCAGTATAAATTACCCTCTCAGTACCCAAATTTTCTTCCTTAATTATGATATTATTTTAGTTATAACTCATGAGTTCTTTAGTTGTGTCTCATACTGTATTTAGTTATGACATTTTTTTAAAATTATGATTTAGAAAATATGAAATTATGTCTTTTTTTTTAGTTACACGGTACATATGTGTACCATAGTATATAGATGGTATTTGGGAAGTGAATTTTTATGTAAGTTTTTTTAGATGTAGGATATTATTGAAGAATTTATTATTATTATTTTTTGGTATTTGGAAAGATAGTTGGGTTTTTTTGTGGTTGGATGTGATGTTTGTGAGAGAAAAAGTGAAATGATTATAGAGTTGGATGTGATATTTTGTTTGGATGTATTTTTTTTGGTTTTGTAATTTTTTTTGTCTTTTAGTAGAAAAAATGAGAAAAAACCCAACTAAAATTCTTCCCAAACATATATATATATATATATATATAAAGCCTTGAGATGGTGTTCATAAAATATTTCATATATTTTTTTAATTTTTTCAAAATATCTCTAGAGTTAGTGTTTATGTAAAAAATAAATAAATAAATAAATAAAAAATAAAAAATAAAAATAATGAGAGGTTGACACAAAATCTCATATGTTGGGTTATCCAAAAGTACCATATGCACACATGTGATGTATTTTGTGAGAAATCTTGCGTGTTTGATTCGCTGGATTAGGGAAGACTATACACTATTTGGATTGTAATTTAAATAGTGCTTCTTATCCGTCGTTTGATTTTTTTTAGTCCGCCAGACTCCATGTCCGGCCGGACTCCTTATCCCCCATATGGGGGACTATTGTGTCCTAGAGGGGGTATGGGATAGTTTTTGAGGGACTATTCATTGTTGGGATTAGGTGGTCAAAATAATCATTTTGATCCTCTACTATTTAATTATGTATTATATTTAATAAAATTTAATAAAATTTAAATGTCTCAATTTAAAAATAAAATAATTTTATTTAGCTTTTTATTGATGTTTTATTTATTTAATTTTTTAAAATAATTTTTATAGATATTTTATTGATGTTTTATTTTAAAATTTTGTTTATATTTTATTTAATTTCATTATTTAAATTTAATTAGATGTTTTATTTAATTTAATTTCATTGTTTGATTATTATTATCTTTAAAAACAAATTTATTTAAAATTTTAATTATAAAAATAATATATATTTTTATTGATATTTTGTTTATTTGTTTTTTAAAAATAAATTTATTTAATTGTGTAAAAAATAAAATAAAATAAATTTTTATTTAATCTAGCTAAAAATAATTAAAATATTAAAGATATGTTTAATATTGCTATTACTTAGTAAACAATTGAAAATGAGTAAAATAGTCTTTTGTTCATTTATCCTATCCAGTCCGTTCAACCAAACGTTAGATTAACTAAAAATAGTCATTTCCAGACATCTAATTCCATGAAAAAACAAACACAAGATACATATCCAATCCAACTAAATAGTCCGAGAAATTTACAATCCCAAAATTCAAGTCCGATGAATTCTAATCCCCTTATCCAGTCCGCAAATGTAGGAAGTCTTCAAAAAGTTCCAAAGTCAATTTTGCATTCTCATTCAAAGTCACCCTTTCCCTTTCCTGCATGGCAAGCCGTCTAGCCTAATTTGTCATTTTCTTAATTTCTAATTATTTATTATTTTTAAAAAAAGATGACAAAAATATAAAAATAAATAAAGAGATAGAAAATATTGAGTTTGACATTAAAAAAAATATAGCTATAAGAAGATAAATAAGAATATTATTTTAACTAAACTATTTACTCATATCTAATCTATCTCTCTCTCCATATTCTTCTCACCTTATAAAGAAAATAATAGTAAATATTATGTTTTTCATATGAACATAAATAAATAAATAAATAAATAAATAAAGTTACGAAAAGATAAATAAGAATATTTTTTTAACCAATCTATTTCAGTATTACAATTAGATAAGTATTAACATATATAAGATAATATTGATTTTTAAATTTTAAAAATATTAAAATAATGGCATACTCAATTTTTTGTTGGATCATATATTATTTTATTTAATAAAAAAACATCCTTTTAAAAACCAAATAATTGATTGACTATTAATTAAAATAAAAATAAACAAACAAATATTATCCTTATGGCCCCATTTGTTTGGGGTTACAGTGAGGGGATTGAGATTGATAATGAGATATGACCCACTATATGCGTGTTTGTTTTGAGAGATAAGAAGGGGACTCTTAATCCCCTGGAATTGGAAAGGTCTCGGAAGAGGGATTGGGTTGGAGGAGGTAGAGATGATATTAGAAAAATGGTCCCAAGGATTAGAAATTATTTATTTATTTTTATTTTTTACATGTTGGGCATTTTTTTAACATTAATGTTTAATTTTTGAAAAATATTAATTTTTGATATTTTATTGAGATAGAAAATATTGTTTTTTAACATTAATATTGTCTCATATTGTTTTTTAATTTTTTAATTTTTTTATTGTCTCATATTGGAAATTTTTTTATTTTATTGAAACTATTGTTAAAAAACAATATTTTTTTTAAATTTTTTTTTTCATGTTGGACATTTTTTATGTACATTAATGTTTAATGTTTTTGTATTTTTTATATTTTTTTATTATTTTATATAAAAATAATTTAACAATCTTTACACTAACAACTATTATCAAAACAAACATAATTTTACTTAATTCCCTCACTATTAATCCCGTCTATTCTACCTCTGAAAACAAACGGAGCTACATGATTGAGTATTCAAATTTCAAATGATAAAACTTATTCTAGATAAAACAAAATCATATTATTATCATTTTAATAAATTAGATAAGTATTAGTTTCTTTATATATATATATATATATAATGTATCATCTTAATTTATACCTCCTCACCCAAACTTTCCACGGATATCAACTAGAGAAAAAATAAAAATTGTAAAAACTTCAAACATTGGTGTATTTCTCAACCAAACTTTCTTCTTCGCATAAATTTAAAGCTTATATCAAGAATACAATTAATCTATAACTCTATTACATGTTTTTGTTTATTGGAGTCAATATATTTATAGTGATGCTGAATAAAACTGTATTAGAATATGTGATATGTTTATTAATTTAGAATAACTAAATTTAATGTATTTACAGTGATGCTCAATCAAATGCCATTAGAATATATGATTTGTTCAATAAAACTTCATTAGAGTGTATAATTTGTTTGTAAGTGCAGAATAATTTAATATTTTTATGGTAGTATTATTTTCACATTTTTACATTTCATTTTTATTTTGTTTGTTCATTGAAGGTGCACTCAAAGAAAAAAATATTATTAATTTATTTTTAATGAAAAACTCTATTGCATAAGAATGGTGTATATGGTATACACTTTTTTGAGAAGTGTTTATCATAACATTATCCAATTTAAAACATTACATAAAGTATAACTAAAGGCTTTTTGAACGATAATCAAAATAATGTCATAATTAACATCACAATAAGTCATAATTAATATCATACTATGTATAAAAAGGCCACAGCTTCTCTCAAGCCTAAATCGGATTGGAGGATGTTGTTGGGCCTCTATGGGCCCATCACGGGGCCAGCATCGATGATCCGAACAGTTTAATGTGTAAATATCGTTGAGTATTTTATCCCTGCAATGTTAATTGAATATTGATACCCACTTAACCATATTATATTTGTGCCAACAGTAAGTATGATTTTTAAAATAAATTATTTATACAAATATGTTTTGATCAACTAGCTATTAGTATTTGATCAATGTAATTTTTTACAAAGATAAAATATTTGACGAGTCTTACATATTTAACAGTTTGAATCATTGATATAAACTCTGTGATGAGACCACGAAAGTCTAACAGCATCGTTCAATTTTTTTTTTTTTTTCGTTCAATTAAGATACCCAACTAGAAAAGAGTTTTTTTTTTAAAAAAAAAATTATTACAACAAATTATAATTAAATATTACAAATATTATAACTGAATGAGATAATGAGGGACATATGTCAAGTCAAATACGTCTCATTATTCATACTACTCATTAAAGATTGGGAAAATTACCATGTAGTCCTATGTAGGAGATCTATTTCCCTTCTAATCTCAATTTATTTTTAATAGATTAATAAGTCCACAGTTTTTTAAGTTTTATACCCAGAGGTCCCGTTTTTTATTTTTGTATTTTTAAATGACTGTATTACCCTTTGTTTTGAGATCTATATATACGTTTGAAATCAAATTTTTGCTGCATGAAAAAAAAAAGGAAATCAAATCTTCGTCTCTGCGATATCGATTTCTGTTCGTTGTGGTGATCTGATTGTGCTGTGTGGTCGATCTGATTGTGCTGTGAGGTTGATCTGGTTGTGCGATCTGAATCTCTGTGTACAGGCTATATCTGCGTATGTTGTCTCTCTCTCTCTCTCTCTCTCTCTCTCTCTCTGTATCTGGTGATAGATATATGTATGTGTATGTATGTATGTGTCGATACATAGATATACATATATAAGTATATATATATGTCTATGTGTGTATGTAGTTTGTATTTGTTGATACATATATATATGTATATAGAGATAAGCAAATTTGCGTGGTATGTGGTTTGTGTTTGGGAAATTTTGTTTGTTTGATTTTGATTTTGTTGATTTTGTTTGTCGTATAGTGTAATGTATTTTGAAGTTGTATTTTGGAATTGTGAATTGTGCAGTGTTGGTATTGATATGTTGTAACTGTATAATTTTGCAGTTTGGAATAGGTGAACAATTGTTTGTTGGTTTGTGATTTTGTAGTATGGAGGGGTGTTTCATGTTAATGTGCAAATACAGTAATTGTTGTGCTGCTATCAAGATTAGTGAGGGATGTAGTTATGATGAAGTTGTTGAGAAAATATGTGCGAAGTTCAAGGAGTTGAGTGTTGGTAACTTTTGTTTGTTTTTCTCTGTTCCTGAATATTCTAATTGTATTGTTGAATGTGATGATGATTTGGAGAATATACTGTCAATGGTAGGTGGTAGTGGTTGTCATGTTGTTGATGTTATTGTGGGGGATAAGAGAGTTGTGGAGGTTGATGATGGTAATTCTTGTAGGATTGATTCTGTAACTTGTGAGAGTTCTTTTGTGAATGATTGTGATGATGTTGGTGGCTTGTTGCGTAGTTTTTATCCAGAACCAGAGAGAGTTTTGTTGTCTGCTAGTTGGAAGGGGATTATACATAGTGTTGGTCAAGAATTTGAAGGTGGAGTGCCGGCATTCCGCATTGCATTGGCTAAGTATGCACTTGAGTGTGGTTTTGCAGTGAATTATTTGAAGAACGATGCAACAAGGGTAGCTTCTTGAGTGTGTGATGAAGTCGTCTCTGGTTGTAAATGGTTTGTGCATGGAAGGGTGTTGATGGATTAGGTGTTTTTTATAATGAAGTTGGATAATGTGCATTGTGGTGGGGTTGTGGCTCGTAGATCTTGTAGCAAAATGGTTGGTTCTAGACTTGTGTCTGATATTGTGCAAAATGATATTAGTGATAATCCGTTGACTCGTCCTATTGAAGTTAAAAAAAAGTTGAAGAAGCAATATGGTATAGATGTTTCTTATCGGGTAGCATGGTTAGGAGTTGATAAGGCAAGAGGTGGGTTGTTTGGTGATTTTGCAACTTCTTTTGACCCGCCGATGGTACCTTGAGACGGCTATGAGAACGAATCCGGGAAGTGTGTTTGAATTAGATGTGGATGAAAGTAGTGGGTGTTTTCGGAGGTTGTTTGTGGCATTTCATAGATGTTTGTATGGCTTTCAATTTTGTCGTCCGTTGTTGTTTGTTGATGGTACATTTTTGAAGGGCGTTAAGGGGCATTTGCTTGCAGCAACATCAAAGGATGGTAATCAAGGTATGTATTTATTTGCAGTTAGTGTAGGTTTGGTTTGTCAGTGTGTTATTGTATTGTGAGTCTGCTAATTTTTGCAGTTTCATGTGATTTTGTTTGCAGGTCTATTTCCTTTGGCTTTTGCGATTGTTGACGCTGAAAATCAAGATAATTGGATGTGGTTCTTAAGTTAGTTGTTAAAGGCTGTTGGTTCAGGCCGGAGATTGACTTTTGTGTCGGATCGTCAACATGGATTGCTAGACGCTCTTTCGGTGGTTTTCCCCAATGCACATCATGCTTATTGCTTGAATCATTTGAAGAGAAATTTGATTGACAAATTGGTGGGACTTCGTACTACCTATAAGCTGTGTTTGATGAAAATATTAGTCAAATGTGCTTATGCGCCAACGGTTGCTTCTTTCCAACATTATATGCAGAAATTGAGGCGTATTGCTGGGAATGGTAGAGTTGATAGTATGTTGGATGGTTTGCAAAATGATAAGTGGGCCAATGCATTTTTTAGAGGGAAACGATATGGTGAGATGTCATCTAATGCTGCCGAGTCTTACAATAATTGGATTGGTGGGGCTCGTGAGTTGCCTATTACTTGTATGGTTGATATGATTAGGGTTCAAATCATGACTCAATTGTCGGATAGAAGAGCTGAATCTAGAAGATGGAGTACGAAATTGTGTCCAGTTATGGAAAAGAAGTTGTTGGACTCTTTGGAGCTAGCTAAGTCTTGGGATGTGATTGTTGCTAGTGATACTGTGCTTGAGGTTCATTCTTCTATTTCTTTTTATGTTGATATTGGTAGACAGACTTGTTCTTGCCATGAATGGCAATTGAATGGTTTTCCTTGTTGTCATGCTGTGCATGCTTTGCGTAGTAGTGGTAGAGATGTGTATGATTTCATTGATCCTTTTTTTCATGTAGATTGTTTTAGAGAGTCATACAAGGAATCTGTTTATCCAGTGCCTTCAAGTGAGAGATTTGGTTTTGATGGTGCCAGTAGTTCGGTTATCAAACCTCCTATAACGAAGAAGCAGCCCGGGCGGAACAAGAAGAAGAGGATACCTTCTAGGGGTGAGAATGTGAAGCAAATCAAGTGTGGGAGGTGCTTGAAATATGAGAATCACAATAAGAAGACGTGCAAGGCTGCTATTTGAGGCTACAATCTATTCTTTTCTATTTGTATTTGAATTGGAGGAATTATGAGAATAAAAAATGTGATACTTGGTATTATGGAAGTAATGAATAAAGTTGGTTGAATTGTTTTTTGTTTGTTGATGTGTTCTTTACTTATTGAAGTTGTTTTGTAACAGTCTGGTTTTGTTTTTTATTTTTATGGAATGTAGAGAAGGTTGTTGAAAATTTCTTATTGAAATGCAGTTCATAGCGACAAAACTGTATAATTTTGCAGTTTTAAGAATTATTAGAAACAACCTCATGGAACCGTATAATTTTGCAGTTTTAAAAATCATTAGAAACAAGCTGATGAAACTGCAAAATTTTGCAGTTTGAAGAATTATTAGAAACAACCTTTACTGTATGAAAATATATGCAACCAGAAACAAGTAGACAAACAATCAGAATAACATCCACAATAATGATAATAAGGAGAAGAAGAGCAACAAAACATTTTGGCCTTTTTAGCATAACCATAATAACCAGAAAATGATCATTCCCAAAAGTATATAAAGTACTTGTCACATGTTAAAAAAGAAAAATTAAAAAAAAAAAAAAAAAAGGTACAAAGATATGTTCCCTTGAAAATTTGTATTGTCAAGAAGTTTGTTCATTATTTCTATGGTTTGGTATGCTTTGTCAACATTTGGTAGTGCTCGAGTTTCCAGGATCGGTTCTCATCATTGAGGAATTGATTGATGATTTGTGCTCGAAATTTGACCCACTCAGTTGGACGAAGTTTTTTACGCCTGAGTTGCGGTTGAGATATTGGTTGATAACATTGCAGACGGCGATTGCACAATCATTCCTGCAGTGTTTGAGATGAAGTTAATTAGTTAGGTGAAACTGCAAAATTTAGCATATTGGAAGATTAATTTATGGATTTTGTATCTTACGAGTGTGGGGTTTGTTGTGGGCATTCCTCAATTGATACAATTTCTGTCTCGCACTCTTGAGATGAAAACATGTTTCCCTGTTTGCTGAGTAATGCTTTATTCCATCTCAGTTGATGTTGTTGCTACAAAATAGTTAGTGGGTGTTTTTGTTAGTTATAGTGGTGAGTTGATATGTTTGTAAAGGAATGGAACTAAGTATGAAATTTTATTTTAACTTACAATTTGTTTTGCAATTTCAAAGTGCTTGTTGTGGCAATCTTTTGCAGGTCTCAAAGAGTCATAGTGTTTCCATATTCCATCAGCATTGTCAAAGACCACAATTGTCCAATGGTTGTCGTGGTTGATTGGGAAATGGATATATCTGTTTTTCATTGCTTCTGGAAAATGGTTGTCGATGAGTTTTTCTCTGAGTGCTTGATCTTGGTTTTGTAGTAGAGTCTGTAAGTTATATATATGTTTGAAATATGTTATAAAACTATGTAGTAATACATGTTGAGAAAGTAGAAAATTTTGCAGTTGTAAGGTATGTTAAGTTTTGCTTACATTGATGAGTGTTGAGAAAACGTAAGATCTTCCTGCATATGGATTGCTTGCAAAGACTAGATCGTTTTTCTCAAATTCTTCAATGGTTGGTTGGAGTGCCAATTGCTTTTCTGCGAAGGCATCAATGACCTGAAACATGTTATATATGAGAATGTGTTAGTTTTGTGGAATAGATTATTGAATATGTACGTAAAGCGTAAAATTGTGCGATTGGAGACCTACATTCCCATATAAGGGTTCCTGTTGGTCAATCTGCATATATCCGAAAAGTATCTGTGATTTTCATCTTATTTGCTGGACTGACACAAACACTTGATTGTGTGTTGTTGATGAGTTGAATTTGGTCTTGGTCTTTTTTGGATAGGCTATGCCAAACCTTGTTTGTTTTGCGGCATGAAATGGTGAGTGGCTTGTTTGGGATTGATTCTTCCTGGAAATCATCATCACTTTCCAATATTTGAAGTTTTGTCTTTTCTTGATTGGCATGCTCTTTTGGGTTTGTTTCAGGAGCAACTGCTTTCTCTTGGCCAATATGCTCTTGCATCTTTTCTTTCTGCTGTTGTTTTGCTTCATGAGCACCTTCTTTGTTGTTGTCATTCTCCTTCTCTTTTTCTTCATCGGTACCCTGTGTTGGTTTGGGTACATCAGCAGCAGTTTGTGTCTTGTTTCTTGCATCTTCTTTGGGTTTGGTCATTGGTTGGTATTCAAAATCTGGGTGATGTGCTTGTTTTCTTGATTTTTGTTTGATTCTCTTGACCATGGATCTTTGTTGGGGACTGCCAGTTTTTTTGGTGGACATTTCCTTCAGTTGATCTTCTTTTTTACGCAGTTCAGCCATGAATTTTTGTTCCATTTCTTGCATTTGTGCTCTCATGTCTGATATGAGCTTGTCCTTGTCATCCTCTTTGGTTGGTGTTTGTGGTTGGTCATGACCTATAAAATGTTGGATTGTGTTTTGGTTAGTTTAATGAAATTTTGCAGTATGCTTTAGTATTAGACAATAGTTTACCTTGTGCATGAAATATGTCAGATTTCTCTTGCAGTTCTTCTTGTTGGTTTGTCAGTTCTTGTTTATTGACTTCTTCTTGTTGGTCTTCTTCTTCATGAAGGTCTTCTTGTTGATCACCTTTTGTTTGTTGTCTTTCTTCTGCTTTATCATTGCCATGTTGTTCATCAGGTTCTTGTTCTTTTTCTTCTTCTTCTTCTTCTTCTTCTTCTTCTTCTTCTTCTTCTTCTTCTTCTTCTTCTTCTTCTTCTTCTTCTTCTTCAGTTTCAGTTTCTTCTTCTTCTTCAGTTTCTTCTTCATCAGTCACTTGATTTTTTTCATCATCACTCTTTTCTTTTTGTTCATCACTTTCTGGTTCTTGTTGTGGTTTTTGCTTTCTTTTTTTTTTGTTGTTGTTCTTCTTGTTCTGATTCTGATTCTGATTCTGAATGATGTTCTTCTTCGAGAAAGTTATCCTCATCACTCTCTAAAAGTGTTTTTTTTTTTTGTTTCTTTTGTTTTCTTTTTTCTCTTATTGTCCTTTTTGTGGTCATGTTTCTTTGCTGAAAAGTCTGTTGATGTGCTTTGATTGATATGCAATAACTGTATTTCTTGTTCAGTTGGGGTTAAAGGACTTTGGTTAACCTGCATTGGAACAATGTGGCATATATCAGTAGTACTGTAAATTTGGTTAGTTTCTTGTACTGTGAGTAATGTGGGTTAAGTGTCAAAATATGTTTTTGGAAACTGAAAAATGTTACAGTTTCATAACATGAGTGATGTTAAATAAGTGTGTTCTTTGAAACTGAAAATTTTCCGCATTTCATAATATGATTTGTACTACAATGAATGTGAAAGGAGAGTTGAATAGATTTGTGGTATGATAGTATAGAAGAGTTTGAATACCTTTTCAAAGTGAGCAAGGTGATGTGTTTCCACTTGAGTACATTACGCCAAGGTTCCATTTCATAAACCTTGGGAAGCCTTTTTTGTTGGATGGTCGGAGGAGTTTATCGTGCTCACAAAGATTAGTAATCGTTAAAAAAAAAATTGAAATATGTTAGATAGTTAGAAATAGATGGATGTCGATATTTTTGTGGGAAGTAGTTGAGCAATGTGTTTACCAAGAGTAACATGACGCATCCAAAGGACATGCCTTGGGTTGTTGTTTGCATTTGCCATTGAATTCATCAAGGTGTCTTTTATTGCCTCAACCCAATTGTATTTCTTCATGTTGTTGAGATTGTCGACATAGTTGAGGAAACTCCAACTGAGTGAATGGCCTGTCGGGGGGGATGAGAAGTTTCAAGCACAAGTAAAGGGTGATTACCCTTGCAAGATCTTGACGATCATTGGTTGATTTTCCTTTTTTTGTTTGTTGAAACATTTTGGCCAAAGACTTGCCATCCAATCTCTTGACTGATTTGCATCTTCGTTTGTAAAATGGAAGCTCAAAATCCTTTGGTGTTGCATAGGATTTGGTGGTGATCTTTCTCCACAGTCAATATCAAAAATGAGCTTCACATCACTGCTTCTGAGTTTCATTTGCTTTTTGCCAAGTAGAAATGATCTTTTTCTTTTGTTGTAGAGTGTTGTCATTTCTGCTACAATGGAGTTGTAGCATCTGCACCAAGAGGCCTTCAGTTGTGTTGAGGAGAGAGCATTTATGAGGTGCCAAAAAGGGGTTTTTTGCAGCTCTGTCTGTTGGGCTTTTGTGAACTTGACCCCCTTCAACAGTTTGATTACTGTTCCGATGTTGGAACGATAATTAAATTGTTGGACTCTCTTTGCAGGGAGTGCTGCTTTTTTTTCTTTTGATGCCTTAGTTTTTGTTCTGGGAGTTGATTGGCTTTCTTGGAGCTTTCTTTTTTTGGTCGGAGGAGCTTCTTGTTTTGTTGTTGGCTTTCTTTTGTTTGTTCTTGTTGTGGTTGGAGGTGTGGTTGGTGTTTGTTGTGTGGGTGGGGTCTGTGGTGCAGTTCTTGGGCTTTTTCTTGTTGGTGGTGTGGTTGTTTTGTGGGTTTTTGGTGGGGTCTGGGTTTGGTTGTTTTTGGGTGTGGTGGTTTGGTTTTTGTGGATGGGGAGATGGTGGTGGCTTTTCAATGGATCGGAGATGGACTTTCAAAAGGAGATGGTTAAATCCTGATTGGATTTGTGGGCATATGGGTTTGTTTCTTCCAATATCTTCCAACAACTGTTTCTGAAAAAATGAAAGCGACAGCACGGTATGAGTAATATAGTGACAAAACTGTATAATTTTGAAGTTTTATATGCAGTTTCATATGAAGTTATATGTATTTTGTTGGTAACAGTTACGAAACTGTATAATTTGACAGTTTGATTTGCACTTTATAATAAGTTATCTACTTGTTTTGAGTAGTGGTTAAACTGTGTAATTTTGCAGTTTCATTTGCAGTTTGAATAAATTGAGATATGTTACTTGTGTAGTGGTGAAATGAAACACTATGATGTTGCAGTTTATAAATAGTATGAACAATAGTAACAGCCCTTTGTATTTTGTAAAAAGCAACAATAACAATGAGAAGATTAAAAATTCAAAAATAAGAATAAGAGACGTCAATATTGAACAACAAGAATAAGAATAAGGTGTTGAATGTGTAAAAATAGGAATTTATGTGTAAAAAAAGTGTTTTAGAATGTTGAAAAACAGGGGAGTATAATGTTTGAAAACAGGGGATTATATATAAAAGAGGGTTTATACATTTTGAAGCATGTAAAATGTGTATATAAGAAATATGTACAAATGTGAATGAAAAATAGTGAATAGGTGAAGAGAGATGTTACTTTTTTTCCCCATTTTTGTGAATTTGAAGTCAGGAACTATGAAATCTCTTCACAGTGGTGATGGTTCTTCGTGTTGTTGAGAGTCGCCGATTGGAGAATATGAACGGCTTGGTGTTGTGTTGAAGATGAACGGTTTGGTTTTGTGGTTAGGGTAGGGTTTCAGAGGGAATGAAATCGAACGGAGGAGAGATGGAGGATTGAGAATGCGATTTCGAGCGGCGGAGATGTGATAGTGTACTGATGAGACTGAGATGATTGTGGGTGATGAAGATGAACTGTTACGTTTTCTGGTTAGGGTTAGGGTTTTCAGAGGCGATGGAGTTGAACGGAAGAGAGATGGAGGACTGAGGAGTCGATTTCGAACGGCGGAGACGTGACAACGTACTGATCAGTCTGAGATGTTTGGGACGTGGGTGATGGTTGCGCGCGTGTAAATTGGATGATGTATTGTGGGTATTTTTGTCTTATTGTTAATTTAAGGACTTAATGGAGTACTAAAATTGTTTTGGACTTAAACGGGGTAGGGTATGTTGGGCTTGGACCTTTGGGTCAGTTCCCCTTAAAGATTTTCCGAAAGAGGACAGGGCCGTTGGTGGGCTCTTAGCGTATTTTACTTGACAGGTCAATGCCAAGTTGCCAACTATCCACGCGGGTTCAACAATAATTGGGTCCTTGACGCATAATAATTATTTCGCTGCGGTTTCGATGATATTTACTGGCGAATGGGACATGGATACATATATACTTTAAATAAATAATAAAAAATTAATATTATAATATATAAATTATTGAAGTGATAAAAACATTCTTAATAAAATTTAAAGTTTTTTATTCAAATCCTTGGCACACCTCTTTGCATAATGATAGAAAAACCTGTCGCATGATATGATAAGAAAGCTTGGACATCGAGTTCAATCTTCATTAAATAATAATATGGATAGATAAATAAATTTTTTTTTTTTGTTGAGAAATATTAGATTTTTAGACTCACAAATTTACTCATAATAATGTGATAAAAAATGTAGACATTATATCATTAAATATGTAACAAATCAAAAGTTAATACCTATCATACTATCTCATTATGGGTCAAATTATTACAACTTTTTTATGAGTATCAAACATTTTCCTTTTTTATTTTTTTTTTATTAATAAAGCATTTTTTAATAGAAAATTTATCAATAAATCTCATTTCATATACTTAAATCTCATTTCTAATTAATTCCAATAGATATTATTATACTTTAATAAGTTCTATTATTTAACAGATTTTATCCACCAATTCTCACTTCTAATATTTGAGAACTTTTATATTTTTGTCATTGTAGATATTTTTTCATCTCGTGGCATACCATATGGAATATAATAGATAATCTCCAAATTCTTTTTTGAGAATATTGTGTTTGATTTTTTTTTTTTTTTTTCTTTTTGAACTATTTTGAAACAAGATTTATAGTATTTAATTGTTTCCATGCTGAGAGGGGAGTTTTATGTTGTTCTAAAGCGGCCGAGCTATGATGGGCTAAGCTCGGCCCATCGCTTTGTGGGTTAGCTGGGACACACTGAAGGTGGACTTGGGAATGCCTTACAAAGTTGACCGAGCTCTCTCTAATTGGCTGAGGTGTCTTCATGTGAATCAAGCTAAGCCAATTGTGCCAAGTAGGATGGAGTAGAATTTCATCCTTGTGCCAAGTGGCAGCCCAACGCTAGACTCATGGGTGAGGATCATAGGCTTAACCGAGCTATCGTTAGCTTGGCCAAGAAATGCTCTGTTGGGTGTTACTCATGCCCTAGCAGTTGGTGGGGAACAAGTAGTGACGTGTCCAAATTAGTACTGTTTCTAACAAGTACATGTGTGTAAGGAAATAATGAAACAGAATGTCCTTGCCTCGAGACAATAGGGATAATGCGCACTACATGGAGAAGTGAGACAAGTTGTCTATATAAGACCTACAAGTTCATTCTGAAAGGTAAGCAATCTTGAGCCAAAGAACTCTTTGATTCTCTTATATTCTCTTCACTTAACCATTGAAGGGGTTTTCCAATGAGCCACTCGTTGGTTAGCTTACTTCTGTTGTGTTTGCAGAAGAGACAATGCCATTTGAAATGAGATGCATACGGAGGCAAGGAGTATGAAAGTGAAGAATAGTTACTCCACGTACAATTGGCGTTGTCTGTGAGAAATCTTGATAGACGAAACCTTGTTCTCCGAAATTCTTTGGCCGACTTAAATGGCGAACAACAATGACCTTCCGATGTCAGTTGTCGATGGTTTAACACTAGAATATGTTATGAGGCAAGATGACGTGCCCTCCGTTCCAGTGATGGAAAATCTAGACACCCCAGCAGGCAGATTGACCAGAGAGGTGCGAGATAAGTGCGCAAGGAGTCCAGAACGCTCAAGAGATCCCAAGGTGTGACAACATCGCAAAGAATCTCACACTTGACACTTGGAGAACAGACAGCCAAGATGCCATCATTCAAAAAATGGCAGCAGAGATGGAGACCATGAAGCGACAATTAAAGGGAAAGAAAGCAGCTAGAGTGAGATACCACAGTAAGCACGCCCTACCCTATAATTCAGATGATCGGAGAAGTGAAGAAGCACCAGTGCTCTCCATTACTAGAAGCTTCAGAAAGGATAGTTCTCCCTTTCCAATGGAGAGATCCTATACTGAGGGCAATAACTATCGCCCATCGCAGCCTACTACTTGCAGACACCCCATTTTTGACCACCCTTAAGACTTGGGCGCTTTATTCCAAACACCTGATGATGAAAGTTACACTGTGTAATCTTTTGAATTCTCAGCGAAGAAATTTAGATTCAAGTTCTACTCCCACACCTTACACCCCATTTTGGCCAAACTATTTTAGACCTTAAAACCCTCCTTTCAAAATATTTTTTCAAATGTTTCTACGATATTCTGAGGCTCGCATTTCTATTAAAATATTGCACTTTTCGGTAAGCCGAGTAAAGACAAAGTGCAAATAAATGGAAGGGAGGTGAACTCTTTGAAAAATATTTGAAAACATCTTATTTATAGGTTTGGATTTGAAGGAATTAGGAGGGGACTGAAGAAAACTAGTTGGGAGAAAGGTTAAGGATCAAACCGTTAAGAAATAAATGAATAGCTTTCACTAAATTAGGCATATCTCTCTATAAACTTAGAAATTAGATGTAAGGCTACCACCATTAGAAAGTAGACTTCCGAGACTTCAATTTAGACTCAAGAATCACTTAAAACTGAGTCTGAATGAGGGAGATATGGCCGTTTGAAGTTAGGCTTGAAAGTAGGGTTTTTAGACCCAACCAGGTTTGTTTAGATCCGGCCGTGGCTTGTTTAGACCCGGCTGAGTTTCAATGAAAACTTGTCCAAAGTCCATTTTTAGGCCCGGATTTTCATTTTTGGGCCCAGTCGTGTGTTTTTGGGCCCGACCGGGTCTAATTAGCACCAAATAAAACAATGGGCGAGAATTGGACAGCTGGCTTTGTTTGAAAATATTTTCGACCAAATTGGCTCAAATTCTATAAATAGGACCTCCCACTTCAGATTTTAAGGTTAGAAAAACCTTCCAAGAGGCTTAGACATTGATGAGTTATCCTCGGACCTTCAAGCTTCTTTTGTTTTTCATATCGACTTTCACCATCCATACACCATTACAACTTAGATTTGAAGCTTTCTTGTAGATTTTTTGACACATTTTTTGAACCTAGGGGGTTAGGAAACATTTCCTAAGACTTTGAAGGTTTTTGACAGCTAAGACGATCCATCTTCCTTCCAAAACCCTCCTTGACTTCATGTCACCTTTTAGCAATACATATACAATACATATATCATTAGAGCTTGTTCTTGAAACTTTTTGTTGAACTTTCAAAGCTAATTTCAGAAACTTGAGGAATCAAGTTTGTTAACTATGAGCTTACCTCTTTTTTCAAAAGGTATAATTTTGTACCTTCTTCTTTAATCTTCTTCTACTCTTTTCCTCTATTTTTCTTGTCTTTATATACTAAATTTCAGAGTTTTAAAGTGCTAAAAAAATGGTTTAGAAGTCCAAAAAGTGGAGGGGTTAGCCAACCCTCCTTAGTCTTGCTTAATAGCTTTGTGCCTTCTTGCTTTTGGCTTTGTTTTGTGTTTTTTTAACATCATTTTAGCTCCAGTTTGTTGCATGTTAGGGCCTGTTTTAGGGCTATTTTAATTCATCTAAATAGTTTATTCTTTGCATACTTTGCTTGTTGTTTTGTAAGTCCTCATGGGTTCGGTTGTTTAGGCCTTAGACATCGAGTCATTCGAGTTAATGGCTTTCTTTACTTAGTTTTCATATGAAGTGTCTCATTTTAATAATCAACTTCGCATAATCACCTCTGGAACCCCTCCCTCCTTTCTTGATTTTCCTTGATAAGAGTTGTTTCAAGTGATTGATTGTTATTCAAAGCATGAGAAAGAGACCTCCTATGCTCATTGGCTTAATCTCTTCGGAGGTTCATCGTCAAGGCATCATTTCTCTTTCATGCTAAGGATCACTTCTCGTTTGACATTTCTCTTCATTTAGTGGACTTAAATATCACTTTGGGACAAAATGATTAAGAAGGGAAAGCTAAGTTAGAAAGGCTAATAAAATTGACTTAAAATCAATTCAACCGACATAAAGAAGAGTAATAAAATTGATTGGATTCGACCGGACGTTATGCCAAGTCCATCATGTCAAGAGTCATCACATATTAATTCATGATGTTTTGATGAATTTTGAGGCGTGTCTACTTCTATCTTTGAGCTAACTTCATAATAGAAGGGAGGGGTGGTCATTTTTTATTGCATTTATTAAGTTTTTGTCCAAACGTGCTCGAAATCATCAAGTAATCAACTTGCTATCATTGATGGTTTCGGAACCTAATTTGTTCTCCTCATGAGTTTCCCTATGATAGAGAAGAGTAGAAGGGACAAACATGGTTTAGAAATGCTCTGCTGCACTGTTTTCACCTTAAAGCACAAAAACAGTTTTTTGCATGAAATTAGGGCACGACTAGACTTATATGGACCGGACCAGGCTCCAATGTTTGGTGAGTAGAGTACTTTTGGCAGAAATAGAGGACAGTGGCTGAGGGTGAAACAGAGCAGTTGCACAAAAGGCAGATAGAGCAATTTCCACAAACAACCTTTATTGACGCGCATTCGATCCTTGTGCATTTTTATATACATTAATGTTGTATTATTATTGTTCATATTATATTGTTGTAATTAGTGTTGTAATTATTATTGTTATAATATCCTTGTTGTAATAAATTAGACAGCCTACTATTTATTTAGTATTCATTCGAATTTGTACTAAGTAGTTAGTTTAGCTAATTCATTCATTTGGTGTTGTAATAGCTAGCTTAAATTCATACATTTATTCAAAGCCTTTTGTACGAGGGAAAAACATGTAATAATGTGGTGTATGTCTTCCAACCCACATTTCTTTCTCCTTTTATTTACTCGCTTACAATGGTAGTATATAGCATCCTGTTTCCTTAGCATTTTTCATGATTTGCATCCATTTGTTTTGCATGTATTAGGGTTCGGCTCATCATACTAACCAACGTCAATTTCGATTTCATTTCTTGAATATGTGCTTTATCGCATGCCTTGAATCAACTTACATACCATGCTAGTAGCTAAGCCTATTACATTGCATGGTTGCATGTGTTGCATTAGTCATATTGCATTGTTTAGGATCATGCATTTCCTCTAATTATTTTAGCCTTAATTGGCTTGCCTTGGAGTACTAGGTGAGCATTTCTTACTTTAGCATATTACATCGTATGTTTGTGTTGCCATATCAAGTATATTCCATGAGGCTAAATGCTTAAGTGATATACCTATTTGAATGCCGATGGATAAAGGCCTTTTACTTAAGTTAGAATAGTTTTATTAATCTCAATACAAGCTTGCTTTTTCAAGTTACATATATTCAAAGCACTTTTTCATAAAATCAAAGCATTTTGAATTTTGCGAAGTAGTCTATACTTGTGTGCATCACTTAGTGAAATTAGCAATAAAAATCGGAACAAGAGCATATACTATAAATAAGAATCACATCATGATTAATAGAGGTTGATCTTTGATCGGGTGAGTGGGGTGCTCAATTCATGACCTTCCCCTCTCATACCTAAGTTTTCGAGCCGAGACACGTTGGTGATGACGAATAAGTGGCCTTTGGCACGAGTGTCGGGTTTTTTAAATTTTTCAAAAATATTTAGGTGGCGACTCTATAATATGGCAATGTAGTCCATTTTTGGCATTTTTTGATTCAAAATCGATTTTCCAAAAGAATTACCGGATTTAGACTCATTTGTGTTTATCTATTTCACATTGCACTTGTGGAATCAAATTCAGAACCACAGGAGTCCGAACTGTAGGGCTATTGTATCCGAAAGGAGCACAAAAAGCAAGCTACAGTTTCTGGCGACTTTGCTGGGGACTTAGAGAACTTGACTTGAAATTCATGATGTGAATTTTTATTTACATATATATGTTTTTTGCATTGCATTTGCATTGGTACTTTAAGGCACTGTGTTTTTCATTTGCTATTCTTGGACGACTTGTCGAAGGCTTGCCTGAAAGGCTTGCCAAAAGGCTAGCTGGTCATAGGCATTGTCATGTTGGAAACATAACCCTTGGAACTGGATTATCACTGTATCGTTTGATCTTCCTTTAACTTCTCGGTGTTAGGTGTGAGAGGTATATTAGGTAATCTTGCCAATGTACCCCTTTTGACCAATTGGCCTACCGCATATAGTAAAGCTCTAGTGATCGTTCCAACATAAGATATGATACTCTCCCTTTTCAGGATATTATGAAACCACTTGTTTAAATAGTGGAACTCTAGATCGTTCCAAAACTAGGATAAAGAAACCCTAACCTTTCATAGGGGTGTTTTGAATGCTTTTGTGCAAAATGTGAAATCTTTGGAAATATGTGATGCAATCCTTGGAGAGTCTTAATCTTGAGGTGATTCTTTTCAAAACTTGAAGGTCATATGAGAATCAGAATTTGGGTCGAAATCCACGGGTTTGTGTTTGATATGGGTGAATTTTTAGCATGACCAGAACTAGGGCCAAAAAATTGTATCTTGCTTTGTTTTGACCAACATACTCGGTATCTCGTTTTGATGAGGCATTTGTTTTTAATGCTAGGTTTGACTGAGCCAAAGAAGAAGCCATACTCAACTCAGCAAAGGTCCAGTCCATCCAATCTCATAAAAACCCACTCAGCAAAGGTCCAGTCTATCTGATTCCCAAAGGCTAACTCAAAAAAGATCCATCCAAATGCCAAAAGACCCATTCTAAAAAAAAAGCCCAATCCAGTCGAACCCATCCAGACTAATCCAGTTCAGACACATCAAGTATAATCGGGTCAAAATCCTTGTTATTTAGCTTTTAGCTTACACCCATCCATTTTCCTGGTTACCAACTCAGTAGACCCGTGATGGCTCAGAGTCCAGAAGAAGTTGTGGCCATGATAACGGCCCCAAACCAGGGAATTGCCATACAGAATGAGACCATTGCTGAAATGCAATGCCCATCTGGGGCATCTACCATACATCCAATCCCGGGCTCCTAGTCGAACTTTGACCCACTTTCGCTAGCTGAAGATTTGCAGGGTCCAGATCCTCGAGAAGGGTTGGCTTAAGCTTGAGTTTTCAGACCCCTGGTGCAGCCTAATGAGGGCTTTTTTCCTCTTGATATTAATGAGCTCGACTCGACCTTGTTAAAAATTGCTAACCTTAAGAAGCAATTCAAAAGGGCATAGGGAATTAACTCCATTCCCGACATTGAGGATAGATACACCGAGGCTGCTGTAAAGCTCCCAAACAAAGTCAAAATGCCACACATTGACCATTTCGACAGCTCTAGAGATCCTATGGTACATATTCGACTTGTCTTGGATGTCCTAAAATCGATGGGCCTGACTAACTCTCAGAAACTCTCTCTGTATGGAAGAACCCTGTCGGGTATAGCAGCCACTTGGTACGCCAAGTTGAAGGATAAAGTGAAACAGAACTGGAAAGATTTGGCTGAGGCGTTTGTCAATCAGTATTCTTATAATACCCGAATTGAAATGACCACCCAAAAGTTTGAAGTAATCCACCAGAATCCTGAAGAACCTTTTATGGAATTTGTTGCAAGGTGGAGACCAAAGGCAGCACAAATGACAGATTGACCTTCTGAGAGGAACCAAGTGCGGATAGTGGTGCAGAAATTTGAGCCTGATATGTTACAAAAATTAATAGTTGCTTTACTGTTCACTTTCAGAAATTTGCATGAATTAGGGATTCAGATTGAGAGTGCATTTAACAAAGGGATTATTCCCAGATCAAGCGAACCGACAAGGAGGGTGTTTTCCAGGAGTACCAATGTTAGCAGTAGCACCATTCCTAAACCCACTGAAATCAATACCATCTCTATTGATCCCAAAACTGCCAGTCCCTTTGCTAGTGCCAACCCATAAACAGCCAGCCCAACCCAAGCTCAAGGCAGAACTTTCACCCCCCCTCCATATGAGCCTAACCTATGCACTAAAAGTCCTGATGGAAAGAGGCTATCTTAAACCCCTTTATCCCTAACCTCTTCCTGACCCACTCCTTGCTAGACATAACCCCACCAAATACTATGCATATCATCAGCAACGCGGTCATGGCACTGATCATTGCTACTGCCTTTGTCATGAGGTTCAAAATCTCACCAACAACCAGACAATAGCTCCACCCCAAGAACCCAATGTTACCACTAATCCACTTCCCATCCACAACCAAGTACCTCCTTCTTACCTTAACCTCATCCATACACTACAACATACCTTTAACCCCAGCATATACATCACCCTAGCCCATCTGCCCAAGCCAAAGGTGTTCATTGTTAAAAGTACTGATATGTGCATGATGGATGCACCCAATCAAGTTTGGGTACGCCAAAAGTCTTGATGGAAAGAGGTTATCCCGTCAAAAATCTCCCCAATCTTAAGGCGAGCTGCAATTGAAAAGGGCCAACCCGAAGCTATCTCAACTCTGGGTGATAACAAATCAACAACAAATAGGCCTCGCTTTGATATAGCCATTCAATCCCTTGGCCAAGTAGAAACAAGTAGCAAGAACAAGACCGGGACAAGTATTGATCCCTATGCACATCTTCGGTGGGCTATTGAGACTTTGAAGGTCAAAGGGTTGAACAATAAGCAAGTGCTCACAGTTGTTATGAAGACTGAGGATGACACTTTTATTGCTTAGGTTGGAAGCATTTTGAATCAAGGGTAAGCCAAGAAAAGGGACGCTTTACTAGAAACAACCACCCTGATTCTAGTCCCAAACCCATGAATACCTAACCAACACCCACCAACCCATTTGCCAATGTTTCTAACCTTGATGTTTCTTCTTTCTAAAAACGAACCTTCGCCCATATCCATATGAGCCCAACCCTCGCCTTGAAGGTACTGATGGAAAAAAGGCATCTCAAACCGCTCAATCCTCGATCTCTTTCTAATCCTCTCCCACCTAGAGATGACCCTACCCAATATTGCACATTCCATTAGTAGTACGGTCACCATATTGACCGTTGCTTTTGCCTTCGCCACGAAATTCAAGACTCGATTGACAATAATGTCATCACCCCACCTGGAAATCCCAAAGTTGTCAATAAACCTCTCCCTGACAACTAGGGATACAACTCGGGCGGGGTTCGGTCAGGTTGGGTGGTTGTCCAAGCCCAGCCCAAGTTGTACTAAGACTTGCCCAAGCCCGCCCAAGCCCGAAATGTAACCCAAGGTTGTCTACCTAAGCCCAACCCTAGTTAAACCTGAGTTGCCCGAATTGTAAATGAATTTCATTTTTTTTTAGTTACATTATTAAATTATTAAAATTTAACTCTATTTACAATTTTTTTAATAGAAAATCATTAATACCATCAAAACAAATAATTTATATAATGTAAGAGAGATGTCACTATAGTAGTTTTTACAATTTATGAGTGAAAATAAAAAGAAAAAAAGTAAGATTTTATGTTATTTATATATATAATATATATTCAATATGATTTAATAATATAAATTACTTTAATACCATGTGATGGCTAATAATTTATATGTACATTTAATATTTTTATATATCTATATATGTATAATTCGGGCTTCGGGTTGCTCGAGTTGTTTGACGTCTTTGCCCAAGCCCGCCCAAATTTAATTTGGGCTTTTGAATTTTTGCTCAAGCCCGTACCGAATTTGAAAATATTTTGTCCAAGCCCTAAAAAAATTTAAGCTGGGCTCGGGTTAAGCCGACCCAAGTTGTACCCCTACTGACAATAATAGACCATTCCATAGCATAAATCCCATCCATGGCTTGGCAATAACCAACCTTGACCCTAGCCAACACGGTCAAAAAGATATAAGGGGACAACCGGGGTAATTGTTAGGCTCGATCGATGAGATTCAGTTTGAAAGTCTGAAATCAATCCTACTAGGTGTGGATGTTAGTATTGCTAATTGAAGGTAGGTTTGGACCCTCCTGTGGGCTACTTGAAGTTATTTTTTGAAATTTGTAAATAGACTTGGAGAGTGAAAACCCCTTTTGTCTCAAGGATGCTAATTTTGTTTTGAGTCATTTCTTGTAAATAGTTGAGTTGTGAGTTTTATTTTCGTTGTCTTTTCTTGTGTTATTGCATTAATTGAGTCTTTTCCTTTAAGTTGCTCTCGTGTACCCTCGGGTCTTCATTTTGTTGTTTTAATAATAAGAAAGTGGAAGTCAAGTTTTTAATCATTTTTTTATGCCTACAGTAGTGCATATGTGACCTTGTGAAAAAAATAGAAAAGCTTTAAATTTGTTTTTTGAACGAGATTCCGTTAATAAGCTCAAGTGTTGAGAAGAATCCCCCAAATGATTTGAGTGGATTTTGAATTATCGGTTATATTGTTTCTTTTACAAATTTGCGAAGATGGGTTCAGAATTGTGCGTAGTATTCTACACTATCTTGGGGATTTTCTTCACCTTAACGATCATTTTGGCAAGCACAAGACAGCTTTCAAACCTCACAATCATAAAATTTCTCCCCCTAGTGTTTTCATTACTTCAAAAAGAAATGGATAAAAGAAACCAAAAAAAAAAAAAAAACAGAAAAGAAAGAAAAAAAAAGAAAAAAAAAAAGGAAGAAGAAAAGAAAAAGAAAAGGGAAAAAGGAAAAAAGAAAAAAGAGGAAAAAAAAAAGAAAAAAAGAAGAAGTCAACCATCATGCCAGGCCATCCATTGGAATGAAATCCAATCAATTGTAAGGAAAGAAACTTTTTTTTTTTTGAATTCGGGGAAGCCAATGCTAGAAGGTACCACATTACGAGAAAAACCAACTTGCAAAATGGAGCAAAAGAAAGGAAGAAGACATGCATAAGAGAATGGAGAACCAAGCTCGAATCAACGTGAAGCCAGTTCCAGTGTTAGGGCAAGGATGACTATTGATCAAATTCATTGCAAATATTGTAACACTATCCTTGAGAGGCTTGCTAGGCCGAAAACCCGAAAGGGCGACCTAAGCAAAATTTAGAATATGAAAAATGAGAAATCAAATAACTAAAGCTCGCGAGGTTGAAAATCCGCTAGGACGACTTTGACAAAAGTTAGAGTGTAAAAGGAGAGTGTCAACATCCGAGTGAACCTCATCCATGAACTACGTTGACCTAATTCCCATCTTGGGATACGTAGGCAATTTCATCTTGAAGTTCGGTCTTAACCATATCCATCTCATCCATCTCAATTTAATTATCTTGTCCAATTCACGTCGTCAATTTCACATCAATCCATGAGCTACATCGACTGCTGTGCATATCATATACTTGCGTTAGGTAAGAAAGAACTAGCTTGAATCAACAAGTGGAGAAATTTTCAACACTTCAACTTATCAGTAGAATCTTTAACTTGAGCAACAAAAAGGAATTGAAACTTAGGTTTTGTGAAATTGAGTTTTAAAGGGAGCATAAGTAATACTATGGACACTATAAATGATCAGTCACCTTGAGTCTTTTTCTGCTTTTGGGTCAATTGTGAGTTGTGTTGTGTCGTGTCTGATGTTTGTCTAAGTCTGCGCTCTTCATCAAGTCATCATAGCATGTCTATCGCTCAAAACCGCTCTTTATCGAGTCACCATAACGTGTTTGTCACTCAAAAGCACTCTTCATCAAGTCACCATAACGTGTTTTGTCTCTCAAAAACGCTCTTTATCTAGTCACCATAGTGTGTCTGCCACTTAAAGTTCAACAGAGTGACATAGTCAAAATTCCATACACGAATGTTCGCTCCGAACTCAAAAACAAGTCCATGTGTGGAATTCATAAACAAACTGAGAGTGCCCATACAAGGGGCATCGTATTCATGATCACTGCAAAGTGTATGTGAGGAATTCGTCACTAATTTGAAGGGGACTGGAGTAAGTTTTCAACATGTTGGAACAGAAGAGAAACATGAGTCTAATTGGTTGGCAACTGTTCTAGGATCTGATGATTCCCATCAAACATACCTGCATAATGCTGAAAATCGGTGGCCAATGATTGGACACTAAGCGCAATTTTTAGTACATTTGATCGGGCCAACCATCGAACAAGGGGCATGAACCCAACCGGTGGCCAATGACTAGACACTAGGGGCAATTTTCAATACATCTGATCGGGTCATCCATTGAACAAGGGGCATGAACCCAACCTTTCTCTCAGTTCGTTCAAAGCCATTTGTCGGGCTCCTTTCCCCTGGATTAGGGTGACCTGACCCCCATGATGATTCTGATATGATTCAGCTTTCAAAAGTTGTCTCTAACCATTTTAAAACTCTCTTGGGATTGCCATCTTCCCTCTAATTAATACATGTGCTTTGGGTAATGCATACATGCTCATACATTCTGGTTGATTTGAATTGCATGATTGGTTGCTCCTGTTTTGTCGAGTTACCTTCCGCAGTGTTTTTCAATTACATTTCAAATGAATTATGGCAAGTTGCCCTACACTTATTTCATGAGGTACATGGTGCATTACTCTGAGTACTGCTCATTTCCCTTGACATACCTTGCATCGCACTGCTTTGTGCATTCAACTTGTATTGCACTATCTTCTGCACTCACACAATACTATTTTGTGCACCCACACAGCACTATTTTGTGCACCTTGCATCACACTGTCATGTGCACTTGTATCGCACTGTCTTGTGCAACTTGCATTGCACTGTTTTGTGCACCTTACATTGCACTATTTTGTGCATTCACCTTGTATCGCACTGTTTTGTGCACCTTGAATCGCACTGTTTTGTGCATTCACCTTGTATAGTATTGTTTTGTACACCTTGTATCGCATTGTTTTGTGCATTCACCTTGTATCACACTATTTTATGCACTTTGCATCGCACTGTTTTGTGCATTCACCTTGTATTACACTGTTTTGTACAACTTGCATCGCACTGTTTTGTGCATATAACACTATTTTGTGCATCCTACCTCGCACTGTTTTGTGCATCCATTTGCATCGCATTGTTTTGTGCATTCACCTCACCCGCACTGTCTTATGCACTCACTGGGTCTAGGAGACCTTAAATCCTCTAAAGGTGTAATTCTTTTGGTGTTTTTCGTGCCCAAATGACTTCAGGTAGTCTGGTATAGCCACCTGACCGTGTTTATAGTGAATTCCTAGGAGACCGACTAAGATGGTGGAAACTAGAGTTCGAATGGCGATGCCTAGAACACAAAGGTTTGGAATTTTCGAGACTAAAGTCTAGTTTAAATACCTAGAGGTGTATCCTCGGCTTGAAATCTGTATGGCAGCCCCATAGGTTGAGGTAGCGTGTATGCGCCTCAATTCTAGATATTGAACCAATCTAGTCTATCACCCTGTTGGAGAATAGGAAAAGTTGCAAACATAGCTAGGGAAAAGTAGTACTACAGTTTGGAAGCGCAAGATGCAGGAAGAAGTCTTAAAACCAAGAAGAAAAAAATAAGCAGTAGCATGAGGTGAGTCATCACCAATTGCCCCTGTAAAGGTACTTTCATTGCCCAGTTGCTACATTTTATTATCTATTACCTATATCATATTGCATATAGCATCTATCGCATACATCATATGTATTTACTACACTATCCATTACATCCATTACATCATAGTTTTCATTGCCTGCATCCTTTCCATGTTAAGCTTAGTTTGGCATGTGCTTATACCTTTCCTTCGTTGAAACATAGCTCTGCATGTACACGTGCCTATTCCCCCAAGAATTGTTGTCTGAGGGTTTCTGCACCTTTTCTGTGTTAGACGTGGTTCGTTTTGTGTCCATGCCTTTTCTAGGTAAGATGTGGTTCGGCGTATGCCTCTTACTCACTTTATCTATTGCATCCATTGCATTGTACTTTGTCTTGTTGCATTAAGCATTTAGGATCATTATCTTTTCCCAATAGATCATTTATCACTTATATCATACCACCCAATTACTTGTACTCTTCTTCTTTCTACGAAAAACATAGTTTTGCATGTGCTCACACCCCTTTCATGTTAAAACATGGTTCTGTTATGTATAAGCATCCATGTTGCACTGAGGCTAGTATTGAGGATGTAGGCGCTTAGCTTGTGTTAGGCGTCGTTTGACTCGTGCCCACACTTCTTTTCTATATAAAACGTAGTTTGATTTGCATCTTTATTCCTTTACGATATTTGTTTGGTAAGCACTGCTTGTGGCTTAGATTGCTTACATTGTATATCATTTGCATTATTTTGTTGCATTGTGTATCATTTGCATCCTGCCCCTAAATTGCGCTAGTTTGATTCCTTACAAAGGGATACGTAGACAACGCCTCGGGTTCAACTAACAACATCTGGATTTTGTTTGTTTGCCCAAGTCTTACGGCCTTGTCAAAATGGGTCGTCTTCAGGCTTTGACATTCACTCGTGTCATTTCATGACTATTGGAGCTCTATCAAAAAGGGGCAACTGTAGACATCCCATTTTTGACCGCCCTTAAGACTTGGGCGCTTTATTCCAAACACCTGATGATGAAAGTTACACTGTGTAATCTTTTGAATTCTCAGCGAAGAAATTTGGATTCAAGCTCTACTCCCACACCTTACACCCCATTTTGGCCAAACTATTTTAGACCTTAAAACCCTCCTTTCAAAAAAAATTTCCAAATGTTTCTACGATGTTTTGAGGCTCGTATTTCGATTAAAATATTACACTTTTTGGTAAACCGAGTAAGGACAAAGTGGAAATAAATGGAAGGGAAGGGAACTCTCTGACAAATATTTAAAAACATCTTATTTATAGGTTTGGATTTGAAGGAAATAAGAGGGGACAGAAGAAAACTAGTTGGGGGAAAGGTTGAGGATCAAACCGTTAAAAAAGAAATGAACAACCTTCACTAAATTAGGCATATCTCTCTGTACACTTAGAAATTAGATGTGGGGCTACCACCATTGGAAATTCAACTTCTAGGGCTTCAATTTAGGCTCAAGAATCACCTAAAACTGAGTCCGGATAAGGGAGATATGGCCGTTTGAAGTTGGGCTTGAAAGTAGAGCTTTTGGACCCGGCCGGGTTTGTTTAGATCCAGTCATGGCTTGTTTAGACCCGGTCGGGTTTCAATGAAAACTTGTCCGAAGTCCCTTTTTAGACCTGGATTTTCATTTTTGGTCCCAGTCGTGTGTTTTTGGGCCCGGCCAGGTCTCATTAGCGCCAAATAGAACAGTTGGCAGGAATTGGATAGCTGGCTTTGTTTGAAGATATTTTTGATCAAATTGGCTCAAATTCTATAAATAGGACCTCCCACTTTAGATTTTAAGGTTAGAAAAACCTTCAATTGATGAGTTATCCTTGGGCCTTCAAGCTTCTTTTGTTTTTCATATCAACTTTCACTCTCCATACACTATTAAAGCTTGGATTTGAAGCTTTCTTGTAGATTTTTTAACACATATATTTTGAACCTACATGGTTAGGAAATATTTCCAAAGACTTTGAAGGTTTTTGAGAGCTAAGACCATCCATCTTTCTTCCAAAAGCCTCCTCGACTTCATATCACCTTTTAGCAATTCATACACAATACATACATCATTAGAGCTTGTCCTTGAAACTTTTTGTTGAACTTTCAAAGCTAATTTCAGAAACTTGAGGGTGTTGGAATCAAGTTTGTTAACTAAGAGCTTACCCCTCTTTTCAAAATGTATAATTTTGCACCTTCTCCTTTAATCTTCTTCTACTATTTTTCTCTATTTTTCTTGTCTTTATATACTAATTTTCAGAGTTTTAAAGGGCTAAAAAAATGGTTTAGAAGTCCAAAAAGTGGAGGGGTTAGCCACCCCTCCTTATTCTTGCTTACTAGCTTTGTGCCTTCTTGCTTTTGGCTTTGTTTTATGCTATTTTAACATCATTTTAGCTACTTTTGCATGTGAGGGGCTTTTTTAGGGCTATTTTAATTCATCTAAATAGTTTATGCTTTGCATACTTTGCTTCTTGTGTTGTAAGTCCTCATGGCTTTAGTTGTTTAGGCCTTAGATACCGAGTCATTCAAGTTGATGGCTTTCTTTACTTAGTTTTCATATAAAGTGTCTCATTTTAATAATCAACTTCGCATAATCACCTCTGCAACCTCTCCCTCTCCCTTTTCTTGATTTTCCTTGTTAAAAGTTGTTTCAAGCAATTGATTGTTATTCAAAGCATGAGAAAGAGACCTCCTATGCTCATTGGCTTAATCTCTTTGGAGGTTCATTGTCAAGGCATCGTCTCTCTTTCATGCTAAGGATCACTTCTTATTTGACATTTCTCTTCATTTAGTGGACTTAAATATCACTTTGGGACAAAATGATTAAGAATGGAAAGGTAAGTTGGAAAAGGCTAATAAAATTGACTTAAAATCAATTCAACCGACATAAAGAAGAGTAATAAAATTGATTGAATTCGGCCAGAGATTATGCCGAGTCCATCGTGTCAAGAGTCATCACATATTAATTCATGATGTTTTGATGAATTTTGAGGCGTATCTACTTCCCTCTTTGAGCTAACTTCATGATAAGAGGGAGGGGTGGTCATTTTTTATTGCATTTATGAACTTTTTGTCCAAATGTGCTCGAAATCATCAAGCAATCAACTTGCTATCATTGATGGTTTCGGAACCTAATTCATTCTTCTCATGAGTTTTCCTATGATAGAGAACAGCAGAAGGGATAGACATTGTTTAGAAATGCTCTGCCTGCATTGTTTTCACCTTTGAGCACAAAAACAATTTTTTGCATGAAATTAGGGCACGACTGGACTTGGTTGGACTCGGCTAAGCCTTATTGGGGGCAGGCCAGGCTCCAATGTTTGGTGAGCAGAGTACTTTTGGCAGAAATAGAGAACAGTGGCTGAAGATGAAACAAAGCAATTGCACAAAAGGCAAACAGAGAAGTTTCTACAAACGGCCTTCATTGACGTGCATTCGATCCTTGTGCATTTTTTATATACATTAATGTTGTATTATTAGTGTTCATATTATATTGTTGTAATTAGTGTTGTAATTATTATTGTTATAATATCCTTGTTGTAATAAATTAGACAGCTTGTTATTTATTTATTGTTCATTTGAATTTGTAATAAGTAGTTAGTTTAGCTAATTCATTCATTTGGTGCTGTAATAGCTAGCTTAAATTCGAACATTTATTCGGACCCTCTTGTAGGAGGGAAAAACATGTAATAATATGGTGTATGTCTTTTAACCTCCATTTTTTTCTCCTTTTTATTTACTCGCTTACAATGGTAGTATAGAGCATCATGTTTCATTAGCATTTTCCATGATTTGCATCCATTCGTTTTGCATGCATTAGGGTTCGGCTCATCATACTAACCAACGTCAATTTCGATTTCATTTCTTGAATACGTGCTTTATTGCATGCCTTGAATGGACTCACATACCATGCTAGTAGCCGAGCCTATTACATTGTATGGTTGCATGCGTTGCATTAGTCATTTTGCATTGTTTAGGAGCATGCATTTCCTCTAATTATTTTAGCTTTATTTGGCTTGCTTTGGAGTACTAGGTGAGCATTTCTTGGTTTTGCATATTGCATCGTATGTTTGTGTTGCCATATCAAGCATATTCCATAAGGCTAAATGCTTAAGTGATATACCTGTTTGAATGCCGGTGGATGAAGGCCTTTTACTTAAGTTGGAATAATTTGATTAAGTTTAACACAAGCTCGCTTTTTCAAGTGACATGTATTTAAAGCACTTTTTCAAAACAAACATAAAATCAAAGCATTCCAAATTTTGAGAATTAGTCCATACTTGTGTACATCACTTAGTGAAATTAGAAATAAAAATCAGAACAAAAGCATATACTGTAAATAAGAATCACATCATGATTAGTAGAGGCCTATCTTTGATCGGGTGAGTAGGGTGCTCAATTCATGACCTTCCCCTCTCATGCCTAAGTTCCCGAGCCGAGACGCTTTGGTAATGACAGATAAGTGGCCTTTGGCACGAGTCTTGGGTTTCTTAAATTTCTCAAAAATATTTAGGTGACGACTCTGTAATCTAGCAATGTAGTCTATTTTTGGCATTTTGATTAAAATCGATTTTCCAAAAGAATTGCCAGATTTGGATTCATTTGTGTTTATCTATTTCACATTGCACTTGTGAAATCAGATTCAGAACCACAGGAGTCCGAATTATAAGGCTATCGTATTCGAAAGGAGCACAAAAAGTAAGCTACACTATGACATCTAGATATTCCTACTCTGTTCGTTCAGAAGACCTAAGAGATGTCTTGGAGTGGAGAGCAAAGGAGAAGAAGACCCAAAGGGTGTCGACATTGCAGAGGTTAGCCCCAAGATTCCATGAGAGCATAGCAATCGTTATGTTACCACCACGCACTGTCGTGTGCACGCTTGTAGATAGGGACTTGGCAAGACTGCATGCCACTCATTTTTCCTCAGAGATTGAGGGCATGCCTCTCTCCATAGGTTTTCACTAGCCCAAGTTCAACCTTTATAATGGGATGACAGACCCTTACTTACACATGAGTTATTTTCGCCATGTCATGGTTGTCCACAGTCTTAACGACGCCTTGATGTGCATGTTATTCCCATCAAGTTTAGGCGAGCTAGGCCTAAAATGGCTTGAAGGATTGTCGAATGGAAGCGTTCATAGTTGGCAGCAACTAGCCGAAGCATTTGTCACCAGGTTTGAGACAAATACCAAGGCGCCAAAGGAGGTTGACTATCTCTTGGGGATAAACATAGGACTAGGAGAAGCGTTGAAGGTGTACAATGCTAGGTATTAGGAGGCATTCATTGAGATCCATAATTGCCCAACCCACCTAGCTATCGCTCAATATAAGCGAGGTCTACTAGTCAGACATAGACTGAGAGATTCCCTCATGATGACTCAGCTCCCAATGTTGGAGTTATTAATGCAAAGGATCAACGAGCACATAAGGGTTGAAGATGACATGGCTGCTGTTACCATGAAAACAAATGCGATAATAGTGGACAAAAAGACTGCAGGAAAGGTTCATGTTGTTAAACAGGAAAAAAATTGTCCAGACAGCCCAAGAGAGAGTAAAGCCGTAGTCCCCACCATGACAAAAGTTGCTATGACAACCGAGCTCACAACCCTCAGGACGAAGAGTAAGAGGGCAAGCAAACATTGAAGGCTCGAATGGGTATCACCACGGTCTTCAAAATACCAATCTACCACATCTTGAGTGAAATCCATAACAAGGCATACGTTCGGTGGCCAACCTTGCTAGGCGATACTCATCGAAGGTTCAATCCAACATACCGCTGCACCTTCCACAACGAGAGGGTGCATTGCACGGAAGATTACATGCCTCTAAAGCAACATTTAGAAGAATTGGTAGCCACAGGACATCTTGACAGATACATCAATGGAGGCGTCAAGGCAATACCTCTAAGGCTTGCCGAGCCTGATGGCATGGGTGTTAAAGATGCCCCACTCCAAGGACTTATTAATGTAATTTATGGCATCATTGAGCCGGTGCGGGTATGCAAGCTCAAGGGGATGATAAAAAAAAATGGAACACGTGAAGGAAGTGTTATCTGTTCAACTTGCAGTCAAAAATAGAAGAGTTGAGGTGAAGGACATCATGACCTTCTCAAGCAAGGATCTTAGAAGAATCCAAACTCTCCACAATGATGCATTAATCGTCACTCTACGCGACAAAGGCTTCGATATCAAGAGGATCTTGATCGACTAAGGAAGTTCGGTTGAGATGATGTATTATGATGCCTTTAAACAGTTGAATCTGGAGGACAAAGACTTGGCGCCCACAATTTCTCCCCTGGTCAGCTTTAATTCATAGTCAAAATAGCCTTTGGGCAAGATCATATTGCCGGTCAAAGCGCGGTTAGTCACCAAACAAGTTGAGTTCTGAGTGTTGAATGTGTTTTCCACCTATAACTTGATCTTGAGGCGGAATGGTTACATGCCATGAAAGCGGTGGCATCAGCCTACCACTAGGTAATGTGCTTCCTTTCCGCTACAAGAGCAATCGAAGAAGTCTGGGGGGACTAAGTGATGTCCAAGCAATGCTTGTGGCGGTAAATGGAAGTCATGCTGCTAAAGGCTTTGGCCAAATAGTGGAAGGACGAGAATACCAAGAAGTCCTTGATGATGTTGGAAAGCGGGCCAAGGAGAAAGTTGTAGAAGATTTAATAGACAATCGCGTCGACAACAATGACCCAAGCAAGTTCTTTTTGCTGGGTTCATCCCTGTCCAACAGGGAGCAACAAGAAATTGTGGATTTTTTGGTTGCTAACTTGGAAGTATTCACTTGGACGCCTTATGATATGCTTAGCATAGATCCAAGTTTCATCTGCTATCAGTTGAATGTCTTTCCAAACATCTGTCATGTTATACAGCGAGCTCAATGATCAACCTTTCACCATGCTGAAGTAATTGCAAAGAAGGTAAAAAGTTTGTTGAAAGTAGGGGCGATCCGAGAAGTACACTATCCCAAATGAATTTCTAACACGGTGGTAGTGCCAAAGAAAGATATGAAGTGACGAATGTGTCGACTACATAATGGTCAACAACGCTTGCCCCAAACATAGCTTTCCATTGCCAAGAATAGACCAGCTGGTAGACCTCATAGTAGGCCACATGAGGTTCAACTTCTTGGATGCATATCACGTATATCACCAAATCGCCATGTATTAGTCAGACAGAGAGACCACCTCTTTTACAGCCCCGAGAGGACTGTATTATTACCAGGTCATGCCTTTCAGTTTGAAGAATGCATGGGCCGTCTTTTAGCGAATGATTACCAAAATGTTCGCCTCTCTGCTTGGTTGAAAAATAGAGACCTACATTAATGACATGGTGGTCAAAAGCAAGCATAAATCTGACTATCTAGGTGACCTTGCTGAAGTGTTTAAGGTACTTAAGCGTCACAAATTGTGCTTGAACGCTTCCAATTGTGAGTTCAGCATAGGATCAGGGAAATTCTTGGGCTTCTTGGTGACCCACTAAGGACTAGATGCGGATCCCTTGTAGATCAAGGCAATACAAGAGCAGGATTGAACAAACTCAACAACAGTATGTGCAACATCTCACCGAGATGGCAACTACACTAAACAGATTTATTAGCCGGTCATCAGATCATTACAGGCCATTCTTTCAATCTCTGAAGTCCAAATTCTTATAGGACTAGGAATGAAATTGGGCTTTGGCGGACTTGAAGGCATACCTATCCTCCTTTTCACTCTTAGAGACTCTAGAGCCTAGGAAGGAGCTTTTCCTTAACTTGGCTGTTTCATAATGCCCTGTTAGCGTAATACGTGTCCAAGAAGAAAGAATACAACACCTACTGATCTTTTATGTGAGAAAAACTTTTCTCCCCGCAAAAGCAAGATACTTGTCCCTTGGAAAAGCTCGCCCTGGGACTAGTAATGGCCTCTAGGAAATTGACACGTTATTTCCACGTTCACAAGATCATAGTATTGTCTGATTTCTTATTGAAGGCCTTATTTGAGAGAGCAGACTTCTTTGGTCACATCTTGAAGTGGGCAATCAATTAGGGCAGTTCGGCATCAAGTTCCAGCCGAGAATTGCCATCAAAGCCCAAGTGTTGGCTGACTTTGTTACCGAGTTCTCGCTATGGACTCACCCAGTTTGCCTAGTGGATCTTGTCAATGCAACTGGATAAAAAGGGGTAGGCACCGCAGAAATTGCACAATCTATAACTGATCCCAGCCTGCCAATAGAACAAAATAGGAAAGGCATGGCGAAAGTTGTGCCAGGACCTCAATTCAACAATTAAAGAGCGACTAGGACCTAGCAATGCACTGTTGGGTTTGGGAATAACATGTCAACCTGTTGGACCCAGTAACGCATCGCTAGGGGGGAAGTGGTCGTGCAAATTGAGATCAACAAGGGCGTGCTTAAAGTGGAAATAGCTTTTTTGCCGAGCAAAGAAAGAGAACAATTGACCCTTAAAGAATCTCTAGATCCCTCAATGTATTGGAAGCTGTTCCTCGAAGAAATGTGGAAACTCTTTGTTGATGGTGTTTCAAATAGACATGGTGCTAGACTAGGCGTAGTTTTGATCTCTCCAGATGGTCTAACTATAGAGCATTCAATCTCACTTGGCTCCCTAGCATCTAACAACGAGGCTGAGTATGAGACATTGGTAGCTGGGTTGAAAGTGCATTTCAACTAAAAGCAACCGAGCTAATGGTTTACAGCGACTCCCAGCTCATTGTCAACCAAATTTTGGAGAGTACAAAGCCAAGGACGACAGGATGGCCAAATACCAAGCCTTTGCAAGGAAGAAGCTCAAGAATCTTGAAGTAATTAGAGTTGAGCATATTGGCCACAAGGCGAACAATCAGGCATATGAGCTTTTCAGTTTGGCTTCCATGGCGGGCAAATTGATACCTAGCCCTCAGCTGATTGAATTCCTTCCTAGGCGTAGCATTGAAAAACCATAAGTGGCGGAAGTCATTTGTGCCAAGCTAGGGCCCTCCTAGATGGACGCCATCATAATCTTTCTAGAAGATAGAGTTTTGCCATCTGACAAGAAAGAAGCGAACGAAGTACGGACAAAGTCTGAGTGGTTCTAGCTCTCTCCATCTAGTGACTTGTACAAGAAGTCCTTCACAGGGTCATAATTGAAATTTGTCCATCCAAGCAGAGTCGAAGCTCTTTTTTTTGAAATCCATGAAGGAATATATAAAAACCATATAGATGGAAGTCTCTGGCTTACTGTGCTATCTCACAAGGGTACTAGTGGCCATGCATGCAAGCTGACGTGCAAAAGTACGTGAGAAGATGTGAAAAATGCCAGAAGTTTGCACACCAGATTCATCAACAGGCCAGAGTACTACTTCCTCTTACAAGTCCTTGGCCATTCGCAATGTGGGGCTTAGATATGGTAGGACCACTCCCAATCGTGCCAAGCAACTGCAAGTTCTTTATTGTGGCGATAGATTACTTCACCAAATGGGTGAAAACTAAGCCTCTGGCGACCATAAATGAGAAAGATGTGAAGAAATTTGTTTGGCAAAATGTGATAACGCGATTTGGAGTCCCCAAGGCCTTAATTTTTGACAATGGCACTCATTTTGATGAAAGTTATTTAGAGAATTTTGCGAGGAGCTAAAGATAGAATTCTACAATTTAACACCAGCCTCTCCTCAATAGAATAGCCAAGCTGAAGTGTCGAATAAGACCATTTTAAATGGATTAAAGAAGAACTGGAGAGCGAAGGGAAAGTTGATCGAGGAGCTTCCTAGTGTCCTTTGGGCTTATCGAACAACATCAAGATGTTCTACAAGGGAGACACCTTTGGCCTTGGCTTATGGCATGGAGGCCATCATCCCACTTGAGATCAACATGCCCACCATTCAGAATGAGAGCTTCGAGTTGAACTTGAACACAGAAGCCATTGCCCTTGAATTTTACCTCACTGAAGAGCAGAGAGAAAAGACGTTAATCTAAATCGCAGCATATCAACAAGAGCTGTCCAAAAAGTACAACAAGACGGTCTACTACCTGGAAGATTTGGATGGTTGAGCCATACCCAGGCCATGGATCACTACAAATCTAAAGTTATTTTACTACTAGTTTTGCTTGTAATATAGCCCCCCCTAAAAAAAAATAATAATAATAATAATAATAAATAAAATTCATGATGTAATTTTCCAACCTTTTGCTGAAAGTCTACTATTGTAATGGAAACAATGGTTCATCTCACTAGGGAAAAAATATTGTATTCCATTTTTTGCTGTAGGGCAATGAGCCGCTGAGATGGCCGCAAAAGAACTTGAGAAATTTTCATTGATAATGGAGTTAAGCACAAAAGTTGGGACAGATAGCCCAGTTACAGTATTCAAAAAAAAAAAAAAGAAAAAAAGAAAAAAGAAAAATACAAACGATGGGGAACAGGTCAGCAAAGTCATCTCTAGCAGTAGCCCCCTCTTACTCGGCCACCGTAGCCTTTTCTTTCCCACTGAGCTCGGCCTGTGCGACTTCTTCCAGATCCTCAATCTCCTCTTCTTATAGGGTTGTTAGCATTGGCCATTTCAAGTGAAGCTTTGGCTCGCCCCAGCTCGGCTTCAAGATTGCGAGGTAGTGTCAGCCTCTTTCTGCTGTAGATTGACAACCCAATCCATCACAAGGTGGGTCTTTTGAATTGCTTGTAAAATGCAAATGATTGGAAGGAAAAACTGAGCAAACAGTTGAACAAATTTTATAAGAACACTTACCCTTGCCATGGACTTCACCGTAGACTTGACCATCCGGGTGTCTTCCAGTCATGTCACCCGACAGCAGCAGAGACTTGGAAAAATCAAAGACAATGACGTGCTCCTTGTCCCCTTTGATGGAAGCATTAGTCGAGATGTCCTTTCCCTGGTGCTTCAACTTTGGTTGCTAGACATGAGCTGGCTCAACCTCTATAACATGCTCGGTGCTCAGCTCGGCCACGAGCTCGGCCAAAGGATCAGCCGAGAGAGCCCTTTTGCCAATCTGGCGAGACTCTGTGCAGCTAGATGGGATGGTGGTAGAGGCCAAGGCCAGTACAGTGGACAAACTTTGCCTAATAGATGGCGTAGGCAGCGAAATGTTGCTCAGTAGCTTAGAGGAGATGGCAGTGATAAGGTTCTTGATCCGGTTTCTCTTTGATATTTTTTCTTCTTCAGTCAACCAGATCAGAAGAACATCTAATAGGGATGGATCTGGCGGAGGAGATTCTTCTAATAAGAAATCTGTCACTTTGCTTTTTCTCTTGGTTGAGTACTGGTAGCTCAATACGTAACCAAGGAGATTGTGGCAGTTAAGCTTTTTATATCGTAGCACGGTTCTCATTGCCTCTTCGTTTGGATAAGGATACTATGCATGTAGCTCGGTGATAATTACAAAAGAAGTTTGTCAGCTCGGAAAGGCAGACCAAAATATATTGACCAGTTATGGAGTTTGGCTTACTTGTTGAGCCCTTGTGTTTGCTTATATACCAATTGGGCACGTTGGCAGCCTCATAGTTGCTCGTTACCCAGAAGAAGTCGTCATCATGATGGTCTTTATCCAGCATGCCGGTCACTAGGCATTCTCTGCTTGGTCTTATTTTTAGATACTAGTCAAATTCATCCCTTATATGATCAAGCGTGTACTAGCGAAGTATCTTAGCCAGGCCTAAGTTTAAGCCGAGCTGGTGATTGAGCTCAGCAACTCCGTTTATTATTCTGAATGTGTTGGTGCACTAAAAGAAAACAAACGTTCAGCAACTAAAAAATTAGTCGCCAAAGCCTCATTTTTAGTTGTCGAAAGTCAATGGCGACTAAAAATTTTAGCTACCCAGTTAGTCGGGGATACCTTGTCAGCGATAGAATTGGCAACTAAATTTTTTTTGGTCACTAATTTACAACATTTGGCAACTAAAAATTTATTAGTCGCCAAGGTCCTTGGCGACTAAAATTATAGTCACCGAAAGTATCAACATAAAAGTGAATTCGGCTATTGGCGGCTAAAATTTTTAGTCGCCAATAAGTTTTTGTCACAAATAATACTACATTTAGTGGCTAAATATTTTAGTCACTTTATGTCACATTTAGCCTCCAAATGTTTTAGTTGCCGCAAGATGCCATATTTTTTCATGACTAAATATTTAGTCGGCAAAAAGTTTTTTCGTCATCTTGGTTTATTTTGGCTACAAACTGTTTGATTGGCAAAATTCTTTTTTTTTTTTGCTATTAAATATTTAGTCACCAAAAACTGTTGTTTGCCTTTTTGGCTACCAAATATTTAATCGCGAAAAACTTCACTTCTTTTTTGACTACTAAACTTTTAGTAGTGTTTTTTTTAATTAATTTCTCCACAACCTATATTTATTCTATAATTAGTGCAACCTGTACCTTGTATATAAACAAAACAATACATATACCGATTATATTATCAACCATTTCACAACCTGCACATATTTAACTTTCAACCATCCAAAAATTTTAAAAATTTAACTTTAACGTCAAATTCCAAATGTGATAAAAATTTCATACAAACCAAGTATAATCCAACCTAAAATAATAATTCCATACAAAATTCGAGAATTTTACAAAAACCATGTCCTCTATACACAAAAAAAAAATAATATCAATTCAATATCATGTCTACCAAATATAATATATACCACGCCAAAAAGATAATTTGTACACCAAAAGTAATTTGTACTAGGTCAATAGTTCTCTGTACGAACAATAGCAATCCACACAATAAGAGAGGATGACATTATAAGGGATCATACAAAAACAATGTCCTCCATAAGCAAAAAAAGGAATATCTACAATTCCACACCAAAAATCATTTGTAAAAATAAAATTAATCATTAGTATTGACTGAATAGCATTGGCATATTTAAAATTATAAAAAGAAAATTATATAATGCAAAATCTTTGCATTACCCTTATGGGTCTTCACAAGCAAATAGCACCCAAAAGATAGAAAACAATCTAATTCAAAATTAGATACTTAGAAATTGAAAACAAAGAGAAAAGGAACAATATCAACAAATAGAAAACAACATCAAAATCAAAGCAAAATCAGGATCGAAAAAGAATGAACATGTATAGAATGAAAATCAACTGAAAAACTAACCTTGCTCTTCATCTCGATTATTAAGGGAGGGAGGGAGGGAGAGAGAGAGAGAGAGAGAGAGAGAGAGAGAGAGAGACCTTGGTCCATCAATGATTTGAACTGATCAATTGGTTCTTGAGTTACAGCTCCCATTGCTATTCTCTCTCATCAAATGTACATAATGATTGAATTTGCCACTTGGAGCAACAAAAGTGTGGAATTAAACACAACTTGGAGCTCATATATACTTCAAATGTAGAAAAAGAGTAAAACCCTAAAATGATTTTATCAAAATCCTACAACATCAAAAATAAAATCAAACCCTAGATCTGCGATGGTGAGGGAAGGGAGACAGAGAAAGAGAGAGGGATAGAGAGAAAGACAAACCTAAATGTGGATGAGAGGGGGGAGCCATGATGGTGACCGACAGTAGCGAGAGTCGTAATGGTCAGTGGCGGTGGCTGTTAACAGAGATGGTGCGTCTATGAGAAGAGAGAGAGCAAGTGACAGTAGGCTTTGTTTCGGTGTATGTAGTGTAGACACTGATGGAGAGAAATAAATAATAATAATAAAATAAATCATAATTAGTTGATTGGGCGGAAAATTTGAAAATACACAAAAAAAAAGAATTGATACTTTTACTAACTAAATATTTTTAGTCACTGAAAATATATATTTAGTGACTAATTTTTTAGTCTCCAAAGATTAAAAGTAATACTTATGGTGACAGTGGCTGTTAGTAGAGATGGTGCGTCTGTAAGAAGAGGGAAAGCAAGTGACAGTAAGCTTTCTTTGGGTGTATGTAGTGTAGACACTGATGGAGAGAAATAAAAAAAAATAATAAAATAAATCATAATTAGTTGATTGGGCGGAAAATTTGAAAATACACCCCAAAAAATTGATACTTTTGCCGACTAAATATTTTTAGTCACTGAAAATATATATTTAGTGACTAATTTTTTAGTCTCCAAAGATTAAAAGTAATATTTATGTTAGTTTTTTGGCGATTAAATTTCTTTAGTCGGCAAAAATTAGCATACAAGGACTAAATATTTTTGGTCACTAAAGATCAATATTTGGCTACTAAATTAGGTAGTTGTAGCTCAACTTTTTCGCGCCCCTTTTCGGAAGTCGAAATAAAGCCCTACAGTATTGGACTCCCGCGGTTCTGAATCTGATTCCACAAGTGCAATGTGAAATAGATAATCACCAAAGAGTCCTAATCCGGCAAATCTTTTGGAAAATCCATTTTGAATTAAATTGCAAAAAATGGACTACTTTGCCAGATACAGAGTCGCCACCTAAATATTTTGCTTTAGGAAAATTTAGGAAACCCATGACTCGTGCCAAAAGCCACGTGTCCGTCATCACCAAAATTGTCTCGGCTCAGGAACTTAGGTATGAGAGGGGAATGTCATAAATTGAGCACCCCCGCTTGCCTGATCGAAGATCAGCCTCTTTTAATCATGATATGAATCTTATGTACATCATATGCTCTTGTTCCAGTTTATTAGGCTAGCATTACTATGTGATACGCACACAAGTATAGACTAATTTGCAAGAATTGGAACATTTGATTCATGTTTATTTTGAAAATTGTTTTGAATATATACCACTTGAAAAAGTGATCGCATATGAACATTACTCAAATTATTCCAATTCAAGCAATTAGCCTTCATCCACAGGCATTCAAATAGTTATAGCACTTAAGCAATTAGCTTCGTGGCAAGTATGCTAAACATGGCAACAATGGCAATAATCACACACATGCAATATGCTAAAGCAAGTAAAAGGCTCACTTAGTACTCCAAGCCAAAATAAACAAAAGAGTTAGAAAAATACATGATCCTAACTATGCAACATGACTAATGCAACACATACGATATGCAATCTAAATAGGCTCGGCTACTAGCATAGCATGTGAATCAATTAAATAGCATACGGTCTAAGCACATATTCAAAAAAGTATTTAAACGACAATGCAAGTTAGAATGATGAACCGAGCCTCGGTGCATGCAATACAAATGGATGCAAATATGAAGTATGCTAAACAAAACGTGATGTCCCTAAACTAATCATCATAAGCTAGTAAATAAAAGGAAGAAAGACGTGGGGTTGGAAGACATACACATTGTTACAACATTGCGCTCTCACGAAGGAGAGTCTGAATAAACTAATTAGCTAACTAGCTAAGCTAAGCTAATTATTAGAAAAAAAATGAAATTAGCTAAACTACTTAACTAATTATTGCAACAAATGAATTAACTATTCTAGTTAATTAAAATAATTTACAAGACGAAATCGAATAACTAGTTAACTCACTAATTAATTACAACATTTTATAAGATTAACTAGCTACAACTAATTAATTATAACAAATAGTTAAGCTAAATATTTAAACTAAATAGGCTTGATATGCGAGGAATGCTCATGCACAAGGTCAGTTTCCATCCGAAAAAGGCCATTGTTTTGCTTCCAGAAGGTCTCTGTTGCACAGTAGAACACTTACACCTTTGTCCACTTCCAGAATAGCTCTGCTCTGCTAAAAAAACACACTGTTGGATTTTGCATTAGTGGCCAACTAGCCAGGAGTAATGGCCTACCGGCCACTACTGCACAGTCGTAGACACCCCATTTTTGACCGTCCTTAAGACTTAGACGTCATCGTTTGTGCACTCGATGATTGTGCTTGTTTGTGCTTGTTTTGAGTGCCCGAAGTTCTCGGCAGAACGCCGTATCTTTGAGCTTCTAAACCCACTTTGTTTTGTGCTTGTTTTTGGACCAAACCTTTGGTGTCTCTTGCCTGGAAGAGGGAAGGGCCTTATCCGCCACGTTTGGCCCTTGTCAGCCACTTGAAGTGGTCGGTTGGCTAGGGGAGGTGGCCGGCCAGCCACCTAGAGTGGTCGACGGCCATTTTTCTCCTTTTTCAGATATTTTCTTTGCTAGCTGTGCCAGCTATTGATCACTGAATGCCATCTCCATATACGTGTATGGAGGGATCAATGCAAGCATTTGGCTTGGATTTCTATATGATGGGGGGTCTCTCCCCCATTTGAGGGGTTAAAAAAATTTGTGAGCAAATTTCCTCTCTCTGTCTCTCTAGAATTCTCTCTCTCTTTTTCTCTCTCTATTTTGTGCTTGAAAGTGAGAATTCTCTACACATTTGTACTAAGACCCTTGACCAAACACCTTCATCTTAAAGTTGAGGTTCTTAGAGGCCTAGTTTGAGTTCTCAAGGCTGGTTTTAGCTTAGAATTGTTGCTGTTTGTTGTTGTGTTTCAAAGGTATAAGGCTTACCTCTTTTAAGCTTTGTTTTAGTTATTTGCTTGGCTACCTTTGCATGCTATTTTGAGGCTGGTTTTAACCTTTGAAATCTCTATTTTTATGGTTTAAAATAATGGTTTGAGGTTTGTTTTGGAGTTAGGGGTGGTCCACCCTTTTTTGTACCTTATTTGCTAAAGTGTTGTGCCATTTTTCAAAACTTTTAAAACAAATTTTTTTTAGCCTTTTAACCACTGAATTCCAAAGGAATTTCAATGGTAAAAACTTGGTTTTAAGGTCCAAAATAGAAGGGGGTGGCCTCCCCTCCTTGTGTCTTATTTGCAAGTGTAGATAGCCTAATATGTGAGCATGTTTTTCTACCATTCTGTGACTTGATCTCAGCATGTTTTAGCTACTGATTTGGCATGTTTTAGCTCTGTCTTGAGCTGTCTTGGTCATATGAGCCATGTTTTGCATAGTTGTAGTGCAAAAGCTTTCACTAGCTTAGTGTTCTAGGCCTCTGATCATGCTTTGCTTGAGATAATTGCATGTTGTAGCACCATTTAACATGTGATTTTAGTTTATCTAGCTCTGTCACACTCTCACTTACTTCACTCTTTCATTTCTTTTGAGAGTTGTGTTTTGTGCCTTATTTGCGAGCTAACAAATGAGCATGTTTTTCTAGCCATTAGTGCTTCAATCTCAGCATGTTTAGCCATTGTTTGGGCATGTTTTAACTCTGTCCAGAGCTGGTTTGGTCAATTCAACTTCGTGTTACATGCTTATAGTGTTGTGCTCTTCACTAGTTTGATGCTTTTTGGCTCTTAGCATATCTTGCATGTGTTGCTTACATGATTTAGTATCTCTTTGCATGCCATTTCAACACTAAAAAGTCTACAACCTCTCTATATTCTTCACTTTTCAATTTGTTTTGAAAGTGGCCTTGAGCCCCTTATTGGTTTGAATATGGAATTGAGGCTCTCATGCCTAATGGTTTTAATCCTCTCTTAAGGGTTTCTACTAACCAACAGCATGAGACCTCTTTTATGCTCAAGGTACTTGTGGCTTAAGCCCTCTTTCCATTAGAGGACTCTCATCTTTTGGACTTAACCGGTTAAAGAATGGATTGGTAATTAAAATGAGTAAATAAAACATGCCAAGTAAAACTTGAGCAAGTTAAGCATGTTGTGTTGTATTGCATGTGTTTGGATCAGACATTAATCCAAACACAAGGAAAATTGGACGTTTCATACTCAAAGTGATAAAACGTGTCATTTTTCTTGGTCATCGTCACCCTTGATCATGCATGATAGGGTGGTGGTTGTTTTGGTCTTGTTTGAGCATTCATTAAACTTGTACAAGCTTGGTTCTTTGGCCATCATGCATTAAAAATGCATGGTTGATGGTTTGAAGGCCAAGAGCTACCCTCATTTGAGTTTGTGTAATGATAAGAACGGTAGTAGTACACACATTGCTTGAAAATGCATTGCTTTGCCTCTATTTGCTCTCTGTTGCAGCAAAAGGAGAAGTTCAGAAAATGGGGTGGCCGACAGCCACTTTTTGTGGCCGAGCGGCCACCAGTGAATTTTTGCACGATTGTGTTCCTGTGTTGGAGCAGAGGCAATCTAGAAGTTGTTACAATTTTTAATGATCCAATGAGTGCAAACAGAGGCATCCGACGGCGAGGCAATCGCATTTTCGGGTAGAGCAACCGAATATGCATGTCTCCCTCGCCTTCGAGGCCGTTTACTTGCTTTATTTAAATTGCTTTGATTAGCTTAGCATAGTTAGTTATTCAATTCGTTTTGTAATATTTTAATTAGCTTAGCATAGCTAGTTATTCAATTGTGTTATGATAATTAATTAACTAGAATAGGTAATTAGTTGATTTGTAATAATTAGCTTAGCTTAGTGTAGCTTAGCTTATTTATTCGGACCCTCCTTCGCGAGGGCATAATGTTGTAATAAGTGTGCGTGTGTGTGCGCATGTCTTCCAACCCCAAGTCTTTCTCCCTTTTATTTATCCGCTTTCAATGGTTAGATCAGGGATCATGTTTCAATTAGCATATCTTATGCTTGCATGTTTGCATCATTCATTTGTCTTGCATACACCGAGGCTCGATGCATCATTCAAACTACATCGAATTTCAATACTTATTTGAATACGTGTTTCAAAGCATGCTATCAAAATGTTACAATCATATGCCATATTAGTAGCCGAGCCTATTAATAGCATATTTCATGTGTTGCATTAAGCATTTTGTATAGTTAGGATCATGCATCTTTCTAACTAGCTTTTGTTTTGGCTTGGAGTACTCGGTAAGTTTTACGCTTTAGCATATTGCATGAGTATAATTGCCATAAATGCCATGTTTCGCATGCTTGGCAAGAGGTTATGTGCTTAAATGCTAAACTGCATAAATGCCTATGGATGAAGACTTTGTTACTTGAATTGGAACAATTCAACGAATGTGAGTTTTAAGCCCATTATGTTTGATGGCAAATCCGTATTTTAAGACCACTTGAGGGTGGCAAATTGTCACGACCCAAACCCGCCCCTATGGGTTTAGCACCATAACCGGCCAGTAATCTGTGATTACCGAAGGCCTGCTTAACAGTAATGACAGTAATACAGAGTAGAGGGGCTGGTGGAAGCCAAACAGTAAATAAAAGATATCCAATGAGCTGTGACAGTCTGAATGCAAAAAGACTTTCCTGAACATATTCACATTCATAAGCAAAATCTATGTACAAACATCACATACATAAACATCCAGGTTAGGGACCTAATCCCTTCACCATAACTGTATAGTACAAGTCTAAAACAGTCGATACAAAAACAGAGACAAAAGGGCGAACTGAGACACCCCAAAAGCCTTGGCTTGAACAGACTTGGAACCTCGAGGTGAGGCACGATGGCTGGCTTGATAAAACAAAAGCTAACCTGACGCATCTAGCTTCGGTCCGGTGCTTGGACACCTACATATAAATATAAACAGTGAGCTAAAGCCCAGTGAATAACATATACGTAAAGGGGTCAAGAATGAATGTCCTTTCAGTAATTAAACAGTCATATCGGTCACTTAGTAACCATAGCAGTCATATGTGGTACATCCAATAACAGAACAATACAGTAGGTCTTAAAAGAGCGAACAGTCAGTTGATGACCATCATAATAGTAAACAGTAGTAGTTCCAAACATGGGAACCGACAGAGATGTCTGTGACAATAGCAGTAACAGTACAGTAACAATAAATTGCTATGGATGCCATGGATACAGTTTACAAATAGGACAAACATTCATTTATTAAACAATAATGTTTCAGTAAGCAGAACAGTTGATCATTCAGAAAATATTCATAATTGAACATATCTTTACAACATTGTTACTCACAGAGCACTGGGCTATAGACCAGCTAACGAGCGTCCTCGAATGCCAACCCTACAGTTGCAGAACGAACGCACACTCGGGATTAATAACTTAGCCCCTAATAATACTAGTATGGTTCTAAAACATTATCCTCATTAAGATGCCTTAAACTTGGCCTAGGAATGTCTAGGGTGGAATGAGGATGCAAAAATGCACTTTAAAACACTTTTCAAATTTTTGCTGAAACAGGGGTGTCGCTCGAGCATGACTTTCTACGCTCGAGCGAGCTTTCCAAAATAGAGGGGTCATTCGAGCGTGGACTTCCTCGCTCGAGCAGTCTATAAAAATGCAAAAAGTGCTGGATGTTGAAAATCTACGCTTGATGCTCGCTCGAGCGTGAGACACAGCTTTGTGCTCGAGCGTAGGTCTCTTCGCTCGAGCGTGCGTCTGCGTGCACCAAAAACCTGAGAGCTTGCAATCTACACTCTAGCTAGCACCCCTTCGCTCGAGCGGAGCTCTGAATAAAAGGATGGTCGCTCGAGCGTGGAATCCTTCGCTTGAGCGTGGAAGCCAAAATCTAGAATTTCCAGATTTGTCTCCCAAGCTCAAACCAAGCATTCAACACATCAAAACTCAACCTTTTGGGCCAATTTTCTGGAAAACATCAGAAAACTCATACTACAACATGTTTTGAAGATCAATTTTGTAAAATCAAGCCCAAAGGTAAGCCAATTGAACACAAATTCAAAGGAACTCTCATGAACTATGCAAGAACATAACATGCAAGTGTTCTAATGAATTCCAATGCTCCAAAATGTAACCAAATGCAAGTTTGAACTCCAAATCATGGTGAATTCATGGCTACAACAAAAAATAGGGACATACATGTTGAAATTCATGAAGAACAACCTCAAAATTCAAGAATATGCACATGTATGCATGAATTAGCTACTCAAATCAACTCTTCAATTTAATTCTTGACTTTAAACATTAATTCCACCATGGACCATGCAAGAAGATAACTTAAATTCACAATTAAGAAGATGGATTCCCTACCTTGGGTCTTGGATTCTAAGTATGGAAGCTCAAATGTGCAATTCCCTTCAAATCTCCTAAGTTCAAGCAAGAATTTCTAATTAAATCAAAGCTCTCCTACTCTCCCTCTCTTGGTCACGGTTTGGTCTCCAAATAGAAAAGATGATATGAAGAAATGATGCAAGACTAAGTGTAGACACCCCATTTTTGACTGACCTTAAGACTCAGACGTCATCGATTGAGCGCTCTGTGATGGTGCATATTCTGCTTGTTCTGAGGTTTCGAAGTTTCGGCTGAGAGCCTTGCCTCCGAGCCTCAGAACTTTTTGGTGCTTTGACTCGGTCTACGGGCCAGGTCTTGTTTTCTCTTCCCGGAGGGAGGGAGAGGTCTTGTAGACCACTTCTCAGTGGCTGTGGGCTACTTTTCGTGGTCGTAGGCCACTGTTCCTGTTTGGAGACTAGTTTCTGATTTTTGGAGCCGTCGGCCGTGCACCTCGGCTCGGGACCGCTTAACATTCTACGTTTGGCACAATTTTTAGAACACACCTTGTTTCGTCTGTCTAGAGGGACACTGTGGCCCGGGAGACCACTTTTGTGGTCACACGCCACTTTCAGTGCTCAACAACCAGTTTTCGAGGCACCCAGCCGCGCGCTTTGCCTCCCGATCTCTCGTTTTGCATCCGTGTTGGTTTATTTTTGGCATGAACCTTGTTTTCCTTGTTTGGGAGGTGGTACAAGGGTAGGAGACCACCTTTTCTCCTTGGAGACCACTTTTCCCCCGCCAGCTAGTTTTCTTGTCGAGAAACTAGTTTTCTTGATCTTTGGGCAACATTTACTGGTCTCTCACCACACCTTGGGCTTGCTTTCAGTGTGGAGACCACCAATACCCTTGGCCGACCACCTTTTTTTTGGGAGACCACTTGCCCTGGTCGGTCAACTAGGGAAAGTGGTCGGCCGACCACCTTTTCTGGTTGGCTGGTTTCCTCCTGTTTTGTCAGATTGTGTGGATGCCAGCTGTGCCAGCTGGAAGGCACAGATTGTATCCTCCATACACGTGTATGGAGGATTTGTATCCAAGTTTTTACCTTCTTGAGGAAGCTTTAGCTTCAAACCTCTATAAGAGAGAGCCTCCCTCTCCTGGGCCAGGGTTCAGAAATTGGCTTAAGGAAAAATACATACCTCCCTTCTATATCTCTCTATATTTTGGCTGAAAGTGGTATTGTTCTTGACCTATTGCACCACACCTCATAGCCATACACCTCTAACATTGATCTGAGGTTCTTGGAGGGTATTTTCAGAGGTTAAAGAGTTGGTTTTTGGTCCCAAAACTTGCTAGTTTTGCTGAGCTTCAAGGGTAACTCCTTTTCCCTCTTTTTAAGCTCAATATTGATCATTCTCTTACCTATACTTGCATGCATATTTAGGCTTTGTTGTCAACTGAAAAAAGCTTCATAGTCAAGTGTTTTTCATGTTTGTTTGAGGTTCTTTTGGTGTTGAGGGTCATCTACCCTCTTGCATGTTCTATTTAGCCTTGTTTTGTGCCATGCCATGAGACCTTTGTGTTGATCTTTGCTTGGCCTTTTAGCCACTAAAATCCAGTGGATTTTCAGTGGTTGGCATGTAGTTTTGAGGGCCTAAAACAGAGAGGGGAGGCCCTCTCTCTTTTGGCCTTGTTTGTTTGCATTTTTGGCCTTTCAAAGGAGCACATAGCTTCATACTTCCAAGGCTTGGTTCAGGCCCTTTTTGATGACTTTTGGGACCTGCCTAGACTCTATCTATGGCTGGTTTGGTCACCTTGTGTTTGCCTCTTGCATGTGTAGAATAATCCCTTTCATGGCTTATCAAAGTAGCACCTCATTCTCGCATGTATTGGTCATGTTTCAGTGGGTTTTTGGCCATCATTTGGCATGCCATGATTATGTTTTTTTCTGGTTTGGTAGCCTCTCATATGCTTCATATGCTTGTAGTGTAAATCATGGTTCACTAGCTTGAAATGCATGATGTTTTGGCCCTCTATTCTAGCATATTTTGGCCATGATCCAAACTGATTTTGTTCATATTTTGGGCCGCCTTAGCTCTATTTTGAGGCCTCTTGGTTGAATGATGCTTGCCATGCATGCTTGTAGTGTAATGCTACTTATTAGCCTAACATGCTCTATACTTTTGATCATCATTCTAGCATGATTTTGGCCTAACTCAAAGAAGTTTTTACTCATATTTCAGCATGCTTAAGCTCTCTTTAAAGTGACTTGGGTCACGCATGCATTGTTGTGTATGGTCATGGTTCAATCTAGCTTACTAGCTTTGTATATCGGGTCCACTAGCATGCGTTGCTTGGGCTTTTGGCATGATTTAGCATCATTTCTATCATGATTTCAGTGCATATTCCATGGCCATGCACTCACATTTGTCACTCCTTCCATGCATTGGAAGGTTTATGCTTTAAGCCTTAAGAGTGAGCCATCATGTATGCATGTTTGCCTAAGCTCGTGAGCTCCATTTCAGCATGTTCTTGACTCTTAATTTGGCATGATTAAGCTCTGTCCAGAGCTGGTTTAGTGGTCTAAGCTTGGTATTGTATGCTCCTTGCGTATTGCTCTTGACTAGCCCTATGCTCTAGGCCTTCTAACATGCCTCGTTTGTGTTGTCTGATTGATTCGGCATCATTTAATACTCCATTTCAGAGCATGTAGCGTTGTCATATTCTCATGCATGTCACTCTTTAATCGCGCTTAAGAGTTGTGCCTTTATGCTTTACTTTCGAGCCATGAGTTGAATGTGCATTTCATGCTCTTTGTGCCTAGGTTTTGTTGAGTTTTGGCCACTGGTTTGGGTGTGGCCGAGGCCCATCCATTTTGGTTTAAGTCCATCTAGCATTGCGCATGCCATGTAGTTCGTCGCATTGAGTATGCTATTTGACATCCGCATTGTGTATGCTAGTCGCATTGTGTCATATTGTTGCATGCTTATGTTGTCTTGCATCGAGTATGTGTACATTAGCATTGTGCATTGTGCATTGTGCATGCCATTAGCCTTGTTAGGTTGTTCATGTTGCATTCCATATTGGCATTGTGTATGCTATCATGTCCCTTGCATATTTGCATGCTTAGGTTGCATTGCATGTTTGCATGCTTGAGCCGCATTGTGTATGCCATGCCATATCATTTGTTGCATTGTGTTTGGGGCAGGAGTTAGCCCAAACACGGGAAACGAGGAGCGTTTCATACTTGAAGTGATGAAACGCGCCTCGATTCCCGGTCGCCGACACTCTTGACCACCCATGACGGGGTTGTTGACTTTAGGTGCTTGTATGTGCATTCATTTCACATTGAGTCGTGCAATTCGGCTCCTCGGCCGTCATGCATCAAAATACGTGATTGGTGGCCCGAGGGTCGAGGACTACACTCCCTTGAGCTTATGCAATGATGAGGAGAGTGGTCGTGCACACATGTGTTGCAAATACTTTGATGTGCCTCTCTTTCTCCCTTTGCTGCAAAAGACCAGAAACCAGGAGAGGAAACTGGTCAGCTGACCAGATTTACTGGCAGGCCGACCATTTTTTTTGGTTTCCACCACAAAAGGTGGTCGATAGTTGGTCTCCCATGCCTATAAGCTGGTCGGCAGCCTTCCCACAGATTCCCGGGATGGAGTTTCATCTCTCTGGAGCTTTGTGCAAGTTTCTAAGATCAATTGCAAACAAAGGCAAGTCGGGGCATCGCAAGAGATTTCCGAACAAGGTAATTCGAGCATGCATGCATCCTTCATCATCTGAGGCAGAGCTGAGGCAGCCTACATCATATAGTTTATATGCTTATTTAATTGCTAACTTAGCTAATTTGTTAATTAGTTGGAGTTGTGTAATAATTAGCTGTGGCTCGTTATTCATTCTGTTGTGTAATAACTAGTTTAATTAGATTAGCTTAGATTAGCTGGTTGGTTCTGTATTATTCATTCGGACCTTCCGTCGACAGGGCACAACTATTGTAAATAAGTGTGCGTGTGTGCGATGCATGTCTTCCAATCCCCATTTCTTTCTCCCTTTTATTTACCAACTTACGATGGTTAGTTTTAGGGCATGTTTCAATTAGCATCATTATGCTCGCATGTTTGCATCCATTCATCTGTCTTGCATGCGCCGGGCTCGGCGTAGCATACTAACTGCATTGTATTTCAATTCCTGTTTGAATACATGTATCAAATTGCATTTCACATGACATTTTAGAATAGCTGGGCCTATCTTAATTACATTTTGTATGTGTTGCATTAGGCATTCTTGACATAACTAGAATCATGTATTGATTTCTAACATAGCTTTTGTTTTGGCTGAAAGTACTCGGTAAGTGTTTACGCTTTAGCATCCTTGCATGTGTGTAAGTGACTGCCATGATAGCATGCTTACCATGAGGCTAACTGCTTATGTGATATAACTGCCTGAATGCCTATGGGTGAAGGTTGGATTATTTGAATTGGAACAATTCATTGATTGCGAGTTTTAAGCCCACTTGAGAGTGGCAAATCACCATATTTTCTAAGCCCACTTGAGAGTGGCAAAATCCGCATTTTAGCCTACTTGCGAGTAGCAAACCGCTTTCAAAAACAAACATGAGATGTTTTGTTCTAACTTAGGTGATCCAGTCTATACTTGTATGCTGTGCGCATCACATAGTAATTCTAGGCTAATAAACTGGAATAAGAACGCATGTGTTTTCAAAAACAAGATATCATGTTAATAAAGGCCGATCTTTGATCGGGTGAGCAGGGGTGCTCATTGCATGACCTTCTCCAATCGTACCCAAGTTCCCGAGCCGAGGCAACTTTGGTGATGACGGACACGTGGCCTTAGGCACGAGTCAGGGTTTCCTAAATTCCCCCAAAATAAAATATTTAGGTGGGGACTCTGTATCTGGAAAAGCAGTCTATGTTTGGCACTTCTTTCTAAAAATCAGTTTGTCAAAACGATTTGCCGGATTTCGACTCTTTGGTGATTTATTGATCTTGCATTGCACTTTATGAGATTAGATTCAGAACCGTGACATTTGAGTCCGAGCTTTAGTATGCCCAGATGAACAAAACGAGATTTTCCCGGGACATTCGGGTGCGTCTACAGTTTTTGGCGACTCCGCTGGGGAGTTAGAGAAGTTGACTCGAACTCATGATATGTTGTTTTGATTACACTTATGTGGTTCTTTGCATTGCATGTGCATAGGTGCGCCTAGGACACCGTGTTTGCCATCTACTATTCCTGAACGGTTTGCCGGAGGCTCGCTTTGAGAAGCATGCCATAAGGCTGACCGGTTACGAGCTCTGCCACGATGGGAACACAAACCCCGATTTTTACCAAGGCACCCTTTTGACCATTTGACCTAGTGCATATTCGGAATCCACAGTGACTATTCCAAGCTAGGACAGGTTGTTTTCCCGATTATAGGTTGTTTGAAACCGCTGCGTGCGTAGTAGAACCCTAGCTCCTGACAAAATAGGACAGGGAAACCTTACCCCAACATTGGGGTGTTTTGGGCTCTCACTTGCTTGCTATGTGCTTTTAGAGTGCGTCTCTACAGGAATGCATGTATCAGTTTGCAAGTCTCGGTATCAAGCTTGTGGGCATCAGTACTAGTATTTAGGAATTGGTTATATCCACAGATATCAGATTCAGATTTGGGGCAGTGATTTGAGAACAATGATCAGTATTTGAGAACAGTATATTCAGCTTACAAATGTCAACTGTGTGTTGCCATACCGACTGTGTGTTGTGTTTATTTAAGCCGTTATGTTGTCCGTTTTCTGGTTGTTTATTTCCTTATTATGTTTTATTTATCTTTTTGCTAGGTAGTTTAGTACAATTGCTTCTAACCAAGCAGATATTTCCCAAGAACTCTGGACTAGAGGTTGCAGACTCCATCGATCTGAGGATCTAGTAGATGGACAAACAGTGTTTCATTCTTTACCCCCGGTTACCAGACGGAGGGCAGTTAGGCAGAGGATATCAATTCAGCAGTCAGTTCAGAGGGCTTTGTCTACCCCACCTGAGTATAGTAGGGATCAGAGTTCAGTTTCTCCTACAGAGAGGGAACATATACCGGTAGTTCAGCTAGATCAGGGCAGTATGGCAGGAATGGAAGAAATGAAGCGTCAACTCCAAGAGAGTATGAGAATCATGCAGCAGGACGCTACCCGTCAAGCGGAATTTGTCAAACAACAGGCCGAGGTCATGGCTCAATAGGCAGAGTTGATCGCCAGGTTACAGCAGCAAACCGAAGCATCTGCTTCACATCAAGTTCCTCCCCCACCAGGAGTTCCAACACCTGGGGAGGCACCAAATGTCCAGGGAGATACGGACATTCCGACAGGGCCGGCCCCGCCCCTAATCCTACCCCAGTTATCCAAAACACGCACCAACCTATCGGATTCTCCCTTTGAGTTCGAGGTGGACCCTACAGCATTAAAAGTGAGCAAGCTTGAAAAGCTGTTCAAGAAATCTCAGGGTGTCAAGTCCATTTCGGATATTGAAGATGGGTACACTGACGCGGCCGTGACGCTGCCAGACCATTTTAAGATGCCACATATCGACCGGTTTGACGGATCTGGGGATCCCATGGTGCATTTGCGGTTGTTTTTGGACATACTATGACCGATGGGCCTCACCAGGTTACAAAAGCTTTCTTTGTTCGGCCGGACCTTGTCAGGTGTAGCGGCCATTTGGTATGCGAAATTGGAAGATTCTGTCAAGAGGAGTTGGGAGGAGATGGCCGAGGCCTTCATAGCACAATACTCCTATAACACACAAATTGAGATTACAACCCGTGATCTTAAGACAACTAGGCAGGAGCCTAAGGAGAGTTTCTCCGATTTTGTAACTCGCTGGAGGGCCAAGGCCTTGATGATGACCATTAGGCCAACTGACAAAGATCAAATACGGATGGTTGTGCGCAACCTCCATCCTAAGCTTATGTAGAAGATGATTGTACGCAACCTCCTTCCTCTTCTCACTTTTGTAGATCTACATGAAATTGGGGTGTAGATTGAGGACACCTTAAAGTAGGGTCTGATTGACAGTGACAGAGAGTAGCTCAGGAGGACCTTCAACCGCAACGCAAATGCAGGCACAAGCAGTGCTGCAAATGCCAGAACCTTAGAAGTAAGCATGGTCACCACCACTCCCCTAAGAGCCCTTGCAGCCACACCATTCACCGGTGCGTCCGGAAGAAACCCACAAACAACTAAGTACCAACCTCGAGGCCAAAGAACCTTCACGCCATTATACATGCCCCTTTCCAAAGCTCTGGGGGTTTTAATTAAGAAAGGGCACTTGAAGCCCCTAGAGCCGCGGCCATTGCTAGAAACACTTCCTCCCTCCCATAACCCAGCCAAACATTGCGCCTTTCACCAACAGCATGGTCACAACACCGACCATTGCTTTAGATTGCGTCATGAGATCCAAGATCTCATTGACAACCGGGTGATTGTGCCTCTAGAAAAATCCAATGTCACAACCAACCCTCTCTCACCACATAACCAAGCTCCACCTCCCAAACGCATCAACTTAATCCAGACTGGGGCTGTGTCATATGACCCTAGCATATATATCACTCCTTCTCACCTACCCAAGCCAGAGGTGTTCATTCCCGACAGCACCGACTTGTGCATGTTGGACATATCCCGAACCCAACCTGAACCAATGGTGGTGATTATCGAAGGTAGCACAGGGATGATTTTGGAGGAAAGTGGGGTTGTTGATTCAGGGTTTGAGGAATTTGGGAGCTGTGTTGAGGAGGTATAAAATCCGAGTGATTACATTACGTCAACAGGCCAGGTTAGACTGAATGTGGAACTGCTGGTGAGAGCCGATATTTGTGTAGTGCGGGGGGACGGACATGATCAGAGGATAGATGACTTAGCAGCTTTGGAAGGGGGCATGGCTAACCTTCAGTTTTTCAACGAACAAGACTCAGGAGACATGACAGTCAACTGGTTTGATTTTGATGGGTCAGCAGAGGTTACAGGGTGGCTTGATGACCAACCAGATGTTGTTGAAGAATCTCAGCCAGAACAGGGTCTGTTAGGGACAAGGACATCAGTTGTGGCCGGAAGGGCCGGGAATTAGAATGCATCGCCGGAGAGCGCCGGTGCCAAGAATTTCGCTCAGGATTTGGGCTTTTTGAATACAGGAAATGTTGAACAGTAGGCTGCACTGACACAGTTAGAATGGAAAGGGATCGAAGATTCTGAGAGAGCCAGGAAAGCCAAGGCTCCTGTGGGGATTGAACGTGTTATGTGCACAAGAACAAAACGTGCTGCAAGTACAGGAACGCAAGGTGTTGTGAGCACAAGAATGGTTGTGACGAAACCGGACAGGTGTCTGTCGGCTGCCGATGGCATGTGATGGGAAGACGTTGACCTACGTCTTGCCCACACCGATGAGGACTGGGGGAGTAACCAGCCAGACGATACCTGGTATATTGGTGAAGTTGACCATATGACTAGGAGTGTTCGGTATTTCAAGCCCCCGCACCTAGATCAACCAGAGGCGTGCGGGAAGGACAAGGAGTCGAAGAAGCAGAAAGAGAAGCTACTTGAAGAAGAGGCCGTGCTAAAACAGTTGAAAATGATACAAGCAGACATCTCCATCTAGGGACTGCTTATGGCTTCACGTGTCCATAGACAAGCTGTCCTATCGGCAATGGACAAGGCCAAACTCTCAATACAAACCACGCCTGAACAGCTGGTGGGATTGATTTTTTCGGGAGGGGCATCCCCGATGTTGACCTTTTCTGACATGGAACTCTCTCATGAGGGCGCGAATCATAACAAACCGCTCTACATCTCTGTGGAGTGTAGAAACAAATGGATATTGGTGGTTCTTGTCGACACAGGATCCGCTATTAACGTGTGCCTGTCAAGGACGGCATATGCAATCGGGTTGAAGCCCGCGGACTTTGTGCCAATAGCCCAGGTGATTCGGGCATATGACAATACTAGCAGGGAGGTGATGGGGACTGTGAAAATTCAGACCCAAGTTGGTCCAAGACAATACGAGATTGACTTTCATATCTTGGACGTTCCCGCAACCTTCAATCTACTCTTGGGGCGGCCGTGGCTGCACCAGGTGAAGGCAGTCTCTTCCACCTTGCATCAGATGTTGAAATACCCTCACGGGAAGGGGGTGGCTATAGTTTTTGGGAATTGGTCAATCCATCTGCCACTAGAAGTGTCTACACCGGTTTTGGAAATTGAGCGTGGCACGGAGGATGTGTTCCTATCGGGTTTTACCCTAGCTGAGGCCCGGGTCATACAGAACATCTTAGTCGTTGAGGAAGGGCTGCATGTCAGCGCTCAGTCAGTATACCTCATGAACAAACTCCAGTACATCCCTGGGATAGGACTGGGAAGAAGTGGCTGGAAGGGCATAGCAGTATCGGCCAAAGTGCTGCACAACCCACATACCTTTGGTTTGGGTTATCTGCCCACCAAAGAGGATTGGGTGAGGAAAGGCAAGGAGATGGCCGAGAGAGCCAGAGCAAAGCAGGCGGGGAAACCTTATGAATTAATGCACTGGCCCATCCAGGGTATCCTAAATGGACGCTTTGTTTGGGAGGGAGAGGATTTTCCATTCTGCGGCTTCCCAAAGCCATGGTTGAACGCATAGAAGCGTCACTTGCCGGGCTTTGAGATCTTCTTTGACTTATAGTTATCCGGGGATGATGTTGCCGAGGAGCAGACAGACCCATTAGCTGAAGTTGAGCAGTGTGGAAAAGTGGATTCTGAGGACGCCGAATTTGAAATGGGGGTAGCACTGGCTTGTCTACTTTCAGATCCTCCGATCGTACAGAAGTGCTTAGGGGATAACTTCTCGGTGTCCATGATCGGGAATGAAATGGTTGCGAGCCCACTTTCAAACATTTTGGATGCATCCATCGCACCCTCCCTCATCTGGCAGTATGAGGAGGGATTTTTATCAAGCAGCATCGGGTCAGGTAGTGAGCCGGAATTTGATTCCACCGAGTCTGTGGAGTCGGAATCAGGTTCTAGCTCGTCTGAGTCTGAGTCCGGTATTCCTGGGGGTGACAACCCGGATGCCACAGTCCTGTCTAAGTTGTCTTCTTCTTTTTCTTTTGAGTCTATTGTAACATAAGAATCGGACGATTTGGAAGTGATTAATGAGAATGGAATGGCTGTGGTTTCTGAGTACTTTTCTGTGCCTTTGATTTATTGTATTAATTAGGACATTCAAAATTTTGATGAAAACGACGAGGAAGAAATTCCTCCGATTTTACAACGATTAATTGATCAAGAGCAGGAGAGATTTGTTAAACCTTTGGTTGATGAAATCACTACAGTTAATGTTGGTACTGAGAAGGACCCGCGGTTGGTCCAGATCAGGTCCACGTTGTCTTCGGAGGAGCGCGAGCGCTTAGTCGCTTTATTAAAAAATTTCAAAGGTGTTTTCGCATAGTCCTACGACGACATGCCTGGAATCGATCCTGAGATTGTACAGCACCGGATCCCTCATGACTGGGCTCTCAAGATTAAAGAAGAGGTCACCAAGCAAATCGACGCAGGGTTCCCGCTGGTATCTGAGTACCCAACTTGGCTGGCGAACATAGTTCCGGTGCCGAAGAAGGATGGCAGGATTCGGGTATGTGTGGATTTCAGGGATTTAAACAAAGCCAGTTCGAAGGACAACTTTTCTCTACCACACATCGACGAGTTAGTGGATTTCACTACTGGGCATGCGCTGCTTTTGTTCATGGATGGATTCTCAGGCTACAATCAGATATTAATGGCACCCGAAGATCGGGAGAAGACTACTTTCACCACTCCGTGGGGGACATATTGTTACAGGGTGATGCCATTTGGGTTGAAGAATGCTGGAGCTACATATCAACGGGCCGTGACCACGATATTGCACGACATGATCCACAAAGAGGTTGAGGTGTACATGGACGACATGATTGTTAAGTCCAAAGAAAGAGAGGGCCACTACACCGCCTTGCAAAAGTTATTCCAAAGGATCAGAGAATTTCGGTTGCGGCTGAATCCTCAGAAATGTACATTTGGTATTACAATAGGGAAAATGCTGGGGTTCTTGATTACACAAAGAGGTATCGAAGTCGACCCTTTCAAAATCAAGGCCATCTTAGAAATGCCACCACCAGGGACTGAAAAGGAGGTGCGAGGCTTTCTGGGTAAAGTGTAATTCATAAGATGGTTTATCTCAAAATTAACCTTGACTTGTGAACCATTTTTTGGTTTCCTGAAGAAAGAAAAGAAATTTCAATAGGACTGCCAATGCCAAACGGCTTTTAAACAGATCAAGCAATATCTACAGAACCCACTCGCGTTGTCACCACCTGAGCCGGGGAGGCCATTGATTCTGTATCTTTCAGTGACTGAAACTACGATGGGCTGCATGCTTGCACAAGAGTCTGAGGATAGAGTGGAGAAGGCCATCTACTATCTGAGCAAGAAGATGCTGGAGTATGAGACCCGCTACACTCCATTGGAGAAGGCTTGTTTGGCCTTGGTATGGACTACCAAGACGCTGCGGTACTACCTGTTAACTCACTCTGTAATGTTGGTTTCAAGATTAGATCCTATCAAATATCTCTTCGAGAAACCGGCACTTACGGGTAGGCTAGCTCATTGGTTGCTTCTGCTTTTTGAATTCGATCTGAAGTATGTGACTCACAAGTCAGTAAAGGGGAGAGCGGTAGCGAAGTTCCTAGCCGATCACCTAGTGGAAAGGGATGAAGCAGTTGAGTACTTATTCCCAGACGAGGCCATTCTGCATGTCGAAGAAGAATTTTGGACAATGTACTTTGACAAAGCGTCAAACCAATACGGGTATGGGATAGGGGTGTTGCTAATAGCACCCAACAACTCCCGTATACCTTTAGCATTCAAACTCCGGTTCAAAGTCTCGAACAACGAAGCAGAGTATGAACCATGTATTGCTGGTTTAGAAGCCGCCCTAGAACTAGGGGCAAAACGGTTGGACGTCATCGGGGACTCAAACCTTGTTGTATCTCAAGCTAAAGGAGATTGGAAAGTCAAAGGAAGAACAGATGAGAATCTACCACCAGACCCTGGACTTGCTGATTCCTCGGTTCGAGAAGCTGAACTTCGCTCATTTGTTAAAAGAGAACAACAGGTTCGCAGATTCACTAGCAACTCTATCTTCTATGATAGACATCCATTTCGGGGTCCGGATGCATCCGATCATCATCAAATAGAAATTTGCGCCGGCCTACAAGCTGATTGCTACCATAGACGAGGTACAAGATGAGAACCCCTGGTATTACGATGTTTGGAATTTCTTGAAGAAGGAAGCATATCCACCAGGGGAAAATGCCAAAGACAAGAGGGCAATTAGAAGAATGGCTGCTCAGTTCATCGTCTGCAGGGGAAAACTGTATAAGAGAGGCCATCTCGAGATGCATAACTTGTGTGTTGATGCTGAAGAATCGAAGCACCTGATGGAGGCCATCCATGGAGGAGAATGCGGAGCACACATCAACGAGGTGATGCTAGGACAGAAGATCCTCAGACAAGGTTACTACTGGTCCACCATGGAGGAGGATTGTATCGGCTTTGTTCGGCGATGCCACAAATGTCAGATCCATGCAAACCGCATGAACATCCCGCCATCGAAGCTGTACAATATGATTTCGCCATGGCCATTTTCAGTTTGGGGAATCGATGTGATCGGGGTTGTCACTCCGAAGGGGTCTAATGGGCATGAGTTCATTCTGGTCGCGATAGACTATTTCACAAAGTGGGTTGAGGCCCAATCTTACGCAGTGTTGAAGGCTTTGCATGTTGCGAAGTTCATCAGGAACAACATCATCTGTCGCTATGGGGTCCCGAACGAGATTATTTCAAATAACGGTTCCCACTTCAAGAAAGAAGTGATTGACTTGTTGGAAAAATACAACGTGGCTTTTCATAAGTCATCCACATATCGGCCGCAGACCAATGGAGCAGTTGAGGCCGACAACAAGAACATCAAACACATTTTGCAGAAGACGGTGGAAACCTACCAGGACTGGCCAGATAAGCTACCATTTGCTCTGTGGGGCCACCGGACTTCAATCAGAACTTTTATTGGGGCGACTCCGTATTCATTGGTTTATGGGATGGAGGCCATTCTACCTATCGAAATCGAGGTTCCGTCACTGCGAGTACAGGCTGAGTGTCAGATAACTGAGGCAGATTGGCAGCAGAGCAGATTCGAAGAACTCATGCTGTTTGATGAGAGAAGACTGAAAGCACTGTACCATGTTCAGGGTTATCAACGAAGAATCGCCAGGGCTTTCAACAAGAAGGTTAAGTCCAGTAATTTGAAAGACGGAGATTTGGTGCTCAAAGACAACCGAGCTCCTATTCATGACCCTAGGGGCAAGCGCAGACCCAATTGGACTGGCCCTTATATCATCAAGTCTATCTAGTCGGGCGGAGCTGTCGTTTTGATGGATCTAGATGGCCTGGAGTTCTCACAGCCGATCAATATGGACAAGTTGAAGAAACACTACCCCTGAGTGGCTCGCTTGGCCGAAAACCTGAAAGAGTGATCTAGGCAAAAGTTAGAGCATGAAAAATTTGAAATTACAAAAACTAAGCTCGCAAGGTCGAAAACCCGCAAAGGGCGGCCTTGGCAAAAATTAGAGCGCAAAAGGAGAGTGTAAATACTCGAGTGAACCTAAGCCTGAACTATGTAAGGCTTCATTCCCATATTTGGGATACGTAGGCAACTTCATCCTGAAGTTCAGCCATAAACATTTCCCCGATCAACTTTGTCCATTTGATCATCTCGGTCATCTTTGTCTATTCCGCATTCAAGAGCCTCAGTTATGATCTCCAGTGCAGTGCTATTCAGACTAGGGGCAGCTTTCCAGTTGCTAGAATTCGGGGGTTGTGCATCTCAGTGACAGATCTCAGGCGTGTCCAGTTTTAATTCATATCGAAAATGGTTTTGAAAAGTTTTAATAAAAGTTGATTTTGCTCAAATTAATCTTTTTACGACTTAGACCATTTTTGGACCAAACGGAAAATTTTTAGTACCCACAACTTTCAATTTCATTGATTTCAGTACAGAGTTCTCCCACTCTTGAATACAAATCGAAGTTGCTTTTTATTACATTCATGAAGAAAACTTGAAAGTTCTGATTAAAGTAAATAAATTCGGGGCATAGGTCAGGTGTTCCTGCGCCCCCTCCCAGAGCTGGTCGAAGCTTTTAATGCCAAGCTGGGCCCAATCTGTGCCTCTTCATTGAGCCAATCTATGCACTCATCAGATAAGGTGCAACTGAAAGTGGGAGCGAGGGCCAGAAGCTCTCTCGTCCTCCATGCCAGGGCATACGGAGCTAGCTGTGCACCTCGGAGCAAAAATGCAGTTGGGTACTCTATCCCCTCTACCAGGCAAATTTGATCATGTCCAAACTAATGCCAGAACCGGAACGGAAAGTAGAAGACACAATGTGTCAGACCAATCAACTGAATCCCGGGCTGCTGGGACATGCTGTAGCTCATTGCCGGTAGATTGAGCCAAAGACAATGCCAAGCAATGCGGTCTACGGACAAATTGCATAGCCGGACAAATTGCATAGCTAGTCAAACCACCATCCCTCATCAAGGGCATCGACTAGACGTCGTCGAAAGAAGTAGCCGCGAGCTGAGTATGCTGGGTAAGAGTCCACAACCTGCAATTTATCCATCAACCACACCTAAGGAGGGATGAAAAATGAGAGATTAAAGAATAGAGAGATGTACGATGAGAGAAAAGGGTTTTGAGAGAAAAATCGAGCCTGAGGGCCGAGTGATGTGAGCAATATATATGTGAGGAAGGGTGGGAACATTACCTGCAGCAGTAGTGGACTCTCCGCAAATCTGGTCGTTTCCCGGCGATGGAAAGCATTTAAGCCCATTAATGTCTCGGCCAATGTCATGGCAATGTAGCTCTTGCCCTCTTTCAATCCTTGGGCAACTTCGATTAGACGAATGCTAGACCCGCTGAAGCTTGGGGCAAGCAAAAAGTGAGATAGCATGCATAAACAAAGGGCATGACGCCGAAAACCTTGCCAGTGGTGATCAACGCGGTCACCAGCATCAGAAAAGTGATGAATCAGGCTGAGGATGTCCAATTCTCCATCGCAGATCAGAGATCGAGCGTCGTGCATAGTGAGCCCACACATTCGTCCTAGGGCCTGAGCGTGGACAAAGCGAAGCTGGGGTAAGATTTCTTCGTCACATTCGGATTTCATCAAAGCTTGGAAATCTTCGAAGGTAGGACACACCTCTTGCTTGCCAAAGCTAAAGACGTGTGTTACTGGATTCCAAAACCTTGCCACAGCGTAGAGAAATGGAAGATGCAGCAAAGTGTGACTCAACGTGAATAGTGCATTTATGTCGAAGCCCTGGAAGTTCAACTTTTCCGAGTCGTCCAAGGTAGCAATCCAAGCTATGAGATTTTTGATGAAAAATGCCTCCATTTTGATGTAAAACTGAGATGGAATGAGAGAACCACAAAGCTGGAACCTTTATAGAGGATAAGGCACTGTTCGAAAGACACGTGTCAAAAATCTGGAGGTCGCCAAGCCAACTGGTCGGCCGACCACTTTTTCTGGTCGGCCAGCTAGTTTTTTTGGTTGGCCGACCACATAACTGGTCTCCAGGGCAAAAAAACTGGTCGGCCAGCCACATTTGGTGGTCGGCCATGGAGGAAAACTAGTTTTTGGTCTTTTCCTAGTCTCTAGAAAAGAGCTCCTAGCCTTTCCATGTGTTGGGAGTATTGAAGGTCCGCGCTTCCCTCTGTTTCGGATGCATTCCGTCGCCCGATTTGTCCGAATGCATTTGCTTATCAAGTTGTTAAGTTTTATTGAGTTGTCGAGTTTTGTTCATCGAATTGTTGCTCTTTGTTTATCAATATTGTCGGGATTTGCTTATCGAGTTGTAAACTTGCTAAGGTTTTGTTGTTTCTTAGCAAGTTAAGTTGTTTAGTTTATTGCGTCAGTTCACTACTTGACTGGCAATGTACAATGCTCAATTTCCATTCAATCTCATTTTTGTGCAAAGTGATGCGATGTGATGCTAAGAACACAAAATACAACACTTTTTGAACAAAAAGCTGTTTCATTACATCATAGTTCTTTTTTACAACATTTTACAACAAGGGTAAGTTTTAAAGAAAATGAAACTGCCTAACACTATACAATGTGCTACAACTACAAGTAAAAAAGGAAAATAAAACAGGAACATCTACATCAGTGCTGTCGGGCTCAAGATCGGGAGGCTCTCTTCATCCTCTTCGGTTGAGCAGCCTCTACACCATCCGCGCCAGCACCATCATCTGAATTAGAGTTACCGTCCTCAGGATCCTCCCCAGTATCACCTCCACTATCAGAACCGGAACCAGAGTCCTCCTCTCTGGCTGTGGAAGTCTCCGACTGAGGATGCACAGACCCCTTCTCCTCGCTAGACTCCTCATCAGCTCTGATAAGCGCTCTACGCCTACCTTGGCTGCGAGTCGAGTCCCCTCTCCCAGCTCCTCGAGAAGGCCTGGATGACCCAGCCTATAGTGGTGGCATCTAAAAAAAAGAGGGCAATTTGAATACATTAGCCAATATGTATATCAGATGCAGAGACAAGAAAGCTACATAGAGTGGGTGCATGCAAATACAGTATATGAATGTGGTGTGTGTCAGATGTGCTCTACACATACAGTCGACCAATGTAGTGAAATAGTCAAATTCAGCATGTCATCAGAAGTTTGATAAATGCAAGAAAATTGAAAAGTACCGAAACACCGATGATGAACAACTGCATCTCCCTCCGCAAAACCATACTCTCGAGTGAGGCCACCACTTCGAGTAACCCATCACAATACTCTCTGGGAGGCTGCAGATACAAGCTCAAGTCATTAGTGAATGAATGAATGAATGTCTAAATAGCTGAATGTTACATCAAAACTATAAAGCATACCGGTGGCGAGTCAGGGTCACTGATGTATCAATGATCAGGCAATGGAGGCTCCAATGGAATCGAGTAAGACGTCCCATATCGCTAGCCTGTCAGCTCGATCGGGAGATCTGGCTATCCAGCATGATGGTAAGTCAGGGGAATCAGTCCAGCCCCACCTCTCGATGTGCCTGCCCTGCTAGTCGAAGGGGTATCTGCAACCCGGACTCGACTCGACGATGACGTGCCAACGGCCCTCCGTGTGGGAGTACGAATACCTGACAGTGGAGGCATCAAGTACATATGGCGGTAGGTTGCGTACTCCCTCTCCTCCAAATGCAGAACTGTATCAGTACCCAACATGAGCTCCTCAACCTCCCGGGGAGTGAGTCTCTCAGTGGATCGCATGTCATCTGGAGGTGCTAAAGGGATACCCTGATCAGGGTTGCCCATCGTCTGACGCATAAAGTGATCCCCCAAAAGCCAGGCCCTGTCAACTGGCCCCTCAACTAAAATCCTGTATAGAGAAGAGGTCAATGCCCCAGGGAATCAGAAATGGGTATCTCCTTCCAAGGGTGCCCAGGGCTGCCAAGTGATCTGCGGATAACGAGTGCACAAACTAATTAGATGTCATAAATATGCAAGATGAACCAAAGCTGAAAACATGAAGAACTGAGAGTTCTGGATTACCTCCGTCGGTTGTATGGTATCGAAGAACTGTCTAAGGTAGGGCAGAGTCTCCCGAGTCCTCAGCCGGCACCGATCCTCGAATCTGCGAGAATAGGGGATCTCAAGAGGAACCTCCACCTCAAGATCTGGGCCAGCGTCGGGAAGTATGCATAAATCCATAGTTGTGAAAGAACAGGACAGTGGCCGTCAGAATACAGAATGTATAGAAAATACAGAATGCTGAGTGCAGGATATGAATACAGAATGTTTAAAAAGTACAGAATGCTGAGCGCAGAATGTGAATATAGAATGTACAGAGAATGCAAAATGCTGAGAGCGGAGTGTAAAGTACAGAATGTAAAATGTGCCATATGTGCCGTATACAAATAATGAAAAGCAGAAATGTAAATCAAGAGGACAAAAAGTACCTCCCAGGCTCTCCAGTAGCCACCGACTATGTTCCCCTGCCCGCGGGAGGTCGCGCTCATATAACAGTAAAGAGTAGTGAGGCCAGCGCCACCCCAATCATACTGGCTAACCTGTGATAGGTCTACCAAAGCGCTGAGCAGATAAAGTCCAATGGTGTTCCCCCTGTCGGAGAACAAAGTGGTCCCGAGGAGGAACATCAAAAACCCCCAAGCATACTGCTCTATCTCCTCGACAGTCTAGGGCGAAGTCCCCCTGTATTGCACGGGAAACCAGGTGTACCTGACTCTACCCAATGATCTGTCAATCGGCGGGCAGACTCCCAGTAGATAAATCCAAGTCGCCTCCCATTCGCCCATATCTGCGTCATAGGGGACCGGTCGGCCGGCTACGTCAAGGTCAGTCAGCATGGTGAAGTCAAATGGGGTCATCATCATGTCCCCATTAGCTGAAAAGTGGAACGAGTTGGTGGTGCCCCACCACCTCTCCACGAGTGCCCCTATAAGGGTCCTACTCGCCAGGTAATGTGATAGCCCTACGCAGAAAGATCCAAATCCCGCCTCATCCACGATATGGCGAACGGTGTCTGGGAGCTCCACATACCACTCCCTAGCAAGGATCGATCTGTAACCCCATGTGGAACGGAAAGAAACCTGCATTCAGAATGAACAGATGTATTCAGTTTCAGATTGAAATGTATGAGCTGTGTGCAAATCAAATCAGACACTATGTTATGGACTGCGTGTTCACTATGAGCTGTGTGCAAATTAAATCAAATACTGTGTTGTGAACCGTATGTTTAGTATGAGCTGCATGCAAATGCAATTAATGAGCTGTGTGTTCACCAATGAAAATGTATGAGCTGTGTGTTCAGAATTGAAGAGGATGAGCTGTGTGTTCACGAATGAAAGTGTATGAGCTGCGTGCAAATACAACGAATGAGCTGTGTGTTCACCAATGAAAATGCATGAGCTGCGTGTTCAGAATTGAAATGTGTGAGCTGCGTGTTCAAAATGAAGTGTATGAGATGTGTGTTTAGAATTGAAATGTGTGAGCTGCGTGTTCAAAATGAAGTGTATGAGCTGCGTGTTCAGAATTGAAATGTGTGAGCTGCGGGTTTAAAGTGAAGTGAACGAGCTGTGTGCCCAAAGAACGAGCTGTGTCCCTGAGAATGTGTCGTGTGCTTGAGACAAACTGTGTGGTCAGAATGAGCCGCGTGTTTAGAGTAAGCTGTGTGCCAAATTAACAAAGTGCTGTGTTGTGAGCTGCGTGCCAAATGGACAGAATACTGTGTTGTCAGCCACGTGCTAAAATGACAAGAGTATTTCTATATATGAGATGTGTGCCAAATAGACTGGGTGGTGTGTGAAGGTGTTTAGAACGAATAGATGAAATACATAGCGAAAGCATGAAATGTGCAGGAAATGCAGAATACATTGCAGAGAACGTAGAAGTATGGTATGTACCTCTCGCGCCAGGTAGGATAGATGAGACTCAAGCTCTTGTAGCAGCAAGTCTGCAGGCACCCGTTGCGCAAAGTCGGTGAAATGATGGAAAGTACTCGGAGGAAGGATATGCACCTGCGGGTGGTACCTCTCCAGGTCAAATGGCCGCATCCTCAGAGGCAATGACATGACGTCGGGATCATCCTCTACCCTCAGGGAGCCTCCGCCGTACAGAATATTATCAGCCATTTGAAGAAAGATGCAAAAATGAGTGAAATGAGCAAAAATTGCAAAAAGTCAACTCTCGGGAAAGGAAAAAGTCAACAAAAGTCAACTCCTGAGAAAATGTGCCAAACTTCAAGACAAACATACCTCAAGTGGTGAAAATGGAGAAAAAAGCTCCGAAATCAAATTTTAATCGGTTCAAAGTGAAGAAAATCAAAAGTTTTCGCAAAACAACTTCGTGTGGGCATTGGAAAACGTGTATAAGGCGTAGATCTGAAGGGAAAAATGGTCTAGGAAGCAAGAGGAGCTGATTTCAGCCTTTGAGGTATGAGCAAAAGTGATTTGGACAAGTCAACTTAAAGACCCAAACCTAAAAGGACAAAATTGCCTCAATTTTTGTAAACTGGTTGGCCGACCAGTTTTTCTGGCTGGCCGACCACCTTGTGAGCAAAAACTGGTTGGTGGCTATTCTAGGTGGTCGGCCATCCCCCCTAGGTGGTCTCCAAGGTCCCTTGGTTCTCCCTATGTATTTTGGTGATGATTGGAGTCCTCGGCTCTCGAGAAAGTACCAGAAAAGTGCACTTTTCGGCACGAGATGTCTCCGCGGGAACTTCAATTCAAGTCTTCGATGTGTGGCTCGTCGTTACTTGCCAAGAGCAAGGTGTATCCTTTTTTAGTACGTTGCGACCCCTCCGAGTGGTAAATCGGAGGTCGCGTTTGAGTTGCTCTCTTTAAGGCTCGTACTTCTTTACTCAGTGTTTTGTTTCAAGCATGCTTTTGAAGTTGCATTGTTATGCACACCACTTGCATTGTTGTGCACGTTCCACTGGTATTTTCATGCACCCATACTTTACTTACGTCATCACGCATGTTTCGCTTGCATTGCTATGCACTTTTCCATCGGCGTCATACGTATCCGCGTTCGATATAGCGTTGAACATATGTTGATAACTATGTTGTACCTGTTAAGTTTCTCTCTTTTGCAGGCACGATATTGTATGCATAGTTCATTCGAGGCTGGTGCGACCAGACGATATTGTAAGTACGGTTCATTTGAAGCTGGCGCGACCAGACGAACCGGACGGTATTGTATTCTCCGTGTGAGACGTAGCGAGAATTGTGCAATTATCTTACATCCTTTCTGCATGTGATGTAGTTTGGTCTGTATTCGCTTGCTTAAATTGCTGCATTTATTGTGTATATTTGCTTCATTACAGCTTTCTTTGTATGATCATAAGTTATGTTCGGCATCTTGCATGTCCTTTGCATTTTGCCCCTGCCTGCGGCCACATCTTTTTTATTATCTCGTCTATTTGTCTAAGTCTTCGGCCTTGTCCAAAATAGGTCGTCTCTAGGCTTTGACATTCACTCCCGTCACTTATGACTTTCGAGTTCTGTTAAAGAGGGTGTAGACACCCCATTTTTGACCGTCCTCAAGACTTGGACGTCACCGTTTGAACACCCGGTGATTATCCATGTTTGTGTTTGTTTGGGGTTCCCGGAGGTCTCGGCTACGCGCCTTGCCTCAGGACCTCCGAATTCGACTGTTTTGTGTCTGGTTTTGCACCAAACACTTGTGCTTTGCCTTGGAGGGGCAGGGAATACCTTGTGAGGCATCCCCACATATCACCAGCCGTGGCTAGAGGCCACTGGCCAGGGTTTTATGCCATCGGCAATGTATGTTGCCGGCCGGCATTCTTTGTTGCCGGTCGGTAGTCAATTTTGTCAAAATGGCATTTTTGAGCAGCCGACTACTGTTCATCTACTTTTGCTGATATTTTAAAACAGCTGTCTTGCATTTGCTTCCCCTCCATACACGTGTATGGAAGGATGGCCCTCTTGTTAGCTTACCTTGTAAGCTTTACAAGATTGGCTCCTCTATAAGAGGAGGCCCTCTCTCCCTTGTTCTAAGGTTAGAGAAGTTGGAGAAGAGAGTGAGAAGACTCTGGTTTTAGGGTTTAAGTTAGTGTATCTAACCTATATCTATATCTCTCCCTCTCTTGCCATTGTGTGTGTTTTAGGCTTAGTTTTGTGCAGAAACACCTACCATCACACCATCCTCTTGGAACTGAGGTTCTTGAGGCTTGTTTTTGGAGCTTTGAAGCTGGTTTGGAGCTCAAGGGGCTGCTGGTCCACCATTTTTGAAGGTTGTCTACAAGGGTAAGAAACTAGTCCCTTTTTCCCCATTTTTGCATAGCTTTTTTTTCCTATCTTAGAACTGTTTTTGTGCTTAGTGTATAATATAAAAAAGTTCTATTTTTGGGCCCTCTAAATAGTTTGTTTAGAGTGTTTTGTGGTTTGGAGGTGTTTGACCCCTCTTAAGTCTTGAGAGGCCCCTTTTTGTGCTATTTTGAGTGAGCTCTGGGACTTTGGTGTTTGGGCCTCCTCACCACTGAAATCTTGAGGGATTTCAGTGGTAAGGATGGTACCTTGAAGTCCCAAGAAGGAGAGGGCCACCCCCTCTCCTTGTTGTCCTTGAAAAGGGCACTTTTGGCCTCTTGAGGGAGCACCATGTTTGAGTACTTGTTGATCATGCCATGGCTGTATTTTATGCTTATTATGCCATGATATAACATTTTTGTGTGTTGGTTTTGGTACACCATGTTAGTTTAACATACATGCCATGTAATGCCTTGTTGTTGCCTCAATATGCCTTAGGTTGTAAGTCCTTGTTTTAGCATGTTTTACGCTTAACTTTGTGAAGCTTCAATGCATGTTTTTGTATGCTTTAGCTCTATTTTAAGTCATTAGAGTCATCCATGCCCTGCTTTGTATAGCCACCATGTGATCCCTCTTGTATGCCTTAAGCTTTGACTCTTCTAGCATGCCTCACTTGCATGACTTATTTGTTTGGGCACCTCTTCTAGCATGTTTTCAGTGTCTAACATGTTGATTATATATCCATGTTTGTCCCTTTTTAAGTGTGCTTAAAAGTTACTTTGATATGCTTAGGTATTGGATCATGTGTGCTTGCATGTTTGTATGCATTTTGGCCTTCTTTTCCATGGCATTTAGCCACTGTTTTGGACCTAATCTAGAGCTGTCCAAATAGTGTAAGTTCATCCCTTGCATGTCATTCAAGTGTTGTTACATTGTACCATGTTTACATGCTTTGGTTACATATGTTGCATGCTTGAAATCACTTGCATTTGCCTTGTATTCCTTTGGTCAAATGCCCAGCATGTTGCATGCTTAGATTCCATCTTGCATGCTCTAGTGGTTTGCATAATTGTGGCATGCTTGTTTGCTTTGTTCCTAAGGTTGTGTGCCTAATGTGCATTGCATTGTATGCTACCCTTTCATGCCATTGCATACTAGTTAACATGCCTAGGTTGCATTCCATCTAGCATGTACGCCTTGTCCCTTGATCTAGTGATAGGGATTGGGCTATTATTTGTTGGTTTGCATTCATTTGAAATTGAAGTTGCACACTTGATTCTTTGGGCCATCATGCATGGAAATGCGTGATTGGTGGTCCGAGAATCGAGGCACATCCTCCTTTGAGTCCTTAACATGATAAGGAGTGTGATTGGTGCATATATTGCTTGAATTGCATTGCCATGCAAGGCTCTGTCCTCTGCTGCTGTCAAACAGGTTCTGCAGGAATTTATTGCCGATCGACTGCACAGAGTGCCGACCGGCAATCAATTGGTGGCCGATAGCTTCACTCTCTGCCGATGACCACATCCCACTGCCGGTGGCAATTCTACTCGGCCGGTGGTGTCTTCCAATGTCCAGGAAAGCAACTCTGAGACTTTGGCAGTCTTCAAAGGGGCAGAGCAGGGAAAACAGAGGCAGTCTATGCATGGCAGTGTGCTTCCGAGCAGGACCCGAGCATGCATTGCATTGGACCCGCTTCCCGAGGACTTTACTGCTTTCCTTAGCTTAGTTAATTTGTAAATTAATTAAGTGGTCTGTAATAATTAATTAGCTCGTAGGTTAATTAATTTGTATATTTATTTGGTCCCTCCGGGCGAGGGCGAATCTGTAATAAGTGTGGGTGCGTGTGTGTGCATGTCTTCCAATCCCCACTTCTTTCTTTCCTTTTATTTACCCGCTTATGATGGTAGATTAGGGCATGTTTAAATTGGCATCCTTATGCTATGCATGCGTGCATCCATACACTTGTCTTGCATGCACCGGGCTCGGCGCATCATGCTAACTGCATTTGTACTTCAATTCCAAATTGAATACGTGCATCAATTGATTGCATTTCACATGACATGTTTAGGTTAGCCGAGCCTACCCTAATTGCATTTTGTATGTGTTGCATTAGCCATTTTAACATGAACTAGGACCATGCATGTTTGCTAACTAGCTTCTGTTTTGGCTTGGAGTACTAGGTAAGCTTCCATGCTTTAGCATATCGTATGTGTGTGAATGCTATCATGACAGCATGCTTACCATGTGGCTAGATGCTTATGTGAGATAAACTGCCTGAATGCCTATGGGTGAAGGTTGGATTGTTTGAGTTGGGACAGCTCATTGAGATCCGTCTTTTAGCCTACTTGCGAGTAGCAAATCCCAAAGCATTTTCTAAAACAAACGGATATGCAATGCTTGTTTCGAAATTAGGCAATCTAGTCTATACTTGTTTGCTATGTGCATAACATAGTAATTCTAGGCTAATAACCGGAATAAGAGCACATAAACGTTTTCAAAAATAGATATCACGGTTAGAAGAGGCCGGTCTTCGGACCGGGCGAGAGGGGGTGCTCATAGCTGACCTTCCCCAATCGTACCCAAGTTCCCGAGCCGAGGCAACTTTGGTGATGACGGGCACGTGGCCTTTGGCACCGAGTCAGGGTTTCCTAAATTTTCCATTTTAAAAAAACATTTAGGTGGCGACTCTATATCTGGTAAAGCAATCCATGTTTGGCACTTCTTTTCAAGAATCTGTTTTCTCAAAACGATTTGCCGGATTTGGACTATTTGGTTCAAGATTAAGAACCGTGACACAAAAGGGAGTCCGAATTGTAGCGAGGCCCCCCCGCGGGCGTTGTTACAGAGGGGCAACTGTAGACACCCTATTTTTGACCGACCTTAAGACTCAAACGTCATCGATTGAGCGCTCGGTGATGGTACATGTTCTGCTTGTTCTGAGGTTTCGAAATTTCGACTGAGAGCCTTGCCTCCGAGCCTCGGAACTTTTTGGTGCTTTGACTCGGTCTACGGACCAGGTCTTGTTTTCTCTTCCCGGAGGGAGGGAGAGGTCTTGTAGACCACCTCTCAGTGGCCATGGGCTACCTTTCGTGGTCGTAGGCCACTGTTCTCGTTTGAAGACTAGTTTCCGATTTTCGGAGCCGTCGATCGCGCGCCTCGGCTCGGGACCGCTTAACATTCTCCGTTTGGCATGGTTTTCGGAACACACCTTGTTTGCTCTGTCTAGAGGGACACTGTGGCCCGGGAGACCACTTTTGTGGTCGCACGCCACTTTCGGTGCTCAACAGCCAGTTTTCAAGGCACTCGGCTGCGCGCTTTGCCTCCCGAACTCTCGTTTTGCATCCGTGTTAGTTCATTGTTGGCATGAGCCTTGTTTTCCTTGTTTGGGAGGTGGTACAAGGGTGGGAGACCACATTTTCTCCTTGGAGACCACTTTTCCCCCGCCAGTCGATTTTCTTGTCTGGAAACTGATTTTTTTGATCTTCGGGCAACATTTACTAGTCTCCCACCACACCTTGGGATTGTTTTCAGTGTGGAGACCACCAATACCCTTGGCCGACCACCTTTTTTTTGGGAGACCACTTGCCCTAGTCGGCTGACCAGGGAAACTGGTCGGCCGACCACCTTTTCTGGTCGGCTGGTTTCCTCCTGTTTTGTCAAATTGTGTGGATGCCAGCTGTGCCAGCTGGAAAGCATAGATTGTATCCTCCATACACATGTACGGAGGATTTACATCCAAGTTTTTAGCTTCTTGAGGAAGCTTTAGCTTCAAACCTCTATAAGAGAGAGCCTCCATCTCCTTAGCTAGGGTTCAGAAATTGGCTTAAGGTAATGTAATAACCCCAACCTCCGATTAATGCTAAACCACGATTAATTATGCCTAATAGTAATTTAGAAGGAATTTGGGATTAATTTGCATATGCGTTGCATGACTTATGTGCCTCTATCTGTTCAGTGTCAAAATATCTGTTCTTGTTTTAAGCTTCGAACTGCGAATTGGAAGCCTTATCGGCGCCCGATTTCGAAATTGATTAGTGTTTTAGACTAGTTGGAATATATGTGATTTTAAGGTAGGCTCAGTTAAAATTCATTTGGAATGATTAAATTAGATTAAATAATGTTAAATTATGGAACCTAGATAATTGCTATTTTGCCATTATAGTGGGCCAATTGTTTAGTCTTGATTTAGCTTTACTTAGCATCATTTTGTTCATCCTCTTGAGCTCAAAACCGGCTAGAGGGAGGGAGAGTGAGGAGAACTTGGTTTCATCAAGATTTAGCTTGGATTTTGGAAGAATTTGTAGGAGAATTGCAAGATTGAGCTTCCTTACCTCTAAATCAAGACTTAAGGTAGTAAATTCATCTTCCTAATTGTGCTATTAAGTAATCCTTGCATGGTTCATGGTCAATTTAGTGTCTCAAGCTAGGAATTGGTTTAATGGGTTGAATTGAAGTCCATATCATGCATACATGTTTATAACATAGCATTTGGAAGTGTTTTCTTGGGAATTCTTGCATGCAAGATCACATTTTCGTCATACTCCATGAATTCATCATGAAATTGACTTTAAACTTGCAATTGGTTATATTTTGGAGCTTTGAATTCTATTGAACACTTGCATGTTTGGTTCTTTCTTAATTCTTGAAGTTTTATTTGAAATTGTATTTAATTAACTCACCTTTGGGCTTTGATTTTACAAATTGAGCTTTGAAACATGTTATACTATGAGTTTAAAGTGTTTTTCCAGAAAATGGGCTCAAGAGGTTGAGTTTTGAGCTGTTGAATTCTTGGTTTGGGCTTGGGAAGCAAATCTGGAAATTCCAGAATTTGGCTTCCTCGCTCGAGCGAAGGATTCCTCGCTCGAGCGACCATCGTTTGTTCAGAGCTCCGCTCGAGTGAAGAAATGGTGGCTCAAGCGTAAATTTCGAGCTCTCAGGTTTTTGGTGCACGCAGACGCACGCTCAAGCGAAGAGACCTACACTCGAGCTAAGAGCTGTGTCCCACGCTCGAGCGAGCATCGAGCGTGCATCGAGCATAAAAAATCAGCAACCAGTACTTTTGCATTTTACAAACCGCTCGAGCGAAGAAGTCTACGCTCGAGTGACCCCTCTGTTTTGACAAGCTCGCTCGAGCGAAGAAAGCTACGCTCGAGCGAGACCCCTGTTTTCAGCAACTTTTGAAAAATGTTTTCTAAGGCACTTTTGCATCCTCATCCCATCCTAGGCATTCCTAGGCCATGTTTAAGACTCTATAAGAGAGGATTCAAGGTTAGAAACACACTAAGAATCAATGACATAAGTCATGTATAATTAGAACGTGTGTTTCAAGTGTGTATCTGTTATGTGTTATGTAGGTCACGTGCCGCATTCTGTTTGACCTTTTGAGTCTGTCTATCTGGTTCAAGGCCCACTGTGAGTAATAACTTAGTAAAGATATGTTAAACAGTACTTCTCTTTTGTGTGACAAAATGAGATCTGTTTTCTAAAATGATATGTTCTGTACAATGAATGATTGTTCAATTTCTGACATGTATTCGTGACATCCTTAGTATCATGTGATATCTACGGCTGTTACCCGGTATCGGAGGTTCCTTTATGGAACTTATATCTGTCTGCACTCTGTTACCTGTACCGGAGGCCCACCATGGGGGCTTAGCTGTTCTGTTCTGTCCCGGATCCGGAGGTTCCTTCTTGGAACTGGGTTATTCATAACCTTATGCTTATGCGTTCTGTTCTGTTCTGCTCTGTTCTGTTATGCTAATGGATGTATCACGTAAACTTAAGCATGACTTATGATTTCTTTCTGTATACGATCTGAACAAGTATGAATTTGATACAATATGAATTGATTTCCGAAATCTGTGCGAACTCATTCATTGAAACCTCTTTACTCTGTTTATTATTCACTAGGCTTTCGTTCACAACTTACTATATATATGTAGGTGAGGCGGCACATGATCCAGGCCAGAGTTGACGGCCTTCCGTTCTGTTTTCTCAGCCAACTGGTGCGCCTCCCAAGGAGGTTCCGCTTGAAGCCTATTGACATGGCTGTTTTTGTGTTCATGCTAGTCTGTATGTGTGTTCTGTAAGCCAGGTCTTGGGAACTACTCTATGTAAATATTGATGTATTTGACTAGCATGTTTATGTATATAAATAAGTTTTGAAAAGTTCTGTCTCATGTACGTTATCACAGCTGATTGGACCTTGTTTACTTTGTATATTGCTTCCGCAGCCCCTTATTATTTGCTAATCTGTTCAGAGGTCTTTGGTAATCCACGGATTACTGGCCGGTTACGGTGCCAAACCTATAGGGGCGGGTTTGGGTTGTGACAGGCAAAATACATACCTCCATTCTATATCTCTCTATATTTTGGCTCAAAGTGGTATTGTTCTTGACCTATTGCACCACACCTCATAGCCATACACCTCCACCATTGATCTGAGGTTCTTTGAGGGTATTTTCAGAGGTTGAAGAGTTGGTTTTTGGTCCCAAAACTTGCTGGTTTTGCTGAGCTTCAAGGGTAACTTCTTTTTTCTTTTTTTAAGCTCAATATTGATCTTTCTCTTAGCCATACTTGCATGCATATTTAGGCTTTGTTGTCAACTGAAAAAAGCTTCATATTCAAGTGTTTTTCATGTTTGTTTGAGGTTCTTTTAGTGTTGAGGGTCATCTACCCTCTTGCATGCTCTATTTAGCCTTGTTTTGTGCCATGCCATGAGACCTTTGTGTTGATCTTTGCTTGGCCTTTTAGCCACTAAAATCCAGTGGATTTTCAGTGGTTGGCATGTGGTTTTGAGGGCCTAAATCAGAGAGGGGAGACCCTCTCTCATTTGGCCTTGTTTGTTTGCATTTTTGGCCTTTCAAAGGAGCACATAGCTTCATACTTCCAAGGCTTGGTTCAAGCCCTTTTTGGTGACTTTTGGGACCTGCCTAGACTCTATCTATGGCTGATTTGGTCACCTTGTGTTTGCCTCTTGCATGTGTAGAATAATCCCTTTCATGGCTTATCAAAGTAGCACCTCATTCTTGCATGTATTGGTCATGTTTCAGTGGGTTTTTGGCCATCATTTGGCATGCCATGATTTTGTTTTTTGCTGGTTTGGTAGCCTCTCAGATGCTTCATATGCTTATAGTGTAAATCATGGTTCACTAGCTTGAAATGCATGATGTTTTGGCCCTCTATTCTAGCATATTTTGGCCATGATCCAAACTGATTTTGTTCATATTTTGGGCTGCCTTAGCTCTATTTTGAGGCCTCTTGGTTGAATGATGCTTGCCATGCATGCTTGTAGTGTAATGCTACTTATTAGCCTAACATGCTCTATACTTTTGATCATCATTCTAGCATGATTTTGGCCTAACTCAAAGAAGTTTTTACTCATATTTCAGCATGCTTAAGCTCTGTTTGAAGTGTCTTGGGTCACGCATGCATTGTTGTGTATGGTCATGGTTCAATCTAGCTTACTAGCTTTGTATATCGAGTCCACTAGCATGCGTTGCTTGGGCTTTTGGCATGATTTAGCATCATTTCTATCATGATTTTAGTGCATATTCCATGGCCATGCACTCACATTTGTCACTCCTTCCATGCATTGGAAGGTTTATGCTTTAAGCCTTAAGAGTGAGCCATCATTTATGCATGTTTGCCTAAGCTCATGAGCTTCATTTCAACATGTTCTTGACTCTTAATTTGGCATGATTAAGCTCTGTCCAGAGCTGGTTTAGTGGTCTAAGCTTGGTATTGTATGCTCCTTGTGTATTGCTCTTGACTAGCCCTATGCTCTAGGCCTTCTAACATGCCTCGTTTGTGTTGTCTGATTGATTCGGCATCATTTAATACTCCATTTTAGAGCATGTAGCATTGTCATATTCTCATGCATGTCACTCTTTAATCGCGCTTAAGAGTTGTGCCTTTATGCTTTACTTTCGAGCCATGAGTTAAATGTGCATTTCATGCTCTTTGTGCCTAGGTTTTGTTGAGTTTTGGCCACTGGTTTGGGTGTGGCCGAGGCCCATCCATTTTGGTTTAAGTCCATCTAGCATTGCGCATGCCATGTAGTTCGTCGCATTGAGTATGCTATTTGACATCCGCATTGTGTATGCTAGTCGCATTGTGTCATATTGTTGCATGCTTATGTTGTCTTGCATCGAGTATGCGTGCATTAGCATTGTGCATTGTGCATTGTGCATGCCATTAGCCTTGTTAGGTTGTTCATGTTGCATTCCATATTGGCATTGTGTATGCTATCATGTCCCTTGCATATTTGCATGCTTAGGTTGCATTACATGTTTGCATGCTTGAGCCGCATTGTGTATGCCATGCCATATCATTTGTTGCATTGTGTTTGGGGCAGGAGTTAGCCCAAACATGGGAAACGAGGAGCGTTTCATACTTGAAGTGATGAAACGCGCCTCGATTCCCGGTCGCCGACACTCTTGACCACCCATGACGGAGTTGTTGGCTTTAGGTGCTTGTATGTGCATTCATTTCACATTGAGTCATGCAATTTGGCTCCTCGGCCATCATGCATCAAAATGCGTGATTGGTGGCCCGAGGGTCGAGGACTACACTCCCTTGAGCTTATGCAATGATGAGGAGAGTGGTCGTGCACACATGTGTTGCAAATACTTTGACGTGCCTCTCTCTTTCCCTTTGTTGCAAAAAACCAGGGACCAGGAGAGGAAACTGGTCAGCTGACCAGATTTACTGGCAGGCCGACCACTTTTTTCGGTTTCCACCACAAAAGGTGGTCGGTAGTTGGTCTCCCATGCCTATAAGCTGGTCGGCAGCCTTCCCACAGATTCCCGGGATGGAGTTTCATCTCTCTGGAGCTTTGTGCAAGTTTCTGAGATCAATTGCAAACAAAGGCAAGTCGGGGCGTCGCGAGAGATTTCCAAACAAGGCAATTCGAGCATGTATGCATCCTTCATCATCCGAGGCAGAGCTGAGGCAGCCTACATCATATAGTTTATATGCTTATTTAATTGCTAACTTAGCTAATTTGTTAATTAGTTAGAGTTGTGTAATAATTAACTGTGGCTCGTTATTCATTATGTTGTGTAATAACTAGTTTAATTAGATTAGCTTAGATTAGCTAGTTGGTTCTGTATTATTCGTTCGGACCCTCCGTCGAGAGGGCACAACTGTTGTAAATAAGTGTGCGTGTGTGTGATGCATGTCTTCCAATCCCCATTTCTTTGTCCCTTTTATTTACCAACTTACGATGTTTAGTTTTAGGGCATGTTTCAATTAGCATCCTTATACTCGCATGTTTGCATCCATTCATCTGTCTTGCATGTACTGGGCTCGGCTCATCATACTAACTGCATTGTATTTCAATTCTTGTTTGAATACATGTATCAAATTGCATTTCACATGACATTTTAGAATAGTTGGGCCTCTCTTAATTGCATTTTGTATGTGTTGTATTCGGCATTCTTGACATAACTAGAATCATGCATTGATTTCTAACATCGCTTTTGTTTTGGCTCAAAGTACTCGGTAAGTGTTTACGCTTTAGCATCCTTGTATGTGTGTGAGTGACTGCCATGATAGCATGTTTACCATGAGGCTAACTGCTTATGTGATATAACTGCCTGAATGCCTGTGGGTGAAGGTTAGATTATTTGAATTGGAACAATTCATTGATTGCGAGTTTTAAGCCCACTTGAGAGTGGCAAATCACCATATTTTCTAAGCCCACTTGAGGGTGGCAAAATCCGCATTTTAGCCTACTTGCGAGTAGCAAACCGCTTTCAAAAACAAACATGAGATGTTTTGTTCCAACTTAGGTGATCCAGTCTATACTTGTATACTATACGCATCACATAGTAATTCTAGGCTAATAAACTGAAATAAGAACGCATGTGTTTTCAAAAATAAGATATCATGTTAGTAAAGACCGATCTTTGATCGGGCGAGCGGGGGTGCTCATTGCATGACCTTCCCCAATCGTACCCAAGTTCCCGAGCCGAGGTAACTTTGGTAATGACGGACACGTGGCCTTAGGCACGAGTCAAGTTTTCCTAAATTCCCCCAAAATAAAATATTTAGGTGGCGACTCTGTATCTGGGAAAGTAGTCCATGTTTGGCACTTCTTTCTAAAATCAGTTTTTCAAAACGATTTGCCGGATTTGGACTCTTTGGTGATTTATCGATCTTGCATTGCACTTTGTGAGATTAGATTTAGAACCGTGGCATTTGAGTTCGAGCTGTAGTAAGCCTAGATGAACAAAACGGGATTTTTCCGGGATGCGTCCACACTAAGCTCTAGACAAGATTTGTAAAGTGGCCCACTAAATGGCATTCGTGTAATTAACTTTGATTCAATAGTTTAACATTATTTAATCTAATTTAATCATTCCAAATCAAATTTCAATTAGACCAGTCATAAAATCACATAAATTCTAATTAACATATAACACCAATCAATTTCTAATTCGGCCGCTGATAAGGCCTTTAATTTGCAGTTTGAAATTAAAGCACAAACAGATTCATTCAAAAATCAAACAGATAGAAATGCATTTAAAACAATACACTCTTACAATCAATTCGGGATTTCATTCTAATCAGTTACTTATCATGGTCAATCACAGTTTAACACTACTCAAAGGTGAGGGTTGTCACATAAATTCAAACCATTTTCGAAAACAAACATGAGTTGTGTTGTTCCAATTCTTACGACCTTAGTCTATACTTGCTTGTGTGTGCCACATAGTAAAGTTAGCTAATAATCGGAATAAGAACATATGATGTTTATAAAATAGCACATCATGATAGTAGAGGTTGATCTTTTGATCGGGCGAGCGGGGGTGCTCATTTCAGGACCTTCCCCTCTCGTACCCAAGTTCCCGCGCCGAGGCAACTTTGGTGATGACGGACACGTGGCCTTTAGCACGAGTCAGGATTTCCTAAATTTTTCAAAAATAAAATATTTAGGTGACGACTATGTAATCTGGCAAAGTAGTTCAATTTTGGCATTATTTGATTTAAAATCGATTTTTCAAAATGATTTGCCATATTGGACTCTTTGGTATTTATCAGTTTCACATTGCACTTGTGAAACTAGATTCAGAATCGTGACAGGAGTCCGAATTATAGAACCAATTCGAGCTCTCCAAAAGGGGGTGAGAAGAAGTCGAGTTACAACAGTTCATCTTACTGCAACAGAGAACAAACAGAGCATGGACAGGGTATTCTCAATGATTTGTTTGCACAATTCACCCCTCCTTATCATGAACAGATCAAAGGAGAGACAAACCTTTGTCCACAAACCATCAACTCAAGCAATTTCATTGTATGATGGCTTGTGAACCAAAGTATGCAAGCTCAATAAATGCAAAAAAAATAAGACTCTAAACCTCCTCCATTTCATGAATTGATCAAGGGAAGTGATGACCTTGGAAACTTGAACCATTTCATCACTAATAAGTAAGAAATTCCTCAAGTTTCTATGTGTTCAATTAACGTCCGATTGAACACAAAACCAATTATTATCTTGCACCATTTTAGTCCCATTTAAATTGCCATCCATCCTTTAATTTATTGAGTCCAATGGTGAGCTTAAGTCTTCTAATGGAAAAAGGGCTCAAACCAAGTGTTGTCTTAGGCATAAAAGAGACATCATACCATTGGTAATGAACTCCTTAAGGGATTAAACCATTAAGCATGGCATCTCAATCTCATTCTTAAACAAACAAGTTATTTGAAACCACTTTCAAAGCAAAACAAAAGCCAAAGAAAGGAGGGAGGTTGCAGAGATGATTAAGAGTGGTCATAAGTATGGAAAGCCATAAATAAATACAATCAACTCAAACAAGATGGTGCCTAAGGCCTAAAACATCAAGCTTATGAGGATAATTACACTACAAGCATGCAAAACAAAGCTCAAATGCAACTATCAACCAAAAACAATCCTAAAACAGTCTAAAAAAAGTCCTAAAATATGCTGAAGAATTGGGACAAAAATAGCTAGATTAATATGCTAAAGCATAGCACAAGCTAGGCTAGTAAGCAAGACACAAGGAGGGGGGGCTAACCCCTCCAAGTTTGGACTTCAAAATATGATTTTAGCCACTGAAATAACTCTAAAAATCATTTTTTAAAAGCTCAAAAAAAAATAATGTAAAGGTGGAAAACACAAGGGTAAAGGCCTTGAAAGTAAGGTGTAAAGAAGAGTGAACCACCCCTCAAACTTTATTGGCCTTAAACCACAAGTTTCAGAACACAAATACAGGTTTTAAACAACTCAAAAATTAGTAGAAAAGATGGAAAAGAAGTGGTGTAAAGATGGTACAAAAGTAAGAGAAGGTATACCTCTTGAAAAAGGAATGAACCTTTAAGTCGTAAACCAACAATTTCACACTATCAAGTGCTTCAAGAGCTCAAATTCAAGCTCAAATCACATCAGCAAGAAGCTCTCTAGGTTTGGTTTAGAGTGTTTGGGAAAGGCTATGCAAGTTGTAAAAGAGAGAGATAATTGAAGAGAGAGAGGATATTCTTCAAAATTATCTCCTCACTCCTAAATGTTTCTAATCTTCAAAGTAAGAAGAGTGGTCCTCTATATATAGAAAAACAGTCCCTCAATCGAAAATATCTATATAGGGACAGCTAGTGCATTTGGAGGACAACTAGCAAAAATATCTGGGCTTTACACCAGTGGCCGGCTGGCCAGAAGTGGTGGCTGGCCGTCCACAAATGGTGGCCGTCGACCATCTGCCAACCACAAAAAATCTGTTTCCAGGCCCATTCCAATAGGCATATCTCCTTCATTCGGACTCGGTTTTAGGTCATTCTTGAGTCTAAATTGAAGCCCCGGAAGTCTACTTTCCAATAGTGGAAGCTCACATCTAAATTTCAAGTGTACAAAGAGATATTCCTATTTTAGTGAAGGTTGCTCATTTCTATTTTAACCAGATTGATGTCTAACTTCAAACGGCCATATCTGCCTCAACTGGACTTGGCTTTGGGAGATTCTTTAGTCTAAAATGAAGCCTCGGAAGTCCACTTTCCAATGGTGGTGACCTCACAACTAAAGTCTAAGTGTACAAAGCAATAGGCATGATTTAGTGTAGGTTGCTCAGTTCTCTCTTACCAGTTTTATGCTGAACCATTTCCCCAACTAGGTTTCTTCCCTCCCCTTTTATTTTCTTCAACTCCAAACCTCTAAATAAGATGTTTTTAAATATTTTTCAAAGAGTTCACCTACCTTTCATTTATCTCCACTTTGTCCTTACTCAGTTTACCAAAAAGTGCAACTTTTTAAAGAAATGCAAGCCTCGGAACATCACAGAAACATTTTCAAAAATATTTTGAAAGAGGGGGTTTTAAGGTTTGAAATAGTTTTGGTCAAAATAATTTTGGTCCAAAATGGGGTGTAAGATTGAGATTTAGAAGCTCTTCTTGCTAAAGAAATCGAACATGTGCACAACATAACTTTCATTATCAAGTGATCAATCAGTGGTGCCCAAGTCTTAAGGGCGGTCAAAAATGGGGTGTCTACAGTAGTCACCAAAGATTTAAAGTAAAATTATGGTAGTTATTTGGCTACAAAATTTATTTTAGTCAGCAAAAATTAGTATACAGTGACTAAATATTTTTTGGTTACCGAATATACATATTTGTTAACCAAATTAGGTAGTCACCAAAGATTTAAAGTAAAATTATGTTAGGTATTTGGCTACTAAATTTAATTTAGTCGGCAAAAATTAGTATACCGCGACTAAAACAAACTTTAGTAGCCTAAAACCTGAACTAACGCCGACCAATATTTTTTTAGTCGCCTATTGTGGCACTTTTGGTGACTAAATTTTAGTTTAGTTGACAATAATTAATATACAACTACTAAAAAGATTTAGTAGCTAAATTGTAACACCCCGAAAATAATTACAATAGAACTATCCGTGGTATTAATAAATGATCATACCATTCTGAATATAATGTTCCTTCCATTTCATATGATTCCATAGTACAAAAGATAACACATGTAGTTATACATTCATAAGCCCTAACCCTGAATCTATAGCATATGTTATAAACAAAGATATGGAGTAAGAGTAAAACAGATATAATAAGGCACTATCCAAGGCAATGCTTGGTTACAACAAAGATGGATTTAAATCCAATACAATTTAAGCCTTTGGCTTGTACAAAATAAATACAACAATTAACACAAAAAGAAGCCTTTAGCTCCAAGTTCCTTCCAAGCTATGTCCTTTGCGGAAGCATATCTTCAACACCTGAAAATGGTTTTCCCAGGTGAGCCAAAGCCTAGTAGAGATACTACAACACAGTTTTATGAATCTTAACAGAGTTATAAAGTGAATGCATATGCACTGCTCGTGCCAAAACATTTTTTATTTCTTTTTCCAAAAATTGTGCAATGCCAAGTTTATATCTCGATTCATGATATCATTTCCTGTACAATAGAAAACAGGGCAATGAATACAACACTGTGAAACTCTAGGACGTGTCTACAAGTAGGCTACAAGCACTACCAAATTGTCATTTATACCGGTATTAACTGGAAGGCACGACACCTAACTGCGCAGGTTTCTAGACTTTCACCAAGGACACATAGGCCAACTTAATACCACCACTACACTTCTACCCATATTCACTATGGTATTCACCCTTTTTTCTCAAAACAACAACATTTTCAATGTGTTAAGTATACAACAATGCTCAATGCAATGGATGAGAAAATAGTTTCAATTTTCCTAATTCTCATACAATTTCTATAATAATCATAGTTATCCACCACCAATAGCCCAAAATAGATATCTTTAAATAGATAAATAACTTCTATAAAGATAAACTTTCCAAATTCCAATATGTGAATGGTAATACATATCCAAGTCCACCATCCTCATCAATATCAATCCAATTTCACATTTCCAACATCAATTCCATTTATTTATACACAATCAACATTTGAGATATTTAGGGCAAAGCCCCTTTTCTTCAAAAATCAATTCCAAATATCCAAACCAACCATTTTCATCACAACTCAACCTCATTTTCAATCCCACAACCATTTTTAAGAATCCATTTGAAAACCCCTCTTTTGAGTTTTAACCTAAAAATCCTAAATTTAAAACCCCCAAATCACTATATTATTTTACAAATAACAAATAACTAAGTTAAAAATCATAAGAAATTGTAGAGAATCCCTATCTCAAGCTTAGAAGACCAAAGAGAGAATGGAGAAACTTCAAAAATACCGAAACCCAACTTTGTTCCGATCAAAACGAAGCTCTAGGCGAGCTCTTCCTTTGTAACAAAGGGACTAAGGTTAAGAAATCAATGGATAAGGGTGTATTTGTAGAGAGAAAGTGAGTTTTAGAGAGAGAAGCTCTAGATCTAGGGTTTATAGAATGTTTAGAGAGAGTGATATGAAAAAAGTGACTCAAAAAATGAGCTTTACAGATTGATTTACGCACAGACCGCTCGAGTGCAAGAAGTGACACTTGAGTGACCAGACATAATAAACGTGATCGCTCGAGTGCACAAAGTGACGAACTCCCAAAAGTTTTTTTAGATAGAGTGCCATCGCTCAAGCCCGCTTGAGCGAACATCACTCGAGTGCAAGAAGTATCACTCAAATGTAAAATGACAACTCCCAGTATCTCTGCAGGCCTGTAAAAGTACTAAGAGTTCTCAAAGACCACTTGAGCGAAGAACCCAAAATCTGGACAGAGACCATTTTTAAAAAACTAACTCTCGACCTGTTCCAAACGAAACCAAGACATTCTAATAACCAAACTCAATGAGGAATAAGAAGAAATAAGACATGAACAATCGTATAAGATAATGAAACCCAAATCCAAAACATCAACGGATCGGGTCTAATCCAGAATTACTATAATCTCCCCTCTTAAGGAACTTCGTCCCTGAAATTTGAATGAAACAATAAAGCCATGTTTAAATCAATCACAATGATGACAGTAAATCAAATTCATCATCATGACCCATTCACAGGTCATTCATTCTCATCACCATGATAAACACATGCTCATTACTGAATATACAATTCACATTTCCACAACATATACAATGTTTACATTACATTAACAAAATAAAATTTTCAATAAATGTTCAAACATCAACAAATAGGTCCGAATACTTCTCACAGACTTCCAACTCATGCTCTCAAATTGCTTCCTCAATCCTGTGATGTCGCCACAACACATTCACTAAAGGAATTGTCTTACTACGCAAGACTTGGTCTCGAGTATCTAAAACTCTAACCGGTCTCTTCTCATACAAGGCATCATCATCAACCTCTAACTCGGTCCAATCCAACATGTGCGATGGATCTGGCTCATACTTTTGGAGCATACGAATATAAAACACATCATGAACCTCGGAAAGTTATAGGGGCAAGGCCAAACGATAAACTACCTCCCTAATCTGCTCTCGGATTTCAAAGGGCCCAATAAATCTAGGAGACAACTTCCCACTCTTCCAAAATCTCATCAAACCCCTTCTAAGTGATATCTTCAAGAAGACGTGATCTCCTATCTCAAACAAAAACGGTCTCCTCCTATGGTTGGCATAGCTCTTCTGGCAACTCTGAGTCGTAACCAACCTCTTACGAATAAGTGCAACCTTCTCCATCATTTCCTGAACCAATTTTGGACCTATCATAGGTGTATCACCCTCCTCGGCCCAACACACAGGAGATCTACAAGGCTGGCCGTCCAAGGCTTCAAAAGGTGTCATGCCAATGCTCGCCTGAAAGCTATTATTATAGGAAAACTCCACTAAGGGCAAGTGTCTCTCCCATGACCCCTTAAAGTCAAGAACACAAACCCGAAGCATATGCTCAAGGATCTGAATGGTACGATTTGACTGCCCGTCAGTCTGAGCATGATAAGTGGTACTAAAAGTCAGTCTAGTACCCAAAGCATTTTGTAGGCTCTGCCACAATCGAGCCATGAAAAGCGGATTTCTATTTGAAACAATGGCCATAGGGACCCCATGAAGTCAAACAATATCCCTGACGTAAAGGTCGACAAGAAAATCTATTGAGTCACTCGTGCACATAGGTACAAAGTGCGCCAACTTGGTCAACCGATCAACTATCACTCAAATGACATCATTACCCCGTTGAGTCCTTGGAAGACCTACAACAAAATCCATTATGACATGCTCCCACTTCCACTCACTATAAGCAAGGATTGTAACAAACATGTTGGCCTCTGATGCTCGGCCTTCGCGTGTTAACAAGTAAGGCACCTCGATACAAATAAGGCTACATACTTGTTCATCCCCTTCCACCAAAACTGGTGACTAAGGTCGTGATACATCTTTGTGTCTCTCGGATGTACCACAAGGCATGAATGGTGAAACTCTCAAATTACCTCCTCTCGACAAGATTCCGGCACAAAAAGACGGTCAAGGTATCTAACACTCGAGTTAGAATACACGTTTAAGCCTTTTTTTACCTTCCCATTAGAGATCTTCTCCTGGAGGGTTTCTACCTCAAGATCATCCCTTTGTGCTACTATAACTCAGCTCATAAGTGTAGGTTGTGCAACTATTGTAAACTAGGTAGCCGACTCAATGGACTCGCCAAGATGCAAGTCAGACTCACCAAGATGCAAGTCGAACTCACTAATAGCTCCTAATATCTCTCATTCCCGGATGACAAAACTTGCTACACTTCTAATGGGCTTTCTACTCAAGGCATCAGCCACTACGTTGTTTTTTCCCCGATGATAATGCAATTCAAAATCATAATCCTCCATAAACTTCATCCATCTTCTCTACCTCAAATTTAAATCTTTCTGTGAAAACAGATACTTCAAACTCCTATTATCAGAAAAGACCTCAAATCTCTCACCATACAAGTAATGCCTTCAAATCTTCAAGGCAAAGATCACCACTGCTAGCTCTAAGTCATGAGTAGGATAGTTTCTCTCGTGTGTTTTCAACTAACGTGAGCCATAAGCTACTACCTTCTCCTCTTACACCAAGACACAACCCAAACCTTCCTGAGATGCATCACAATACACTAAATAACCCAAACCTCTCTCTGGAAACACTAGAACGGTGGTAATTCTAACCTTAATTTCTTTGAACGATTTCTCACAAGTCTCATTCCACACAAACTTAATTCCCTTCCTCGTCAGTCTAGTCAAAGGTGAGGCTAACTTAAATAAATCCTTCACAAAACGGTGGTAATACCTGGCCAACCCCAAGAAACTACGAATTTCAAAGGCGCTCTTAGGTTGTTCCTAATCTTGTATTGCTTCTATATAGAAGAGTCTACAGTCACTCTTTCTCCGCATACCACATGGCCTAGGAATTTCACTTTTTTTCACCAAAATTCATACTTCCTGAACTTAGCATACAGTTTGTGGGTTCTAAGTAACTCAAGCACAACTCGTAAGTGTTCCTCGTACTCCTCCTCAAAGGGTTAGTAAATCAAAATGTCATCAATAAAGACAACTATAAAATGGTCTACGAACTCACAAAAGATCCAATTCATCAAATCCATAAACAAGGCCGGTGTGTTGGTTAACCCAAAAGGCATTACTAGGAACTCATAATGGCCATACCGTGTACGGAATACCATCTTCTAGATGTCCTCCTCTTTCATCCTTAATTTGTGATAACCCAATCTCAGGTTTATCTTAAAAAAGGAACAAAACCCTTTCAACTAGTCAAACAAATCATCTATACAAGGCATTAGGTATTTCTTCTTAGCAGTTACCCGGATCAATTTTTGATAGTCAATATAAAGTCGCAATGTGCCATCCTTCTTCTTGGCAAAGAGAGTTGGTGCTCCCTAAGGCGAAGTACTAGGGTGGATAAAACCCTTATCTAGCAATTCTTGGAGTTGAACCTTCAACTCACTCAACGCGGCAGGTGCAAATCTATACGATGCCATAGAAATTGGTGTCATGCTAGGCACTAAATCAATAGAGAACCTTATCTCACGATGAGGTGGCAAACTAGTGAGATCCTCGGGAAAGATGTCTGGGTATTCACAAACTACCCTCAACAACTCAACTCAAACCACATCACTCTCAACCCCTAAGAATGTAGCAAGAAAGAAACTAAGCTCACCCCGACCACGCGGATCACACACTGGCAACAAAGCTCTATCAACCCAATCCCCCAAGAAATAAAAATAGTCACCACTCGAGGTACATACAGTAACATCACCACTCGACGATAACAGTCTATAACATCCCAATAAGATGACAACCAATCCATGCCCAATATAACATCAAAGCTCAACATATCAATCAACACAAATGCAAAAGGCAGTCGACGACCCATACTTCAATCTCATAACCCCGACACCCCTGGTCCAACACAACCTCTCCACCAACTGGTGACTCTATCCTGAGTGAAGATGCTAACCGAGCCACTTCTAACCCTAATATCTATGCAAATGCATACAAGGTAAAAGAATGAAATGCACCCATATCAATCAACACATTGGAAATACAATTACACAATAAGAAGTTACCTCTCACTATCGAAGGCACTGGCACTAAATCTGGCTTAATAACAGCATACACACGCCCTACAGGTCTCTGCTCTACCTGCTCACCCCTTAGAGTATAACTCTAATGCACAGATTAAGCCGAAAAAGCTCCTTGATTGGCCCTTGAGGCCTATGCTGACTGTATATGCTAATGGCTCTGTGTCTGCCTCTAGCTAGACGCACTAGATGTGCCACTCAACTGAGGGCAAAACCTCATCACATGCCCTGACTGCCCACAATGATAACAAGTAGGCGGCTGCCCTCTCCCCTAACTTTGGCTCTAAGAACGAGCCGTAGACAGTGCAAATTGTTGCCTTCCTCCCTTCTGTCGGCAAACTATGGACTTGTGACTCAGCTAGCCACACTTAAAGCAAGTAATCCCTTCCTGACCTGGAACTCAGTATAGAAAAAGTGGACCTAGACTGTGCTTCCTAGGACTGCTATGGGATGGAATCCCTCTGCCTCTTACTTTCTGGAGTCTCTTCCTGAACCTCCTCACTCCTCTGCATGGAGCCCCTCATCTTCTCCTCCTTAATCTGAATCATGGTCTCTAAGTGAGCCACCGCCTCCATAAGATGACCATAATCCCTAATCATGGATGCGGCTGCCTTGAAAAGGAGTCTGGTCCTCAATATCTGCTCAAACTCTAAGCAACGGCGTTCCTCCGTCACTACAAGCTCAGGTGTAAACCTCGATAAACTGGTAAAGGTAGCCTCAAACTCAACCACCGGTGTGTTCAACTGTTTGAGCTTTAAGAACTGCTCTCTCAACTTCTCCCTAGTTGTGAGAGGCAAAAACTTGTGTTGAAAGGCGTTGACAAAGGCCTCCCAAGTCAGCTCGATGCACCTCCACACAAACTTCCACCACTAACCCGCATCTCTCATCAGTTGGAAGAATGCTAAAGTCACTCTCAACCCATCGTCTTCAATGACAAGCATCTTGAGCGTCTTCACCATCTGCTCAAGCCATTCATCTGCTTTCAAAGGCTATTTTAGATCCTTCAAAAACTCGTCCGAATTTGAATAGAAGAACTCCATCTTCAAGAAAGACGGCTCTGTCTCAGTAACATGGGCCTAGACTTGATTCTCAACCTTGAGAATGTCCATGGATTCCCATAAAACTCCAACCATTTCTTGGGCCAAAGCGCCTATGGCTTATTGACCAACCGATTCGGCCATATTGGCCTGACCAACCCCTTCCTCCTGTGTCGAAACTTCATCCGGTAACAGCATTTCCTACCATCTAGACCTGCCATACCTACTACCACCACGTCCATGTCCTGACATCCTAATAAAGGTAACACTAAAGATTAGCACATTTACAAATGTGTCGCAGCTAACTCACTCATGTCCTAAAGCAATGGACAACAATTAATTCACTCCACTTAAGCACACAATCACATAAACACATATGAATTTTCTTTCTGGATAATGATCATCTAGCGATGTTGCTAGAGTTCCAGCTAGAAATAGTAGTAATCAAGTGCTCTTCTAACAAGACTTCTAGAAACTCGTAGGCCCAATCAACATCTTAAAAGTTAAACTCCATACCCATTTAGCCACATAAACATGTTATCACATAGCATACCATACATACAAATATCTCTATCAAGCAAGATAAACCCATTGTGGTAAGAACCACACCCCACGTACCTAAAGTATTTAAACCCAGTACTCTCTGATACCAAGTTATAACTCCCCAAAAATAATTACAATAGAACCATCCACAGTATTAATAAATAATCATACCATTCTAAATACAATGTTCCTTCCATTTTATATGATTCCATAGTACAAAAGATAACATATGCAGTTATACATTCATAAGCCCTAACCCTGAATCTACAGCATGTGTTATAAACAAATATATGGAGTAAGAGTAAAACAGATATAATAATGCCCTATTGGCTACATCTTTCCAAGGCAATGCTTGGTTACAACAAAGATGTATTTAAATCCAATATCGTTTAGGTCCTTGGCTTGTACAAAATAAATACAACAATTAACACAAAAAGAAGCCTTTAGCTCCAAGTTCCTCTTAAGCTATGTCCTTGGCGGAGGCATATCTTCAACACCTGAAAATGGTTTTCCCATATAGGGTGAGCCAAAGCCCAATAGAGATACTACAACACAATTTATGAATCTTAATAGAGTTATAAAGTGAATGCATATACAATGCTCATGCCAAAACATTTTCATTTCTCTTTCCAAAAACCATGCAATGTCAAGTTTATATCTCAATTCATGATATCATTTCCTTTACAATAGAAAACAGGGCAATGAATACAACACTGTGAATCTCTAGGACGTGTCTACAAGTAGGCTACAAGCACTACCAAATTGTCATTTATACCGGTATTAACCGGAAGGCACGACACCTAACTGTGCAAGTTTTTAGACTTTCACCAAGGACACACAGGCCAACTTAATACCACCACTACACTCTTACCCAGATTCACCAAGGTATTTACCCTTTTTTTCTCAAAACAACAACATTTTCAATGTGTTAAGTATACAACAATGCTCAATGCAATGGATAGGAAAGTAGTTTCAATTCCCCTAATTCTTCTACAATTTCTACAACAATCATAGATATCCTTCACCGATAGCCTAAAACAGATATCCCTAAACAGATAAATAACTTCCATAAAGATAAACTTTCCAAATTCCAAGATATGAATGGTAATACATACCCAACTCCACCATCCTTATCAATATCAATCCAATTTCACATTTCTAACATCAATTCCATTTATTTATACAAAATCAACATTTGAGATATTTAGGGCAAATCCCTATTTTCTTCAAAAATCAATTCCAAATATCAAAACCAAGCATTTTCATCACAACTCAACCTCATTTCCAATCCCACAACCATTTTCAAGAATCCATTTGAAAACCCCTCTTTGATTTTTAACCCAAAACCCTATATTTGTTCAAAAATTCCCAAATCACTATATTATTTTAGACATAGCACATAACTAAGTTGAATAATTCCTACCACAAGCTTACAAGACGAGAGAGAGAATGGAGAAACTTCAAAAACGTCGAAACCCAACTTTGTTCTGATGAAAACGATGCTTTAGGTGAGCTCTTTCTTTTTAACAAAGAGACTAGGGTTGAGAAATCAATAGATGAGGGCATATTTGTATAGAAAAAGTGACTTTTAGAGAGAGAAGCTCTAGATCTAGGGTTTTTAGAATGTTGAAAGAGAGAGAGAGAGATACAAAAAATTGACTCAAAAAGTGACCTTTACGGACTGATATACGCGTAGACAGCACAAGCGCAAGTTTTTAGAATGTTTAGAGAGAGAGATACAAAAATTTGACTCAAAAAGTGACCTTTACGGACTGATATATGCACAACCAGCTTAAGCACAAGTAGTGTTGCTTGAGCAACCAGACACAATAAGTGTGACCGCTTGAGCGCACAAAATGACCATTCGAGCGAAGAACACAAACTCCCAGAAGTTTTACAGATAGAGGGCTATCGCTTAAGCTCAAGCTAACACCATTTGAGCACAAGAAGTACCGCTCAAGCATAGAATGCCAACTCTCAGTATCTCTACAGGCCTACAAAAGTACTGAGAGTTCTCAAAGACAGCTCAAGCACAGGAAATGTCACTCGAGCGAAGAAGCCAAAACCTGGGTAGAGATCATTTTGAAAAAACTAACACCCGACCTATTCCGAACAGAACCAAGACATTTTAATAACCAAACTCAATAAGGGATAAGGAGAAATAAGACATGAACAATTGTATAAGACAATGAAACTCGGATCCAAAAAATCAATGGGTTGAGTCTAAACTAGAATCGCTACATAAACCCTGCAACAAATGCCGACCAATGTAACTTTTAGTTGCCTATTCTACAACTTTTGACGACTAAATTCCTTTTAATCACCAAATTTGCTTGCCAAAAGTGTAAATTGTTATAGTGGTGAATACTTGGGTAGGGCATAGCCCAGTGCGTCTTAAGAACTCACACATCAAGGGCTGCATCGAGAAGCGATCCCCTTCTATGATGGATATCACGGTAAAGGGGGCAAAAGTTCTCTCTGCCCCAAGGAAGGATCCCCTGCTTACCAAGCTTAAAGTGTATGTCAACTAGAACACCATATTCCTTACAAAACTCGGCTAGTGCGCCTGGCATGTTTACCAAGAAGCGATAGGGCCCCATGTAGCCCAGTGCAATATGCTCAGTAGAAGGTATTAGTCAAATTACGCAACGACTTCTCGATCTTTGAGAGTGCTTGTGTTGGTGTGCCTAATCTCCTAGGATTCTATAGTGAAAAATTAAAATTAAGTGCAAGTGATAACACGGTCTCATGCTTGAGCTCGGTTTTAGCTTGGCCTTACAGGGAAGCTGGATTTTAGCTCAGTCGCACAGACGAGCTAGGTTATAGGTCGATCGACAAATGAGTCAAATTGTAGCTCGGTTATGTCATGGGCTCGGTTTTAGCTCGGTTTCACGAGTATGGTTGGTCTTAGCTCGACTACGGGCAAGTAAACCAAATCTTAGCTCGGTTGCGCTGCCTCCTAAGTTATTTGGTTCATAGCTCGATTTCTTCCTTAGATGTCACAAACGTGAAATTTGCCTAGTTAAGTTGTGATTTTGGATTAAAATAGGGTTTTTTGCCTAGTTTGACCCAGGTCTTTCCGTGTTCTTCCCAGAGAATGAACTTTGTAACGGAGAACCATGGGTCAGGGGCCATTAACATTTGAGATGGACGCAAACTCATGTTTACCCCAGCTTTTAGTGGTTTTAGGTTATGTTATTATCTTTTGTATGCGGATAACACAGTGAATGCTCAAGAACAGAGAGAATTTCATGAGAAATTATAGAGAATATTGGTGTGGAGAAACTTACGAATTAGAGCTTCAATCGATGTTCCAATCGGCGTTAGGTGCTCCAAAGGTGATGAGGATGCGAAATATGCAAGAGGAATGCTTCAATTTGAGCGATATATGCAAAAAATCAAGGTTAGGTGCTCTGGTCACTGGGCATTCTGTCAAAGATGATGAACAGTGGAAACTGAGAAGGAATGACGATATGTGTATATAGTACTCGAAGGGGCACCAAGATTTGAAAATTTCTTGGGGAATTGCGCCCATCATCATGGCAAGACGACACGTGTCCTCTGAGAAGACATTACGTCAGTGTAGTGGGGGCACCGTACTATTTGAAGTGTCAGGTTAGCACCGTGCTCTTTGACGTGTCAGATTTGCACCATGCTCTGTAAAGAATCCAATTTGCGCTGTCTAGATCAGTGAATTGAGATGGAGTCAAGCTTGGCTGGTGATGGTAATCCGGCTCATGCTGGAGCAGACTAGATTAAAGGGCAATTAAGAGGGAAGTTTTGTGCTGTGCTAAAGAGGTCGAGCTATGATGGGCCGAGCTCGGCCCACCACTTTGTTGGTTAGCTGGGCCACATCGAGGATGGGCTTGGGAATGCCTTACAAAGTTGATTGAGCTCTCTCTAAGCGACCGAGGTGTTCTTTATGTGAATCAAGCTAAGCCAACAGTGCTGAGTAGGACCGTGTAGAATTTGATCCTTGTGCCGAGTGGCAGCCCGACGCTAGACTCATGGGTGACAATCATAAGCTTAATCGAGCTATCGGTAGCTCGGCCAATGGATGCTCGATCAGGTGTTACTCATGCCCTAGTAGTTGGTGGGGAACAATAGTGACCTGTCCAAGTCAGTGCTGTTTCTAACAAGTACATGTGTGTAAAGGAATAACGGAATAGAATGTCCTTACCTCGAGACAATGAGGATAATGCGCACTGCATGGAGAAGTGAGACAAGTTGTCTATATAAGACCTATGAGTTCATTCTGAAAGGTAAGCAATCTTGAGACAAAGAAGTCTCTTATTCTTCTATATTCTTTGAGGGTGCTGACTTGACCGTTGGAGGGGTTTTCTGATGAGACACTTGCTGGTTAACTCACTTTTGTTCTATTTACAAGAGAGACAACATCATTTGGAGTGAGACAAATACGGAGGTAAGGAGTGCGGAAGTGAAGAATATTTACTCCCCATACACATGCTGAAATGGTTTAGGATATTTAATTATTTCGATATTAAAATAGTTTATGGTATTTAATTATTTCTATATTAATTGAAATAATGGCAATAAAGTCATTTTATATTGAAGAGAACTTGAAGAGTTATAAGAATAAGAATTAAGTTAAATGGATCATAAGTCATGCATATGAGTCATAAGTGAAAATTGTTTCAATAAAGAATCAAATGAACATGGATAGTCCAGACACACACATTTTCATGTCTATTTTTTAATACATGTTTAAGTTGGATGTAACATGATAATAAAGAACTAAACAAAACTTTTTACAGTACAACTGTAGATATTCAAAGCTAGAACAACAAATTTGTCACAATCATGCCCTCCCTTCATTCCGTAGCAAGATTAATGAAAATTGCAGAAAAATGTATTGCACAATTCGGTTAAAACTGTGATTTCGAATAAATATATGGGAAATGTTTTGGTGTGTACCTTATCACAAAATATATAACTTTATTGTAAAATTTCGTAATATCAATCACGAAATGCGTAACCTTATCATAAATTGGCATAAAAAAATGTTGTAACCAAACTACAAACTTTTACAACATTAATCACAAATCTTTAGACATTTTATTATGCCAATTTGTGATGAGCTTATGCATTTTGTGATTGATATTACGAAATTTTGTAATAAAATTACACATATTTGTGATAGGATGCATATCATATGTACCCCTAAAAGAGTGCACACCAAAGGATTTCCCACCAAGGGAATGCTATATATGGTATAGATGAAAAAACTATCTACAAGAGTAATAATGTCTATAAAAAAAATTAAAATGTACGAATTGAGATTTAGTGAATCAAATCTTCAAAGTAAGAGTTATTGGCCCCATTTTATGTTTGTTTTTAATAATGATAAAAGGGAAATTTAGTGGTAAATCTTATTTCACATACTTGTATTCTAATTAGTTCAAAAGATATTTTTGTATTCTAATAATTCCTATTATTTTGAAGGCTTGATCCACCAAATCTCAATTGCCATATTTGAAGTCTTATAAATATATATATATATATATATTAGAACATGTGTATGAGAGAGAAACGATCAACTATTAGATACATTTTATTTAGAGAAAATTATTGAAGAATCCAATCTAGCAATTGTCTAAGGCATTAGATCTAATAGATATTTTTTTTATCGGTGAGAGGTCCACTCTTTGTGAAATAGTTTGGTGAGAAGTACATTTACTATTTCGAATGACATTTTGTTTTTTATTTTACTCCTTAATCTATCTGTTTAATTTTTTAAACTATCTGTTCAAATTTTTTAACTATATTTTTAAATATTTTATCTGTTTAATTTTTTTGACTATCTATCAAATTTGTGTCTATCTGTTGGAATATCTATCTGTTAAAATTTCTATTTGTTGAAATTATCTGTTAGGTTATTTTTTATATGTTCAAATTTGTATCTATCTGTTCAAATTATTTTTTATGAAAGGTAAAATTCTTCTCTACAAGGAAAGCAAATGACATGTCCCTTCCTTTACTATGTTAAGAGAAACCAAAATGTTAATGATCACCCCCGACCAAGGTTAATTGGGAGGAACTTCCGACGGTCAAATCATAATATTGTTTACTGATGAATATTGTATTTAAAAAAGGGTTCTTGGATTACCTCGATTCTGTCTTATTTATTTTACTTACTTTGTCTTTTATAATTTTTTTATCACATTTATTGGATAAATGTTTGATCCGATGGTTCTGCATATTTCTAGCTCTAATCAAGTAGGTGGTCAAGTTGCCTTTGCCTTTGATCGTTGGATCATTCTCCTATGGACTGCTTAAATTATGTCAGATACTAGGACCAACTTGCCAAGCGTTGTGTTTCTGGATAAAGTTGATCATATGGACTTACCTTTTAGTGGACTTGACTTATACTTCTATATTTGTTGTCTCGATATCTCTACCATTAAATGAAGATGAATTTGATGCACTTCTTACATTCTGTGAATCTTCTCCTAGAAGGAGATCATTACTCTTCATTGCTCCTCACACTCTTAGCCACATACCATTGTACTGCCAACTGTCTTTGATGAGCTCCTTAGAAAATTTATCTAAGTCTTCCCATTTCTTTTGGGTTACTTTGCCTAATTACTTAGGGCATGGGCCAATATTTTACCCCTATACAATTGCCCTTCTTCGATGACCAACCTAGGTTGGTTGCTGAAGACATTAGTCCGAACAGACGATGAGCCGAACCACTTTCATTTATAACACGCGTCTTTTGATTTCGACTTTGATGATGACATTTGTCATATTGTCCTTCTAGGCGCCATTTCGCCTCTGACACATTAAATGTAAAATGCCTATTGCCTTTCATCACTCTACTTGTAATCCTTTCAGAAACCTAGATGGGCCTTTTTCTCTTTCCACTGTTTGAAGTATCAGTCTAGCTTTCCTTGTAAGTTCATCATCTCTCATTCTCTTGTGATTTCTTTATTATTGTTCTTTTTATTTCCTAGTTGCCATGAATCGTCCTAGGCATTTCTTTGAGTTTGAAAAGAACATTCATGAATTTAGAATTCTCCATAATATTCTTGATGACATTGTCATTCATCTTCTTATTGACAATGACGATATCGTCAAAGGGTCAAAGGAGTGGATTTCTTTGCCCTTAATCGACATTATTGAGGGAAAAGTTCCCTCTACACCTTTTTCTCAAGGAGGTACTACACTTCTATGGCGTACCCCATTCTCAATTTGCCCCTAATTTCTTTAGAATAGTCATGGGAATAATTTCCTTGAACAACATTTTAGGAGTAAACCTAGGGCTTCAAGAGATTAGATATTGTTATAATTTTGTCCTTACTACTAGAGAAATGGCGAAGTTCTATTTTAAGCCTAGATTGGCGCAGCGCTAGTTAGTTCAAATGGTTTCCAATTCTGGTGAGGGTGTTAATGATACAGTTGTAATAGTAAAGAGTAACTAGGAGTTCCCTTTTGATGCTGATAGAGTCTGACCCATCCCTAAGGTCCTCAACCAACCAGGTTAATGCTCTCCTTTTTCTTCCATATGAATTTGCTTTTTCTGATATTTGTGTTAATGTTCTTACTTTGTTTCTTCTTTTCCAGCTTCTGAGGTCTTTTTCCATCCAAGCGAGTAGGAAGACTAGGTCAACATCTCCCTTCTTTAACAAGTCTGGGCATACAGAGGACCTCACGAACAGCAAGGCCAAAGTCATGCTGCTCACATGTTACTCTCTGACATTTCATATTACGACACCATGGTCTTAATCGATGATATCCCCCTTAGCAATGATGATGGTTTTGACTTCCACGTTCTTCTTCATCTTCAGGAGAACATCGATGAACTAGCGGCTGAAAAAGATCAACCCCAAGAAGAATCTTCTGATTCTGAAGCCATAGTCTTGGACACCATGCCATCAGAGAACTTCTTGGAGATCTTCGCTACTCGAAAGTGCTAAAAAGAAGGCAAGTTGGCTCCCGTTCCCCAGGCAACCTCTGGTTCAACCACTTTTGATTGGCTTCAATAATCGCCAATCATAGTGGTTGACAATGCTCCTCCACCTCCCACTGTTACTACTGGGAGCACTACCCCCTTACTTTTGGGCAAAGGTCTGTCAAGCTCCCGGTCGATCAATCCGCAAAGATGTAAAAAAAGAGCTGATCTGATCCTTTTCTCGTTCCTACTGTTCTATCTTCTTTTGTCGCCGCCACCTCCGAAGTGGCCATCATCAGATCTCCAATCATTCTCATACCATCTTTGAAAGATCGGTAGCTTACTAGTGCTAATACTACTATGGGGAGTGCCGAAGTGGCAGCTTGTGATGCCCCAAAAATCGAGGACATCAGGGAATATATTAACAAATAAATATAGAATTTTTCTAAAGTTAAGAGTCTATGAAATGTCACTAATGAGTCCTTTGGTCAATAACCAAGTAAGGTCTCAAGAAAAATCGAAGGAGTCAATATAACCTCCCTTCAAAGTCTAATCTCCTTAGATAACAAACTACCTTTTTGACAGATCTTAACAAGGTATTAAGACAAGGTCTACATAGGTTGACAAAAGGATAAGGATAAGTTCACCAAATGGTATATGTATATATAAGCAAAATAATAATTACAATGTTATAACTTAGTTGCAAAACAAGAAGTTCCATCAATTTTACATTCCCAAAACAAAGATAAGACTACAGATGAACTTAAACAAAGATAATCTCTAGCTTCTTCTATGATATCCAAATGTTTGCAAATGTTTTGGCTTCGTCTTTGCCGGGATAATTGTCTTCAATACTTGGCATGAAATGCTATGAGCTTGGAATGCCCAATAAATGCACACACATCCCATTCATTTTTTCCAATCTAATATACAATCACAATAATGGCATGGTTATACCATATAGCGGAAATAATAATCAAGCAGAGCTTATAATAAATTTCAATTCTTAAGAATAACAATTAATCAAGTAGTTATAGGCAACTTCTCGCGGAATGTCATTCCTACTTAATGCTTCAAGCTTGGTTTTAGGCAAACTAGTATCCTTTCCTACTCACCATTCCAGATGCCCTACTTCTAGGGTTATACACCGTAGCCTTCGGTTCCAAAGAGATGGGTCCCCGACCATCTTCAAGGGCCACAAAAAATAGGGTTCATTTCTGATCTTTATTAATATCCTATATATCGACTCTATGAAGGTAGCGACAACTGCTCTGAAGGCTTCCTTTCATTAGGGGTGCTTGCAGTTCGATTGCGGCAAAGGAATCTTCAGCCTGTCATCCGTCCGTCGGATTAGCGGATTAGAAAAAATCAATCTGCATCCATCTGCCGGATTGGCGATGCGAATTGAGTGGATTGGTGGATAAATGTGAATCGGTTTAGCAATTTAAACTTTTACAAATTTTGAACATAATATAACAACTTGTCAACATTTTTTTTTTTTTGGATAACAATCCAACTTAACATAACCAAAAGATTATCAAGTAAATTGTTAAATACAAATAATAAATACATATAACAAAACCATGCATTATCAAAACTATTTCATTACTTTTTTTTATTCAAAAACTATTTAATTTGATTTTTTTTTTTAAATGTCAAAATTAAGCCTTAATTTTTTCACACAAAAATACAAAATATCAATACTTGCAATTTGATAAAAGAATTTTCAAATTGAAAACAAAACAGAATATCTAAACTCTTTTTCAATTGAAAATACAAACAAAATATCTAAACAAATTAAAAACACAAAATCTTACAAATTACTAGGGGTGCTCGTAGTTTGACAGTTCGATTGCAAAGGAATCTCAAATCCACCATCCGTCCAAAACTAAGCGGATTTGAAAAAATCAATCCATAATCATTTGCTCATCATCACGCATCCGTCCAAAATGCATCGGATCGGTTCGGTTTGGGAAGATCGAAATATCCACTGAGAACCCCTAACTTTCATGGCTTAAGTTGTTCGGCTATCCCGTTTGGTTCTTTTCTTTTTGGGTCAGAAACCTTCCTTTCTTCTTTCTGTGAAGTTTTTGACAAAAGCCATGCGAGCTTTGGTTTTTTGAATCTTCGTAGATCGTCTTCGATCTTGCAATGCTACTGTATTTAACTCATCAAGCTACCCACATTGATGGAAGGCTTTTTAATCAAGGATTGGCGGAGCTTATTGATCAGCTGCAAGCTTAGCTTAAATGAAGTAACTGCTAATTGTTCATTGCAGTTGTCAATCTAATTATAAGCCACTCAATATCTACTGACATAATCTTGCAAACTTTCTACTTCCTCATTCTTCATGGTAAGGAGTACGTGCTCAGCTATTGGTAATAAAACATGAAATGAATGTCTGTTCAAACTGCTTCTAAATCGCTAATTGATTTGACTTCTAGCATGTAATACCATTGAAGGGTCATCTCTCCCAAGCTCGAGAAAAACATTCTACACATAATTAGTCCATTGTTGCTCCACAGGGTCATAGCCTACGTGTAGTGCTGGATATGACTAGTCAGATCTGCTTTTCCATCATACATGTTGAACTTCAAAGGAGTAAATCTCTTCGGTAGATTAACACTTTCAATTGCTCGAGAGAACGAGAAGGCTATTTCTTCTGTATAAAGCTTTCTCCAAATCAGTTTGGGGTTTCCTCATATACGTTGGACAAGCCAACTTCTTAGGTCACTATTTTGGTGCTTTGGCGAGTCATCCCATTTGATGACTTAGTGCTTCTTTTGTGTTTGATTGAGGTGGCTGCCGGTAGTTTGGTTGGCGGCCTCTTAGGAGATAGCCCTTCTTTGTTGAGCACTTCGTACTTCGGTTACATTTCTTCGATTTCTGGTCCCCTTTGAGATATTCATAGCTTTTTCTTGAGAGCCTCAACTTGGGCTATAAATCGATCTATAAGCTGGGTTTTTTGTTTATCGTCATCTAGAAGGGAGTTACTCTTCCTAGATCCACTAGTGCCATTTCTGAGTCGTCACCAAAATTCTGGCCGAGCATATTACCGACCAAGGTATTCTAGTGATCACTTGGTATCTTTTCTAAACAGGGATGGGCACTTATCTTCTCGTTATTCCCACAGACAATGCCAATTGTGGAAGGTAGAATTCTTCTCCACAGGGAAAACGAAATGATGTGTCCCTTCCTTTACCCTATCAAGAGAAACCAAAATGTTAGTGATCACCCCCAGCTAGGGTTAATGGAAAGACCATCCGACGATTAAGTCAAAATACTGTTTAGCCATGAATATTGTATTTAAAAAAGGGTTATTGGAATACTTTTGGTCTGTTTTCTTTGTTTCACCTGCTTTACCTTTTACAGTTTTTCTAACTTGAATATCATCTGTTGGATTAATGATTGATTCGAGGGTTCTATCCATTCCTGGCTCTGGTCGAACAAGCAGTCAAGTTGCCTTTGCCTTTGATCATTGGATCATCCTTCTATGGACAGCTTAGATTATGTCAAATGCTAATGGCCAATTTGCCAAGCATTGTGTTCATCGAATCAGGTTAATCAGACAGACTTACTATCTAGTAGACCTGACCTATACTTCTGTATTTGTTGTCTCAATGTCTCCACCGTTGAATGAAGATGAATCTGATGCTTTTCTTACATTTTGTGGATCTCCTTCTAGAAGGAAATCTTTACTCTTCATGCTCTTAGCTATACGCCATTATACCAGCAACTATCTTTGATAGGCTCCTTAGAAAATTTATCTAAGCCTTCCTTTTCCGTTGGCTGTTTTGCCTAATTACTTCAGGCTTTGGCCAATATTTTACCCCTCCACATTTTCTATCTATTAATTTTTGTTATTTGTTCAATTTTTTTTTTTTATCAATCTATTCAATTTTTATCTATGACAATTTATCAAGCATATCAAACTATGTATATAATTTAGCAAGCATATTTTTTATATTTGTTCAAACACAAACCCATGCTACTGAAGCAATTACATTACCAATTGCAACGATATATACATATGTTAGTTACAGTATATATATACCAGAACATCACTACCAAAATCAATCAACATATATAAATAAAAATAAAATCAGTGAATAAAATATTTGATGAAAAGCTTCATTTATCTTCAAAAGAGATTGGCAATGGTTGGAGAACAAATTGATGGTGTAGTGTTGTCTGTTAACTTGGAGTTGAATGAGGTGTCACGGCTGGGCTAGTAATAATCACAACCTCCATAGCCTCTATTCCACTCCATTTTCAACCCACAACTATAATGTCACCTGCTCTCTTGGCGTCAATGTAGCAGTGATGGCAGCCTCCGTCGCTGCAAAAGCGTTAAGTCCAGATCCGACGTCGTCGAGTCCAGATCAACCTCCACAAACCCAACGCCAGGAACTCGATCTTCACTATGACGTGATCAAACCGAACCCTATCTAGATCATCTTCTCCATTAAATGCTCATCAAGCTTTTACGCCATAGAGAACGGAAGTATGGCAAACGTAGAAAAAGATCACAACTTCGCCGATGTAGAGGTAGTGGTAAATGTTGTTGCTAAGATCAACGGCAAAGGTGAAGACGATCTCGTTGCTAAAATCAACAACGATTCGATGCGACATTGGGCACTGGCGATAGGGGTCCTCCGCTCCTTCATTTTTAGAGAGAGAAAACTAGGGTTTGTAAGAGAGAGAGAGAGAGAGAGAGAGAGAGAGAGAGAGGATTTGGTTTGGTTTGAAAAATGTATATAATATATATATATAATTAGTTTGGTTATTATGCATGAGCTTATTTTTATGGACAAAGTATTTTACAGTGTGGATTTTGGGCAAAAAAAATTCAAAATTGGTTTTGTAGATTGAGTGCCTTTTATTATGATATATATAAAATATTGTATATAGAATATGTGAGATTGTTATTCTTTTAGTGTTTTCTTTATTTAATATGATAGATTCACTAGATCAAGAATCTAGTTGTTTCTTCACCATTATTTTGAAATAAGGTCTTGTATAGGGGTGTCAATTTGGCCTATCCCGGCCCACCCGGGCCCGGGCTCGGGCCGACCCATGTCAGGTCTCACGAGCTACCGCCAAAATTCAAGTCGACTCGAGCCGAGCTAGCCCAGCTTGACCCACCGGCCAGAAAATTAGGCCCATGAGATATTTGAGCCTTGGGTGGGCTGGCCAACCGGGGTGATGGTCCTAGGCTTGAACATTTTTTTCTATTTTTTCACCAAAAATGACACTGGGCCTCTCGGGTCAGACTTTGAGTGGGTCTTGAGCGGGCCAATGAAATGGGCTTCAAAATGATAGCCTAGGCCCAAGCCCAAGGTCCAGGGGTCGGGCTCAGGCCCGAGCGTAATCGGGCCAGGCCCACCCTGGGCCGCAGGTGGGCTTCAAGCCACCCATGGGCCACGGGCCATTTTTATACTCCTAGTCTTGCATGGAAGAGGATTTATAAGAGAAGACTAGTTATAGCCTAGCGATGGAGAGAATGATGAACTCGCGATGGAGATTATGGTAGACTAGCAATGGACAAACATTTTTTGTCACTATTACAAATAAATCATAGTCTATTCGTCAATTTGTGTAGTCATCAATATTATGTAATTTATTTGTCGATATTATGTCAGTTTTGATTATATACAATTTTTCTTGAATAGGTGCAACAATATATATATATATATATTATTTAATGATTTGTTGTATATTGTTTGTTGCTATACTTGCTAGTTGGACACTCGTTTTTGTTGTCACTGAACAATCGAAAAAGTCAATTTTTACTTTTTTTAGTTTTGTTTCTTGTTTTCACGTTACAGTGTAAATGTTCACATTGCCATGAGTTTAGTTATGAGTTTTGTTTTTCCAAATGCTATTTTATTTGTTATTTACTGTAAAAATTGACATTGTATTTTGGTCTTTGTTTAATTTTTTTGTTACATAATTTTTATATTTTCACATTATAAAAGGTATGAAAGTTCATAATCTGATAATTTGCATAATATAAATGCCAACACATTTTATTTGATAATTTATATAATTTTAATTAAAAAAGTGTGATGTTATGATATTTTAATAAATTTATTGTTTTGTTGTTAACAAAAAATAAATTTATTGATTCCCTTGAAAGTATAGAGTTTGACATTTATTTTATGTCACAATTTTGAAAGTGAATATTTACAACTATAGCTTTCGTTTTAAAAATACACATAAATGATGGATTTATCTCCTAACGCGTCTAAGTTCTTATCCTTGACTACAAAATGACTTGAAGTCAGAGATCTTTCCGAACTTGTTTGGTTGGAAGGAACCTTCGACGATCAAATTAATATCATAATTAGACATAGACAAATGTAATGCATATTATATATATATATATATATATTGTTGTTTTTTTTTTAAATAAATAATGCTTAACTTGCAATCGTTGTAATACAACTAACTTGAGCAGATCTTTAGTTTCTCAGAGCAACTCCAAAGGGTGAGCTAAACTAGACTGTTAGCCATTTTAGCCAACCATAACACATTTTGAGCCCTCCATAGAATTTGGTTAAAAGGCTGGCTACTTTACCGTCAATCTTACCCGCTGGCTACATATGAAGAGCACTGAGCCACTCCGCAAATTGTATTGAAACCCTTTTCCCGCGAAATCGTTTCCCGCAAAATCTGCAACTCCATCGTTTCCCACAAGTCTGCAACTCCATCTTTTCACATCTTTGCAGCTCTCTTCCTGATTAAGGTATGTATCATTCTCAATCTATCTACTCTCTCTCTCTCTCTCTCTCTCTCTCTCTCTCATATCATCACCTATATATATGTATTTGCATGGTTTATGATGATCGTTGTCTGATTACGAGAGATGGGTTTCAAATTTTCAATGGAAATTTTCGTTTATTTTTTATTTCTTTATAATAATTTAGGCTATTTGGTTACATTTTGTCTCTTTACTGATAGATATGTATGTGCATATGATTGATTTGTAGGTTTACGAATAGTTTTTGATGGAATTTTGAATCATAACCATGTTGATTTGATGTGATTTCTGTGAAATCCCATTTGTGTAGCTAGACTATTTGATGGATTGATTTGGGTGTGAGTACCTATAATAGCGGTTTTTGTTGAAGAATTGATAAAGAAGTTCAACTGTTTTAATTTTTGTGAGAATCCTATTTGTGTAGCTAGACTGTTTGATAGAATGATTTGGGAGTAAGTATCTATAATAATGTTTTTTTGTTAGAGAATTGATAAAGAAGTTCAATTGTTTTGATTTTTGTGAAATCCCATTTGTGTAGCTAGACTGTTTGATAGACTGATTTGGGTGTATCTATAATAATGTTTTTTGTTGGAGAATTGATAAAGAAGTTCAATTGTTTTACTAGGTTTTACTTCATATATTTGATATTTGCAAAAGGTATGAAATGTTAAAAACCTGCAAGGATTAGTATCTGTCCAAATTTATATGTTTAATTCTATTTTGTGTACTATATGATGTTCTAGTTTTGAACTTTGTAGCACTTTGCGTACAGGGAATCTATGAGATCTCATTTTGGGATGAATTTATGCATAAATAAAAACATCTATGTGTGTGTATAATGCTTCAGTGGAGGCCACTCTGCATGATTTAGGCAAAATACTGGAATTATGACTCTCCTATTAGTTGTACATATTCAAAGTGGGATGATGTTATTAATTGATTCACTTTTAGAGATTAGTGTTCAAACTTGAAGTTCAATTAATAGAAACAATTGGCACTACTTATGACAAACATGTTTTTTTGGATGCTTTCACCATAACAACACTGTATGTCTACATGTCACTGACATTATTTGAGGCACACAATGTGCCTGTCTTGATTGGAGTTAGCTTCTTTGTTCTTTTAGAATATTGCTTTTGTGTCTTCTGAACTAGGAGAGAAAAACAATTGTTCTGCTAATTATACAGTCGGCGAGAAGTATTGAACTATAACATAGTCTTATAACATTGCTTGGCAAAACCATTATTGTACTACATATCAAGACATGAAATACTGAACTATACATTATTTGGAGGTTTTAGAATAATATTTTACAGTATTTACTCACCTCCAAAAAATCAACACAACGCAATAAGTTTTACTGTTCAAATTAATAAAACACTTTGCCTCAGGTCCATATTATAATTATCCCAGATAGACCCATTAATGAGCACATCAAGTCTTGTTGTGCTGCCAAACTGTGTTGCCTGAATTGCAGATCATCCTATATGTGACCTTCACATGAGGTTTTGATAGTTTAGAAAGAGAGAGAGCATGCATGCAATTTCAAATACACGTACATGAAGATTCTGAGGGTATCAATTACATGCAGTCATGTCTCAATAATTGGCACATATAAGTGTATACATGTTCCTTTGGCATTGTCTCACGATTTTAAGATTTAGTTGTTGTTGGAACTATGTTTTTTTGACTTATTTTATTGTTGGGTTGTTATATTTACTTTATGTTAGAACTAGTTACTTTATGTTAAAACTATGTTGGAACTGATTTTTGAATGCTTGAACTACATTATTGGTGGAACTAGATTATTGGTGGATTTAATTTCCCCTTGCAAGCAGAATTTTATTTTCATGTAGTTTATTTTGAAACTAATTATTGTTTGTTTGAATAATGTTGGAATTGAGATGAATGAATGCTTGAAATACTAGTAGTTTAATTACAAAGGTGAATGCTTGTTGAAGTGTTAGTTATTTACAGGTTTCAACTATGTACTCTCCGTGTCTGTTATACGTGGCTTATTACATCAATGACCTGATATACAATATGCATCAGGTTAGAAGGTGCCTGGCTTAGAGCAACAGCAGTAGAGCAGCAGGGTCTGGTGTGTTTGGGTCTGGGCTTTTCTTTGGTATGGCCTTACGTGGTGGTGATAACGATTGTAGTTTAAGATGGTGCTTGGGTTAGAAGGAGCAGCAGCAGCATTGTGGCAGCAGCAACTTGGTGCATTGTGACAACAACATGCTGCAGCAGTGTGGATCTGAGTCTCTTAATTTTTTTCTCCTCTTCTTTTGGCTTGTGTTGGTTCCTCTGTGGTTGTGCTTGCTCATGATTGAACTTTGTGCATTCCCTTCCTTTATCGATAAAATGTCATATGTATCGTATGTTATTGTAATCAATAAAGTTTCATTTTTTGTTGATTAAAAAAAAATCATGTACTATATATTTTAATAAAAAAAATAATTAACATTATTTTAAAATATGTTAAAATATATATTATTATAAATGCCACCTCAACAACTATGTCAACAGTAATATGGTTGGAACACAACTACTTAAAAAATTGGTTAAGTTAGTTTAATGACTAGTTAAAATAAAGAGTATGGTTGGAACACACAATAGTTAAAGTACTTAGGTAAAATAAAGAGCTTATCTTTTTTGTACTTTAGCTAGTGAAAAATGAAGAGTGTGGTGATGTGGTTTGGAAATACTCTTATGATCCTGGGGAATGCTCGTGATCCTCTTCTGGTCACCTGAAAATGAATAAACACTCCGGTCGGGGGTGCTGGAATTAGCACTCCGACGGGCAAGTCAGTATCCACACTCAAGGATGCTTGTATTCTAAGTTAAGCACAACAATTCTCACCTACCTTTCTTAGTCTATTGTTCCTTTATTTATACTTATGTCCTGGGCCTCGCGACCAGGCCCACTTATCACTCATTGTCCTTCCAATTATTCTGCTCCATAGTTCAGTATTTATTCAGCCTATCTATTGTATTCGGCATCTGTCTTGTATAGGGTAGAGCCGTGTAATATCTGTCTTTCAGAGTACAACTCTGGTTATTCCAATTAACCGGCTCCCACAATTGCCCCCCAAACACCACGCTAGCATCAGTTAGTCGGCGTGTTTGGCTAGAAGTCAAAAATTCGGCCGTTAATCCTCTTCCCCATGCGTGTCAGAACGCGTACGTGCTTTTTGGCCTTTGGCCATTGTAATGCTTTCCCCCCGTTCGTGCTTCTCTCGCATTTATTACAATTTGAAGCTTAAGTCCCTTCGAAAACATGCTTTTTCGAATATTTTGAACCTCCTGGACTACCAATCGGTGTCTCTTCGACGCGTTTCCTGTAACTCCTATCCGTTCTCTCTTTGTCTCCTTTGCCTTTCGTAAGTTTTTTTCTTTTCTCTTTGCAATCCTATTTTCCGTCTTTATTTTTGATTTAGAATATCTTTGAGTCCTCACTAGAATGGCTAAGCATTTGAAAGACCTCCTTTCCGAGGGTCGAATTTCTGGGTTCCGAAGACATTTTTCTATCCCTGAGGATGTCCATCTTTCTCTGGTAACAGACAATACCCTTGATATGGAGAGGGACGACCAAAATACAATCGTCTTCCCTCTCTTGTCTATTGCGGAGGGCGGAGTTCGCTCTCTCCTGCACCCATTTCTTAGGGCCGTCCTCCGTTATTGGAGTTTGATTCCTTTACAACCCAATGTGAATTTTTTTCAAATCGTAATGGGAATCATAGAGTTGAACCGGTGTCTCAGGATCAAACTTGGCATTCCGGCGATTTGGCACTACTATGCTTTAGCCAAATCCTCCGGTCGGCTCGGGCACTACTTTCTCAGGGCCAAGGACACCGACCATCACTTGGTAATGATGCTTGCCAGCTTTGGCAAATGAGTTGACGATGTAATGGTCAATGTCTGAGGTAACTGGGAGTTCGGCGAGGGCGAAGATCGCCTAGACCCTATTCCCAGACGGAGGGGTGAACCAGGTTGCCGTGTGACTCCTTGTTTGTTGATCTTTCTTTTATGGGGCTTTTCCTCCAAGCCTTACGCTTTGTTCTTGCAGGCAATAAGTTGAAGAGGATTTTGACCTCGGCTAACGACGCAGTCCTTGCGGAAATTAAAACTGCACTACAGTGCTTTGGCCATCCAAACGTACAGAAACAATGGAGGGTTGCCCACATTCTCCTGCGGTACGAGCCTACCTATACTACGTTCTCAACCGCGGACGACATCCCAATCCCAATCGGCGAGTAGCACCTCACGGCTCTTGTTTTCCCCAGTTTCAAGACCCTTAGGCAAATTGGTCTTGAAGCTTCTGATTCGGAGCAAGGCTTAAAGCCAGTTATCGAGGTAGATACCGAATTAACGAGGGAGTTTGCTGCTGAGGCCGAAGAGGTTGATGAAGCTCTGATATCAGCGTTTGAGGCAGCCGGTATTAACAAGCCTAACTCACCGTCCACTTTGGGTCAGGGCAGAGTTTTCCTTCGGAGATATTTTTACAAATTTGGGAGACCTTCCCGACACTCTTTCAGAAGGCATGGCTGGGAAGAGTCTGATGTAGATGGCGCGAAAGAGAAATGCCGAGCGAATGGCCGCTCGAAAGAAGGCCGAGGCCGCTCGTTCTGAGCCTACCCTGGTTAAATCTTTACAACTGGTTACTACAGAAGAAACGGCTCAGGTTGTTGTGGCCGAGACGGAGGGGGTTGAACAGCAGGTTACGAAAGAACCACTGGTTCTGAAAGAACGGAGCGAAAAATGTTCCGCCGAGGGAGAGGCCGACTCAGAAGATAGCCCTACCGACAAACGGCCTCGCTTAGAGGAGTCCGACGTGGTTGTCCCCTTCGTTGTTCAACCAAAGATCAAAGACACGCCAATCTCTTCTGACGTATCTACCATGAAGGATCCAGCCTTGGCGTTGAGCTTGGCTGCCTCAGTTTCACTACTGGCTAACAAGGCCACCTTTCGAGAAGAGCCAGATTTGGTAGCTATAGCGTTCGCTGCCCAGTCGGCCCTTCTAGTATGTATATGATTCTTTCTTTTTTGCTCGTTTGGTTTGGTTTGCATACACTGTTTCTTGACATGGCGGTCCAAACTTGTTTTGCAGACAGTTGGAAGAATAGCTGAACTAGGCCGCCAGCAGCGCGATGCCATTGAAAGAATTGGTCGCTTAAAGATTGAGGTTGAAGGTGAAAGGAGCAGGGCCGAGTTCGAGGCGATGAGAGCTGCAATGGAAAGTGCTCGAGCCGAAACTGAAAAGAAGAGGCTCGAACTGCTGACCAACTCAAATCCGAAGCCGAAGATAGGGCGAACGCGAGCGAGGAGTCGCTCAAGTTAGCCCAGGAGGCGCTTTCCAAGGTAGAGGACGAGTTAGAAGAATTGAAGGCGGCCAAGGAAAAAGCCGAATCTGTAGCTGCTACGGCGCTAGAAGCTGGGAAGAGCGCCGCCTTGAAGGAATACGTAGATGAGGTCTCCAAATTCGAGAATCCGGGATTCAAACATGGGTGGCTCAAGGCCCTTACTGCCGCTGAGGTTACATTGGCCTTGCCAATTCCATACGAGCAAGTGGACGTTGAGCCACTTGAGTCTGACCCCGACAATTGATCTGGGAGACACTCTAGTTTTATTAGGTATCTTTAATTTCAATGTACGTTTTTGTTTAGTGGATTCAAGGTAATTTTCATGTATAAATTAGTTATTATCTGCACTCAATTTATTAATGAAAATTTCCTTCCCGTTTCATTATTACTTGTACGCAGTTTTTGATATTAATGAGGGGTTTTGCCTTTCACTACTTTGGATAAAATGATTACTGCCTATTGTGTAATCTTGGCCATTATATTAGTTTAACTTCAGTTTATCTGAACAAGTAAATTGACTCTTGGTGCCGAGTAGGACTAGTAGATTAATAGAGTAGCTCTCAAGCCGAATAGATTGATGAATCTATTCTTGCCCCAGCTATATAGTGTCTGCCCCAACTGCTTCACGAATTTGAAACACTAAATAACACAATATTGAGGAGTGCATTCGTGAAGCGGCTGCGGCACTCAAGCCGAATAGATTGATGAATCTACCCTTGACCCAGCTGCTTCATGAATGTAAAATGCCGAATAACACAATATTGAGGATTGCATTCGTGAAGCGGCTGCGGCACTCAAGCCGAATAGATTGATGAATCTGCCCTTGACCCAGCTGCTTCATGAATGTAAAACGCCGAATAACACAATATTGAGGATTGCATTCGTGAAGAGGCTGCGGAACTCAAGCCGAATAGATTGATGAATCTGTCCTTGCCCCAGCTACTTGAATGTAGAACACCGAGTAACACAACATTGAGGAGTGCATTCGTGAAGCGGCTGCGGCACTCAAGCCGAATGAATAACACAATATTGAGGATTGTATTCTTGAAGCGGCTGCAGCACTCAAGCTGAATATATTGATGAATCTGCCCTTGCTCCAGCTGCTTCATAAATGTAAAATGCCGAATAACATAATATTGCCCTTTCGGAAGTGAAGACTGCCTAATGACAGTATTTGATGGAGGCACAACTCGGTCGGCTTCGGGCTGTTGAGGTTTTGATATTAATGAGATTGCCTTGGAGGCACTGCCCTCGTAGGGAATAAATGATCGAAGGTTCTATTTAAGTGTGGAGTGAGCAGCTTAGTCCAGGTCTTCGATAAAGGATAGACAAGCGCAAATGTCGAATAGACTCTTTTTTAACAACAAAGGGGAAACGAGGACGCTAGCTGAGCTGGGAGGAGACATGAATCGAAGTGGCGAACCCTCGCGCTCGGGAGGTAGGCTTTCGAGGGATCGCGAGAGACGTCAATCTCCTCGTCGTCAAAGTAGGCCGCCCAGGAGGGACAAGGAGCCACAGGGCAAATCCCTGCAACCCCATTCTGGAAGGGAGCCCGGTAAGAACCCATGGCCATTGAGTTTTGCAGTCTTCGTAGGGAATAGGCCCATGACAGATGTGGACTCCATCGTTCGAGATTCAAATGTAGCAGTTAAATTTGCTCAACAGATTTTTCCCTCTGAGGTCCAACAGTCGATGGTAGGTCGGCAGGACTTCGACGTGTTCTGTGAAGGCATTCATAGTGCGATGAAGGGGCTCTATACTGCCTACGAAATCGGCATGCGTCTCTGTGCTTCCAGCCGAGAAATAGAGAAGAGGGATGAACGCATCTGAAGTTTGGAGGCTCGGGTGGAAGCGGCTGAGTGTGAGCTAAGGAAGGTCAAGGCCGTTCAGGGACAACCCGTTGGACAGGCTAACCCAATTGTGGAGGAAAGGGTCACCCAGCAGCTTATCAGTAACACGCTCGCCGATCGCGATACGGCGAGCATGTTTGCAATGGAATCCGCGAAGGGAAAAGTCTATGAAAAAGGCTTCCACGAAGGCCGAAAAGCAGGGATACAGAAGACCAAGGGAAAAGTCGCCGAGAAAGTTTGCCGATGCGAAAATCGTGGATTTAAGCATGGTTGGATCAAGGCGCTTCAGGCCAAGGAAGCTCTCCGAGCAACGGGCGTCGATTCGGCATTGCCACTCTACCAACGTAACCATTTTGCGTTTTTCGCCTTTGAAGTCAAGCAGAGTGAGGATGAGGGCGACGCCATATAAAAATACTCAATGTAATCATTCGAATGCAGATCGCGTTCATAACTATGTAATTATTGCCTGATTGAATAAAATGTTGTATTTTAAATTTTCCGTTGTAATTTTCATTCGGCACACGTGTTTATGTGTTTTATTGTATAAACATTGACCGGCGCGAGTCAACTAGGCATTTTAACTCCGAACGGTTATATCCCGACTTGTCAGGAGCCTTGCTCATTTAAATATATTTTTGGCGTTTACGCAAGGTCAATTATGCCGGTGAGTTTTCGAATTCAGAGGCTTAACCGGCCCAAAGGTGTTGAGCACCAGGGGTTCCGAATCCGAAGACAGTCAGCCCATCCATAATTGCAGTTTATATAATTAGGTCGTTTTAACTCCAAAAAAGTCGAATTAGTACATGGAGTGGCTGTGGCACACGTCAATCGGCATGGGGCCAAGATGCTCGGCCAGTTAGATTAATAAATCTGCCCTTGTCCCAGCCAGTGCATGGACTTGTAGCACTCCCATAATTGTCGTTTAGTATTCGGAGTGTGTGGACAATATCGCTCGGCGTCCGTCTTTTGGAGTTCAGTGTTTAATGAAATCGCCTCGGGGCCACTGCAAGGATTTTGGAAATAAATCGCCTCGAACTTTTTGCTCCATTGACTTCACTTATTGTGCTTAGACTCGTTTTAAAATGATTTTGTTGCGTGGGGTTTCATAAGTGTGAATGTCGAATGGAGTTTTTCTTCAGCAGCAGAGGAGAAGCTTCAGATTCTAGCTGATCTTGATATTGCAATGAATTGCAGTAGAGAAACCACTCGCACAGGAGGCAGGGCGCTCAAGAAACATCAACCTCTAAGTCATCAAAACAGATCACCTCAAAAGGAGAAACGGCAATGGCAAAGTTCTCCGCAACCACGACCGAGAAATGAGGCCGACGTAGCTCCGCGATCGTTGAGTATTACTGTTTTCGTGGGGAATTCCTTTCTTGTCTTGGATCTTGGCCTTGACGTTGTCTATGGTGCCAGAGGTCCCGCTTCAAGGGTGATTATCTCGTTAGTGTGAATCGTGGATTCAAGCGCGGTCAGATCACAGCATTTTCAAGTTGCGAGTGCTTTCTGACCAGCGGGCATTGATTCGGCGCTACCGCTTGTACAGCACGATGCCGTATGAGAATAGACGTTGTAATGCTTCGAACGCGGATTGCGTTTTTTTGTAATTACTGTTTAATCGAATAAAATGTTTCATTCTAAAAGTTTATCTCCTTCTGAATTTTTGTACATTTAATTAAGCATTTTATTTTGAATGCTAGCACGTTTTGTCTTGCTCATGCGGTTGTACTAGTTCAGCCTATATATCTCTGCTCAAATATGCAAATGTTTTCATTCTAGAAGGGCACTCTGAATCCGGAGGTTTATCAGCCCAAAGACGTCATACGCCGATGGGGCTCCAAATTCCGAAGACTTTATTTGGCCAATCGTGGCATCCACAAAGGGTGCTCCGAAGCCGGAGGCTTTATCGGCCCAAAGATGTCATGCGCCGATGGGGCTCCAAATCCGAAGACTTTATTTGGCCAATCGTGACATCCACGAAGGGTGCTCCGAATCCGGAGGCTTTATCGGCCCAAAGACGTCATGCGCCGATGGGGCTCCAAATCCAGAGACTTTATTTGGCCAATCGTGACATCTACGAAAGGCGCTCCAAATCCGGAGGCTCTATCGGCCCAAAGACGTCATGCGCCGATAGGGCTCCGAATCCGGAGACTATTTGGCCAATCGTGACATCCACGAAGGGCGCTCCAAATCCGGAGGCTTTATCGGCCCAAAGACTTCATGCGACGATGGGGCTCCGAATCCGGAGACTTTATTTGGCCAATCGTGACATCCACGAAGGGCACTCTGATTCCGGAGGCTTTATCGGCCCAAAGACGTCATGTGCCGATGGGGCTCTGAATCCGGAGACTTTATTTGGCCAATCATGACATCCACGAAGGGCGCTCCGAATCCGGAGGCTTTATCGGCCCAAAGACGTCATGCGCCGATGGGGCTCCAAATCCGGAGACTTTATTTGGCCAATCATGACATCCACGAAGGGAGCTCCAAATCCGGAGGCTTTATTGGCCCAAAGACGTCATGCGCCGATGGGGCTCCGAATCCGGAGACTTTATTTGGAACACTTTTGAACTGGATCGCTAAGTCAGTAAACAAGCATCTTTGCATTACAGAAGTGGAAATTGTACATGGTGAGCCATTCAAAACCAATATCATTCCCCACAAGTCGGGTTTTATGATAGGATTTGCGCAAGTGCATTAGGAGCAAGGCCGCGTGCCTAACTTTCTATCAACCAGCCTTCTATCATCCAAAAACACCTTCAGGAGCAACTTTCTCGGCGCGTAGCAGCGCAGCTGGATGCGTTGAGCATATGTCTTCAGAAGCTATTACTGGTATCGCCTAGAGCTTCCGTGGCTTCTCGTCACGGAGCCGTCCGACATCGTCGAGATTCTCCCGATACGACGCTTTAGTGGAGTCGACCTACATCTCCGTTGGTGTCTTTCCAGAAAAGAGATAGCATGCTTGTGCAGATTGGCAAGAACCACGGATTTGCTCAACGCCGTGTTCAGTCGGGAAGCGTAGCAGCTGATAATAGGTGCTTGGTACAGCCTGAATAGTATGCAACCAAGTCCGCCCCATGATAAGGTTGTACGGCGAAGGAAGCTTGACGACCAAGAATTCCACGTCCACCGTTTGGGAGCCCGCCCGAACAGGTAACGTGATTTTCTCCAACGGGTACTCTGGATTTGCGTTGAAGCCGAATAATGGATGAGGAGCCGGAGACAGGTCTGATTCATTGAAGCCGAGTTTGATGAAGGTCTCGTAATACATGACCTCCGAAATGCTCCCCTGGTCGACGAGGACGCATTCAACGGTAAGCCGGTTCACGTGCAGTTCAATGACCAATGGATCAATATGGGGGAGTGTTATGCCGATAAGATCGGAATTGTCGAAGATAATGCTCGGAGCTTCGTGAAATTTGCACGCGTTTGCCGCGTTCTTTGAATGAATTGCATGTATGGTACGTGGAGTTGGAAGGCTATATATCATATATATAATGCCGAGGGGAGGTGACTCCTGCCGAAGGGCAACAGTTTTGATTGTGCTCTTCCGAACGTGTTGCTGGAGCTGACCATCTTGGACCAATTCCTCGAGGTGGTCTTTCAAGGCATAGCAGCAGTCCGTATCATGACCGTGATCCTTGTGATATTCACAACGTCTGTCCCGCCTTCTCGTGTCAGGAGGTCCCACCATCTTGGACGGCCATTTACAGAACGGAATATGTTGGATTTTGGGCATAATCGAGTTGATTGGCTCTGACAGCTCCGTATATTTCTTGTCGGCACGTTTTGTGCGCCTGCTATTGACCTGCAGTTGCTCATTGGCTTAGTGTGGGCATTAATCGCTGGATCGGCGAGAATCCCGTCTCTTGTCTCGTTTAGCCCACTGTCGTGGTTCAGGGCTTTGAGGTGGTGCGGAACTTATTGGCTGAATGATTTTGGGAGGGGCCGTTTTGTTGGCCACGTGTCCGGCTTTAACCCGCAAGGCATCGTCTTCCACTTTGCAGTATTGTTCTACTTTCTTCATCAACCCCCAGACTGTTTTGGGAGGTCTTCTAATCAAGGAACTGTGGAGGGCGCTATCTGGGTGTAAACCCATTTTGAAGGCGGTGATGGCCATGGAGTCGTTACAAGCGTCATCAACAAGATTAAAGCATTCCCAATATCGCGCCGAATAAGCTCTTAGTGTTTCTCCTAGCAGGATTTGCATTGCCCAGAGACAGTCGGCTTGCTTTGGCTGGACTTCGTTGGTGATGAATCTGGCTCTGAAGGATTTCTGTAGTTGGTGAAAGGTTTTGATCGAAGCCGGCTCTAGTTTGTAATACCACCGAACTGCCAATGGTCCCAAACTGCTAAGAAATATTCGGCATATGAGGGCCTCGTCGTCTGCATGCAACGTCATGGCCTGCTTGTAATGGCGAATGTGGTCGGTGGGGTCTGATTTGCCGTCATACAAGGTGAACGACGGTGCTTTGAATTTCTTGGGTAGCGCGGCCTTTGCAATCCGTCGTACGAAGGGATCGTGTTGGTCTTCATCCGAACTGTTCCTTCTTCGCTTGTTCATTGTACGGGGACTTTCTTCAGAAGAACTGGTGGTTTCATGTCGTCCCTTCTTCCTGGGCTCCGGGGATAATGAGTCAGAGTCACTATCAGTGGCTTGTCGTGCTCGAGGTTGTCGACCACCTACCTTTAGAGGTCGTTTCAGATTTAGGCACACAGCTTGCTTAGACTTCGCCATTCCCAAGGCCAAATCTTCACAAAGACGTTCGTTCTCAGTGATCATGTTCTCGAGCCTCTGTTCATTTTGCTTTGCTTGTTCCATGATCGCCTGCATTGTCTTGTGCTCCGAAGTCGAGGGTGAGGCAAAATTCAAGGCACGTAGTGCGGCGATAGTCTCTATTCCAAGCAAGTTTGTTGGAGTGGTTTCATCTTGATGTATAGGGTCGACAGTGACTGTCGGAGGATCTTCCGTCACACTCGCCATGGATGTGCTTGAGTATTCCCACAAACGGCGCCAATTGTGGTGATGTGATTTGGAAATACTCTTCTGATCCTGGAGAACACTCGTGATCCTCTTCTGGTCACTTGAAAATGAATGAACACTCCGGTCGAGGGTGCCGGAATTAGCACTCCAACAGGCAAGTCAGTATCCACACTCGAGGATGCTTGTATTCTAAGTTAAGCACAACAATTCTCACCTACCTTTCTTAGTCTGTTATTCTTTTATTTATACTTATGTCTTGGGCCTCACGACCAGGTCCAATTATCACTCATTGTCCTCCCAATTATTCGGCTCCACAATTCAGTATTTATTCGCCCTATCTATTGTATTCGGCATCCGTCTTGTGTAAGGTAGAGCCGTGTAATATCTATCTTTCAGAGTACGCCTCTGGTTATTTCAATTAACCGGCTCGCACAAAGAGTATGGTTGGAGTTGCTCTAAGCCATTGGTTACCCCCATTTTTCATCGATTGGATGACCCTCATCAGAAGTTGTTTCTTAGGAATCGGCTGGATCGTGTTTCTTATGACCGAATGTAGTGATCGGTTACACTGTGCTTTCCTTAACTGATCATTCCTTGGTCTTGACATTATGTTGGGCTTTCACCAGTTTTAGGCAGTTTGGGTCGAACTTTTATTCCCCACACACACTATTTTGTAGGATAATTATAAAATACAATCTTAGAGTTTAAGTCATATAATAAAATAAATTCTAAGTTTTTTAATTTAATTAATTTAAATTATAATTTTTAATTTTTTTAATTTAAATTAGTTTTCTAATTTCGTTTAAGTAAAACTGATCCCAAAAAAAAAAAAAATAGTGTTTTAGACATTAAAGTCAGTGTATGTATATATAAAATGTCTAAAATACCCTTTTTTTATTAAGTTTAATGACTAAAATACTCATTTTTTTATGATTTTACTTAAGGCAATAGGCAAATGGTTTAAATTAAAACAAATCAAAGTTTATGATTTAAATTGATAAAATTAAAAATTTAAGGTTTATTTCGTTACAAAGCTCAAATTCTGAAAAAAAAAAATTTAATTTATAATTTTCTTGTATTTTATCTATTGAAAGTATGAATATTTACATTTTCAATTTTTACACTTTTATTTGCAATATTATATGTGTATATATATATATATAGAGAGAGAGAGAGAGAGAGAGAGAGAGAGAGATTTCAAGTAGGATAATTATACTAGACAATTTTCTCCTGAAATATAGATTGTAATTAACATAAGGTAAGTATTGAAACTAGTGTGATTTTATCTTTAAATATAGATCTAGTTTCTATTTTTTGTATTAATTCTAAAATTGAAAATTTTGGTCTTTTGAATGACTGTAGGACTAAATGGGTTATAAGAAATTAATTAAGACTAATTGTTACATAAGTACTAAAAAATAGGAGTTTTGAAAAAAAAATTCCCACAATAAAAATAAAATTAAAAATAATAATAATTTTTTTCTTTTACTTTACTTTACCACACACTAATTTTTTTTTAATTTTAAAAACATACTTTACCACACTTTTCTTTGAGAACAACTTTTCACAAAAATTCCTGAAAACTGAATGGAGCTCCAGTAGGAAGGGAATTTGGAGAGGGAATTAAGTGGCTCAATTAAATTTGCTGAATAAATCAAGAAACTCAAACGCTTAATCTAATATGGGCTCACAACTTGGTCCGTCGGCCCATATATAGAAGGCCCAAAAGCCACCACTATTTTATATAGGACGACGATGGCAATCACTCCATGCGCCTAATCCTTTGTTAAGATTGAGACACAATTGTTTAGCTTAAATTTCTTGGATTCAATTTTTTGAAAATTAATTTTTTTTATATAGTTTTTATTTTTAGTGAATATTTTTAAAATTTTAAATAAATTTTTTTTTTACTTTTTTAGATGTACCTTACTTAAATGTATCTGAAAAGTAAAATATTGTGGAGAAGTGGTTTGAAAATACTCTTCTGATCATGGGGGACGCTAATTATCCTCTGCTAGTCACCTGAAAAGGAACAAACACTCCGGTTGAGGGTGCCGGAATTAGCACTCCGACGGGCAAGTCAGTTTCTACACTCAAGATTACTTGTATTCTAAGTTAAGCATAATAGTTCTCACATACCTTCCTCTGACTGATGATCTTGTATTTATATTACTCTCCTTCTTGGGCCTCGGGAGTGAGCCCACTATCAATTTGTCGTGTAATTGTCTATTCGGCTCGATTCGCAACCTACCGTTTCTCACTCGGCCCCACACTCGATCGGCTATACAGCCGAATAGGGCAGGATTTAAATTGCAAGACGGGGTCGAATGAAATATATGCTTCAACCCAGGTCCGAATATTCGGCCCCCACAATCGGCCCCCAAGCACTTCACTTACGACAGTTAGCTAGAGTGTTTGGTTTCGAACTTCAAAAGGTCAGAGCCGAAATTCGGCGATTAACCTTATTTCAACGCGGTTGTCAGAGCACACGCTTCTCAGTTATCATTTTAACTTCCTGTCCCTTCGTACGCCTCCATTTATTATGATTTAAAATCTTGTCGTCTTCCCGAATATGCACATTCTGGATGCTTAAAGTTTTTGAACTGCCTTCCGACTTCTTTCTGCAACTTCCGTTCGTCCTCCATTATCTTCTTCATCTCTTATAAGTCTCCTTCCTCCCTGCTCTCTCTTTACTTTGAGTCCTTTTTCCTAGTTTGCCCTTAGTTTAGCACATTCCTATAAGTTGGTCGAAATAGCAAAGCATCTAAAGGATCTTCTCTCTGCGGATCGAATTTCTAGCTTTCGACGCCATTTTTCTATCCCTGATGATGTCCGTCTGTCGCTTGTGACAGACAGCACTCTTGACATGGAGAGGGACGATAAAAGCACGATCGTTTTCCCTCTCTTGTCAATTACGGAGGGTGGAGTTTGTTTCCCGCTTCATCCATTCCTCAGGGCTGTCCTTCGCCATTGGAGTCTTATCCCCTCTCAACCCAAAGTCAATTTTTTTTAGAATCGTAATGGGGATTGTAGAGCTAAATCGTCGCCTTAGGATTAACCTCAGCATTCCTACTATTCGGCACTGCTACGCCTTGGCGAAGTCTTCTGGTCGGCATGGACGCTATTTCCTCAGGGCTAAGGACACTGACCATCAACTAGTCACTATGCTTTCCAGCTCTGGAAAGCGAGTTAACGACGTTATGGTTGTTGTCCGAGGCAATTGGGAATTCGGCGAAGGCGAGGATCGCCTTGATCCTATTCCTAGACGGAGAGGCGAACCAGGTGGCCGTATAGCTTCTTATATCTATTTTTCGTTGTGTTTATAAAACTTTATTTTTGAGACCTCATGGTTTTTGCTTATGCAGGAAACGATTTGAAGAAATTCCTGACCTCAACTGACAAAGCCGTTCTTTTGGAAATCAAAGTCGTGCTCAAATATTTCGGCCGTCTAAGTCTCCAGAAACAAGGGAGGGCGGCCCACGTACTGCTTCGTTACGAGCCAACCTATACAACCTTTTCGACGGCAGAAAACATCCCAATACCGAAGGGTGAAGAGTCTCTTGCCGCTCTTATTTTGACTGACTTCAAAAACTTGCGACAAGTCGGTTTAGAGAGATCCGATTCGAAGCGAGCCGAAGTAGCTGAGGTCGCCGAGTCAAATCAATCTAAAGCAGAAGTAGACGAGGCATTGAAGTTGGCCTTTGAGGAAGCTGGCCTTAATTTAGCTGACCCTCCGTCTACTTCTGTCCGAGGGGACTTTCCATTTGAAGACGTTTTTAACGGTTTAGAGGATCTTCCCGACACATACCCTGAAGACATGGCTGGCTTAAGCCTCACATAACTTGCCAAGAAGGTGAATGCGAAGAGGATGGCCGCGCGGCGAAGAGCAGAGGCCACTCGATCTCAAGTGCCAGCTACCGCCGAATCCCAGCCTTCCCTACCCGTTGCGGTATCTCAACCCCCCTTGCTTGTTGAAGAAATAGCAAAAAACCAAAGTGCCAAGTCCGCTATGGTTGTGCAAGCCGATCAAGAGGCCAAGCAAAGGGTAGAGAAGCGTCTTGCCGAGGTCGAGGCTGACTCAGAAGACCGACCCAACAAACAGCCTCGTTTAGAGGAATCGGATGTGATCGTGCCCTTTGTCATTCAATCGAAGATAAAAAAACTCGCCGATCTCCTCTGATACTTCGATCATTAAAGATCCTACCGTTGCACTCAGCATAGCTACGTCCGTTTCTTTGCCGGCTGACAAGGCGGCTTTCCGATCAAAGTCGGATTTAGTTGCGATAGCATTAGCCGCTCAATCGGCTCTTTTGGTATATATCTTCACTTCATTTTTTCGTTTTATGCAAATACCGTTTTGCTTCTAACTTCCTGTTTTACAGATGGCCGGTAGGATAATGGAGATGGGCCGTCGCCATCATGAAACCGTCGAACAGCTTGGCCATTTACAAACCGAAGTTGAAGGCCAAAGGAGCACAGCCGAGTTTGAGGCAATGAGAGCTAAGATAGAAGGAGCGAGGGCTGAGGCCGAGATGGAGAGGGCCAGAAATGCAGATGAGCTCAGGTTGGTTTCTGAGCAGAGGGCGAATACGAGTGACGCTGCGCTCAAGTTAGCCCAAGAGGCGATCGCCAAACTTGAGGTAGATTTGGCAGAGACAAAGGCGACGAAGGAATTAGCTGATTCTGAGCTTCGAAGACGTTTTAGGCTGGGAAGAGCGCCGCCCTTGATGACTACGTGGAGCAAGTCCCCAAATTCGAGAATCGGGGATTCAAACACGGCTGGCTCAAAGCCCTTGCTGCTGCTGATGTGACATTGGCTATGCTGATTCCATACGAGCAAGTGGATGTTGAACCACTAGAGTCTGACTCCGATGACTAATTTGGGCGACGTTTTTGTTTTAGGATTTCGTATGTATTTTTACAACTTTTTCGTTTGGTAATTTTCATGTATTGTTACAGCCATAGTTGTTTTGCTAGGCATTTTCAGGCAAAGTTGTAGCTTTTTGTTTAATAATTTTCGTATGTAAAATGGCTACAATTTGTCCCCAATTTACTAAAGAAAATTTCCTTTTTACCTTGCTATTATTTGTGCTAAATTTTGCTGTTGATGAATGGTATTGTTTTCAATTGTAAAATGGCTACGTTTTGTTTTCAATGCCAAGTATCATAAATGCCAAGTATCATAATTCATGGAATGACTGCGGCATAGATCGATCGGCATTGGGTTTAAATACTTGGCCGATTAGATTAACAAATATGCCCTTGCCCCAGCCACTGCATGAGCTTCGCAAGCCGAAAGGGCCAGTTCGTGGAATGGCTGTGGCATAGATCGATTGGCATTGGGTTTAGATATTTAGCCGATCATATTAATAAATCTGCCCTTGCCCCAGCCACTGCATGAGCTTCCTAAGCCGAATGGGGCCAGTTCGTGAAATGGTTGTGGCATAGACGATCGGCATTGAGTTTAGATATTTGGCCGATCAGATTAACAAATCTGCCCTTGCCCCAGCCACTGCATGAGATTCACAAACCGAAAGGACTAGATCGTGGAATGGCTGTGGCAAAGATCGATCGGCATTGCGTTTAGATATTTGGCCGATCAGATTAATAATCTGTCCTTGCCCCAGCCACTGCATGAGCTTCACAAGCTGAATGGGGCCAGTTCATGGAATGGCTGTGGCATAGATCGATCGGCATTGAGTTTAGATATTTGGCCGATCAAATTAACAAATCTGCCCTTGCCCCAGCCACTGCATAAGCTTCACAAGCTGAATGGGGCCAGTTTGTGGAATGGCTGTGGCATAGATCGATTGGCATTGGGTTTAGATATTTAGCCGATTAGATTAATAAATCTGCCATTGCCCCAGCCACTGCATGAGTTTCCTAAGCCGAATGGGGCCAGTTCCTGGAATGGTCCGATCGACATCTGGCTTTTAGCGTTCAGAATTAATGACGTCGCCTCAGGGGCGTTGCATACATTAAGGATAAATGGGGCGAGTTCGCGCCAGTAATTTCATTTGTTTCTATTCAGACTTGATTACTAGCCTGGGATAAGTGTGAATGTCAAACAAACTGTTCTTCAACAGCAGAGGAGAAGGACGAACGTTGGCTGAATTAGACATTGCAATGAATCGCAGTAGCGAGCCTACGTGGATGGGAGGAAGGATGTCCAAGGAACGCGAAAAACGCCAGCCCCCTAGTCGTCGAAGTAGATCACCCTGAAAAGACAAACAGCAATGGGGAAGCTCCCCGCGACCGTGATTGAGAAACGAGCTCGATGCGACGCCACGACCGCTGAGTTTTGCGATTTTCGTAGGGAATAAACCGATGACTGAGGCGGATTCCATCGTTAAAGATCCAAGTGAAACAGTCGAGTTCTCTCGATAGATCTTTATACCGGAGGTCCAGCAGTCAATGGTTGGACGACAAGATTTTGAAGTA